>OZ012662.1:41494439-41835645 GCA_963942545.1 Oxycera nigricornis
ATTGACATCGAAAGCATAGGATTTCCTACTTCAGACCAAGGGTAATTTATGGGACCCAGGGTGGTCAACATCACTTCGCCGGAAACAAGGCTGAATTGAATTTTCGGTTGAAAGGACGATGGCTTGCCTGCAAGCTACAAACTACCACGGATACTTTCCTTGGCTGGATGAAAGCGATGAAAGCTGAGGCCGCGAACACTGAGATAGCTGTTCGCCACTGTGGTAATGGGGAAAACTGATAAACAGTTGGTCGATGACAGGCTTGAAAGCTGGTCTTGCCTCCAATACTTGAGCTGCCACTTTCCTTCCGAACTAACAAGGGAAAACGCCCGCTAAGATTAACAGTGCCTGTATTTGTTGTTTATTGCCTTGGAAATTTTACAATGTTGGGAAAGTCAACAAGTGAAAAATATTCTGAGCAACTTTTTTAATAGACTTGAAAATGGCAATAAATTCTCGTTTTCATTATCGTGGACATTGAGCGCGAATACTCTTTTGATTATATTTCGCTATTGATGGAGTTTGGTGGTTTTGCTCGAAATATAGTACATTATTTTTTTTTGCGATGCTGAAATTGTTTGTCAGAGCAAAAAACGCTGTATTTGATTGAATCCCGCTTTTCAGACAAACGAGAAAAACTAGGACGCTGTGTAAATTTTTATAATTGAAGACTTTCGAATATCTTGCTTCACGATCTTTTCAAGGATGAGTTTCAAAGACAAAAGCACCATTTAAATATTATCAAAATCATGATTTCTAATTATATGGTACTGTTAATTGATTTTTTCCCACTTCTTTAAAATGCTACCATTTAAGTTGCTCTTTTTGTTGTACATACTCCCGAACACAAAAGTGTAATTATGGGGTCAAAATTTCCCTTTACACGAATTCGTTTGAAACATGTTCTTCAAATTGCTGATAAGAAAATCATGGATTGTCGAACAAAAACAAACAATAACCTCTCTAAATAACAAACACAATCAATTCGCAATTGCAGTGTCTGAAAAGTTTATTGCAATTCAGCGGTCGTTATTTTATGGCTGCTTAAAAACATTTTCAATTGCTGCCAGGAAGGATGCAGAATTGAGAAGCTCTGAATTATGAAGTAGAGCGTAGCACGGACTATAATCATAATGCAGGAAACATGCAATAAGACGAATGATTAAGCATGAAAAGCCAACATTTTTCGCAATAAGGATCGTTTTTTTCGGTGATAAAATGAAATCATGTTGATAGCAGTGAGTTCTTGGTTCAAAGTATCATAGACGATGTCAGCCATCATGAAAGATCTGCCGTCTCCTAGACATGTTTGGCAAGAGTTTGTGCACAAAAAAATGGTCCATGTGATATACTGACCTTTCAGGATCAGAGCCAATTGAAAATGTCTATGGATGACTGATACAATAACTTTTATGTAATTTAAGAGACTATATCTGCGTTTTCGTTTTTTTTCCGTAGTTAATATAATAACTTCTCATGTGAGCTTAAACCTGGATGCCCCATCGAATTCCCCAAAATTTAATGACATGTTTTCGCTACACAAAAATCTTTTCACTGGTTTTGAAAGGATGTCGTATCAATCTCTTTTTGGACTGAAATCTTCGTGAAGGAAGGATATACCACGAACATAGCTATGCACTCGGGGAAAGTTGGTGCAAATTTGCATTTAAATGAATATCTGAAGTAGCTTTTCACTTGCTTTCTCAAGATATTTTCTATTTAAAGGGGATCTCTGGCGTATTGAAAGAAGTGCTTCTCTACATTTCATTTTGGAAATGTGTACTATAGTAGAAGTTGTGGCTTCGTAGCATAAGGATGTTTTCTTGTATGATGTTTCGAATGAAACGTTATCTTTACGAATGCTTACTTTTATATGAGAAAATTGAGATAGAGTAGCGAGGGGTATTTTCTTTTCTTGTAGGCATTGTAACGAAAGATTTATGAGTGGCTTTCAAAAAATAAATTTGGCATGCTTTGAAAATTATCTTTAAGTTATCTAGAAATACGTTTTCAACGAACTGCAGGAGTAAAACTAATTGAATAAAGACGAGTTTTCATAATTTTCATCAACACAACACCGTTCTCTATCTAGGAGAGAGGCATCCTTTGGGCTACACTGCAAACTTTTGAATATAATCTAATATCCAGCCAGCGGAAGGGACATCATTGCGTTTCGAACGAAAATCATGCGTAGCTGTAATTCGACTTTATGAATTGCCATAAATCCCATTTTATTAGCATTTTGTCGGATAGGGTGTCAAATTTCAACTCGACGGGGGCTCAGAAATCTTGTTTTCACTATGATATTTGTTCTGATGGCGATGCGAAGGCGTAGTGCTGTTTCCATATTGCTGGTGGAACGCAGGAGCTGAGATTCCCCATTTCGTGGCGCTATAAAGTTGTAAATTGCTACTCAGCTATATCCAATTTGACTTTACCTTCAGTGCGATACAAATTGATGGAGGACTTGAATGCTATTTCCATATGTTTCGGATTTCAGCGGCAGTTAGATCGATTTGTCACAGCAACAGATTGTCAACCGTAAGATGGATAACATAATTTAGAGATATTTTTGAAACGACATTTTTTTGATGACTTAGTTTCTGATTTTTAGCAGAAGGAATAAACATTATACCCGGTGAAAAAAAGTGGTAATATATTCGTAACTTTGCATCAATAAACACCAATATCTGATAAAATCCTTATAGAATTGAACAATTAATTTTTTTGACTGGCAAATTTTTATTATTTTTATTTAGAAAATCAAGTGTTAAATTTTATAAAGATGTTATTCCATTATAGCTCATCTAGAGTACACACAACTTTCTATGAATGATACTGAAAAGGTTTGTGCATTAAGTTTAACCTTCGTTTGAAGAAGTTTTAAACTTTTCATTAAAAAATCGGGTTCAATGTTCGAAATTGATATATTTTCGACCAAATACAAAGCTATAAAAATTTAAATCTAAATTTCAAATTTTTGAAACATTTTTCGTTTGGAATCTTGAAGTTCAAATATCATGAACTTCAAGATTCGGCAAAAGGTGAAATTAGATTTAATATTCAAATACAACTGTTTTGAATGCTAAGGATGCTTCAACTTTTCAGCAAAACGGTTTCAAAAATTGAAATTATCTATATATTATATATTTTCGGGAGAAAAACCAAACGTGTGAGAAAGCAACAAAAAACAGGATGAGGCATGAAGAACGCCTAGGAAGGATTAGTTTCTCAATCATAATCCCAAAAATTCTATTCAGCCATTTTGTGGGATCTATATTTTTATCTTTTGTAGTGTCACATCATTTACAGGATTTCGTTCATACTTTAGATATAAAAACTGTCTTTTCAGAAAGATTGCTTGGAAGGCTTAAAGCTAAAATGTTATTATTAAGTTTTCGTTGATATTTAAATTATCTCACGTATCGTGAAATCCCATTTTATCCTAACTTTTGAAATCGGACAATCGCATAAATTTGAAACAGATTTCAATTCCAAAAATTTGATGAAAGTGTATGTCTTGTTCATTTAATATTCATTGTAATTTTGTCCGAAATATTATTGCAATTCTTGATGAAAGGTTGAAATTGACATTTTTGGTAAGCAAGGCATTGCAGTAAATTGGTCGACAAACCTCTAAATACACAATGAAAAAAATCATTGATGCTTTTGATGTTTCAAGCAACAGTGCAGATAGCAAAATAAAACGCGACAATTTTCGAGAAACATGTTTCGAAATAGTATTCCGGTGACATATCTATGAATTTAAGCTTATTTTATGATTGTTTTCCACTTTTAAATAAAATCGAATCTTGGCAATCTTGTTTGCATGTTTTTATTTACATCTTAAGTTTTACGAAAAAAATTCTAGTTAGTAATTTGAAGTACATCTTGATTGTGATTTTTTTCAGAGTCAACGTATATTTCTCGAATAATGATAAAATGTAACGTAATGATCCAAAACAAAAGAAAAAATCCAAATACTTATATTCATATTTTATAGACTTGGAATTGGAAGTATGCATTTATATTCATTGAAAAGATTGTAAATAAAATTATTGAGTTGTTTTCGAGGAAAGCTCCTTGCCAAAATTTCCTACGGCATCTTATATTGGAGCCAAACCTCTAACGGTAACTGCATGACCATCTCCAGACTAGTAACCAAGGCGTATCAAACCATTTACAATATCCCTATACCAACTCCAACGAGCGAAGTTAACAAAACAACCCAAGAATTGAATTTGCAAGGCATGATTTCCATGGAAAGAGCTAAATTCATGCATATAAATTTACACCGTAATGAGTACACCACTGTCAAATTAGATAGAATTTAGGGAAAAAACACTTACAGAATGAGAAACATGAATAATATAGCTATCGCATTTGCCAGAACTGATCGGCTAAATAAGACCCCTTCAACAAAGCAGCTAATTTTTGAAATACACTACCGGACAAAATTAAAAACATAGTGGACCCAACTGCCATTAAAACGACGATAAAAAAATATCACCTTCAGGACCAACATTCGAGTAAGTTACAAGTATAATCTGTTCCACTAAAGTCAAAGCCAAACATGTAATCAACAGGAAAAAATTCATAACATATAGTCTGAACTATTAATGTAACTAAAAGGACACTAAAACTTACAGATTTGGTACTATCGCTTATACCGATTATTATCGTCTGGGAAGTACTATGTACTGAAAGTTTAAATACGAAGAATTACTAAATTTTGATGAAGAGAGTGATTGAAGGAAACGGAGGTCAATTTAGTCGGTAGAAATTCGGCAACCGAGTGGCAGGAGCTGATCGGTATCTTTTGAAGATTTCTACCTCCCAACGTTGAAAAAAAAGAAGAAAAAAGATTGGTAAAAACAAATGAGTCAAGCTCCGACGATAACTACTAGTAGGCAGAGTAACGAAATTAAACAAGCCGCGAAGTGCGACCCTTGAGGTCCACACGGTCAACTTCCCAGTAATATCTAGATAAACATTAAAAATATTAAACACAATAATAATTTTGAAAATAGTACTACTTTAAATTATAATAATAAGAGGTATTCATAGCAGTAACAGGAATGAGTTAATATTAATCATATCATCTACGGGAGCATCCACTGATTACGTATGGCTTTTGGTGGATGGTTCATGATGATTGATTACCACAAATGCAAATTTGATTGAAATTTTGATGGTTTTTAAAATTTAAGCCGCTTTTTTTAATTAAAAGACTGCAAAAACTATTAAAAATCTGCTCAAATTTTCCAAACATTTTAAAACTTTGACTTAACAACAAAGTCTTTAGAATAAAAGATATAAGGTAATATCATTCGGAAGAACCCTTTTCATATGGTAACTTTGAATGATTTTTTTATTTTTAATTGAATTTTTTTCAGAGTGATGAACAAGTTTTGCTGGTTTCTCTTCAAAAACTGATAGGAATGTATAAATTTTATAAACATTTATTACTGTGTTGTGCAAATCAGGTTTCAAAAATATTTTCGATGAAAAAAACCCTAAGTTTTTGCACTTTCTTCTATTAAATTAAAACAACCGCTGAAACGGATTTTTATAATGTTAAAATGATTAAAAACATGTTAAAACACGTCGATTGACTCCCTAATAATGCAAATATTATATCTGGTTCGTGAGATATAGTGAATGGAAGAAATGACCTTGAAGATCATGATGACTGTTAATGATTTTTTATTTTTTATTTAATGTTTCTTGCTTTCATGAGAAAAAGTTTTGATGACGTTTTTTCAAACATTGCTTGAAGTATTTAAATTTTATAAAAATTAAATACTGTCTTCCGTAAATCAGGTTAAAAAATTATTGTTTATTAAAAAAACCTAATTTTTTGCACTTTTTTTTCTTAAATTAAAAAACGACTCCAACGATCTTTTTTTTCAAAATTCGAGGAATTCATGAAAATTTCAATACGCGTTGATTGACACCTTGACAATGTAAATCGTATGTTTGGTTCGCGAGATATAACGCACGACAGAAATGACCTTGAAGATCATGATGCCTGTTAATGATTTTTTATTTTTTTTTTAATTTTTTACATGGTAATGAGAAAAAGTTTTGATGTTCTTTTTACAAGCATTGCTTGAAGTGAATAAATTTTATAAAAATTGAATACTATCTTCCGTAAATCAGGTTAAAAATTTATTGTTTATTAAAAACAAACCTAATTTTTTGCACTTTTTTTAAAAAAAATTAAAAAACGGCTTCAAGAAATTTTTTTAAAACTTGATAGAATCACATAAATGTCAATACGCGTCGATTGACACCTTGATTGAGGAAATCGTATGTTTCGTTCGCGAGATATAACGCATGACAGAAATGACCTTCAAAGGGGCAAAACAACAAACCCCCCCGACCGAAGTATCCCAAAAACTAATCAGCTCTTAAGATTGCAAAGACGCTTCGATTGACACCTCAACGAAGTCGATACGATTTTGTTTACGTGAGTTATGCTCGTAGAAAAAAGTGTCCACGAACGTACGTACGTACGTGCGTACGTACACACACACACACATACATCTCCCTTTTTAAAAACACTTTATATATACTCTAAAGACCTCAAAACGTAAAGAAATGTTGAAAATTTCAATTTCGATTTTCGAGGCGATTACAAGAACTTCCCATGTACTGGGAAGTTAACTAGAGTCCAATCGGTTGGCTAGAATATCAATTCTGCATCCCACAAACCGAAAAATTGGATTTCGAGAATAATATGTTTAAAAAGTTTTTATAGGAAACTAAGACGTAGAAGTATATGCCATAGGTTTCTTCGTAGTCGGTATTTAATAAGTGAATGAGAAAAGTGAAACAACTCTGAACGTGTTGCATGTTGATGTGTCCTTTTTCTTAGCACGGCAGGAGGAGTTACTAGGTATCGAGTAGAACGCTTTCCTGATCAACTCGCTGAGGAGTACTATAACCTCGTAAATACTTGGAATTCTGATCTCAAATTTTCACAGTTAACTTTAATACTTTTAAAATGCTTCGTCGTCGTCGTCGTCGTCGTCATGATATGGAGGTGGGCATTGCAGCCCTAGCACTGCGACCTGCTGGTCGATTGTACTATCCTCATATTTTTCCTTTCTGGAGTTAATGCTTATGTCTTGAATCTTCCGGATGAGATGATGAACCTCATCAGGTCGTCCAAGGCTAAGGTATGGAACTCCTTGTCTCTTATTTGAGGCATGCCAAGGGCTCTATATCTGTGTATGGAGAACGCGGGACAGTAGCCCACATAATGTGCCGCTGTTTCCTCGTCCTCCTCACATCTAGTGCACCATGCATCGTCCACTATTTGCAGAAGAGCTTGGTGACTTCTCAGGCGTCCGTGGCCTGTAATCACTTCTGTGAGTTTTTTCAGTCTGACTCTATTTAGTTTCAGACAGTATTTTGCGACTTCAGGCCGTAAGTTTGGCAGAAAGAGCTTTGTCTGTCTGCATGTTGGTAGGTTGAGCCATCGTCTTCGATGTTCTTCCCTGAGTGTCTCATTGATCTTTTTTGAGATTAGATTTATGTTCGTTGGCAGAAAAGGCTCAGGACCAACCGGTGTGATCTCTGCTCCCTTCTTAGCCAGTTTGTCTGCCTCTACATTACCTATAATGTCCACATGTGCTGGGACCCAGGTAACTGAGACCCTGTTTCTCTGGCTCAGCTTTTTGAGGCTGTTCTGGGCACACTCCACAATTGAAGTTTTCACATTGTGGGAGCCCAGGGCCTTGATAGCGGCCTGACTGTCTGAACAGATTTTTATCTGTTTGTTTTGTATTCTTCTGTCTTGTAAGAGGTCCGCGGCTTTGGCTATGGCGTGGACTTCAGCTTGAAAGATGGTTGTTTTTGTACCCAGAGGTATCGATATTTGAGCCTCATGTGGTCCAGGGCATTTATATATTCCCGCCCCAGCCCCGACGCTCATCACTGATCCGTCTGTGTACACTATTATATCAGCGGGACTGTGAGAAGGGTGACCGAATTTAGTCCAATCATTCCTATCAGTCAAACTCGTTGTGAAATTTTTTCCAAAGAAGAGCCTTGGGATTATGTAGTCATTGGGCAGATCAAGGAGTGAGTCCACTTTTAAACTCTTTAAAAGTTTGAGGTGTCCCTCAGTCCAGCCGCCGTCTTTCACCATCCCGGTTCTCCTTAGGCGTGCCATCGTCTTTGCGGCATGTTGCTTCACTGATAAGTCCAGTGGCAGCATGTCCATGATCACGTTGAGTGCTTCCGTGGGAGTGGTTCGCACCGCTCCAGTAGCACTCACTAGTGCTAGTCGCTGCACCGAGCCTAGCTGACTTTTTGTAGTATCTAGGTCTGACCGTTTCCACCACACTATCCTTCCATAGTGTATGACCGGTCTTATGCAGGCTTTGTATAGCCATATCACATTTCGAGGTGAGAGTCCCCAGGTTTTACCCATGGAGCCTCTACATGCCCAGAAAATGTTTTTAGCTTTTCTTGTTTTTTCATCAACATGCTCTTTCCAGATGAGTTTCGTGTCTAGGGTTACGCCCAGGTACTTGACTTTTTTTGAGAGTTGGAGCTCCACGCCATCTAAAGTAGGTAGCGTGTATGCATCCCACACTCTCTTCCTGGTGAACATGGTGAGTTCTGTCTTGGCTGGGTTTACCGCCAGCCCGTTTCTTCTACAACATTGGTGCGTGATTTTAAGTCCATCTTTCATCCTGTCACACACTGTGCCGGCAAACTTGCCTTTGCATAATATGACCAGGTCATCGGCATAGCCGATGGCAAGAAAGCCTTGTTGGTTAAGTTCTGTCACTAATGAGTTCATTTGTAAACACCACAGGAGAGGGGAAAGTACGCCTCCTTGTGGGCACCCTTTTGTTGGGGCTACTGTTATACTGGTGTCCCCCAGTGACGCTGTTATTTTTCGTTCAGCAAGGAGAGCGGTCAGCCAGCCCGTTATCGTGCCGCTTATCCCATGTCTCTCTGCTGCAGATGTCATTCCACCAAATGGGGAGTTGTCAAAGGCACCTTCTATGTCTAGGAAAGCTCCCAAAGAGAAGAGTCCGTCGTTAAGGCCCCGCTCGATCCCGTGAACGAGCTCATCCAGAGCCGTCTCCGTAGACTTTCCCTTTCTATAGGCATGCTGTCCCGGATGCAAGGGCCTCTCTATTAGTGCTGTGTTTTTCACGTGGACGTCCACCAGTCGTTCCAGTGTTTTCAGCACGAAAGATGTGAGGCTTATGGGTCGATAGCTTTTCGCTATCTGGTAAGTGGTTCTCCCAATCTTTGGTATGAATACCACCCTTACCCTCCTCCATAATTCTGGTATATATTTTAGGGCCAAACTGGCCCTGTATATATTGCACAGATGGTTTGTGATGGAAGTCATTCCCTCCTTCAGCAGGATGGGATAAATTCCATCATCGCCAGGTGCTTTGTAGCTGTCGAAAGTTCCAATTGCCCATTGGAGCCTCTCTACAGTCACCACCTCGGCGGCTTGATTCCAATCCGTTTGAGACCGTACGTTCGGATGAACGGTGTTTCTTCCGGAGGGAGTTATGCTACCGGGGAAGTGCGTTTTAAGCAAGAGGTTTAACGTCTCTTCACTTGTGGTGGTGAACTTCCCGTTTTCGTCCTTAAGGAGCCCGGTCCCGTTGTGAGGATCTTCTTAACTCTGGCGGTCTCCCGGCATGAGTTTATTTCTTCACAGAATTTCTTCCATGAGTTCCTTTTCGCCTCCGCAAGAGCCTTGTGAAAGTCTCTTTTGGATTGCTTGTACGCCTCCCAGGTGATTTCACTTCAAGCTTTACAGGCCCGGTTGAACGCCTTATTAGCGTTTTTCTTAAGCCTGGCTAGTCTTGGTGTCCACCATGGGGTGTTTCCCAGTGTAGTCCTTTTTAGTGGGCTTACAAAATAAATTGATTTTTTTAAGTTTACACCGCAAAACTGGCTAAAATCCCTAGATTTTAGTTTTTCAAAAGAGATTTTAACGCAATGGGAAGTAAAAGGCAAATGAAAACATTTTGAATTTATTTTGTAGAATATTAGTTGTTGGATTAATATTGCTTTGGTTTTTCATTTATTTGCTATTAAAGCATCGATCCGCCTTGTGAAAAAAATGGGTGATGTTTTACATTTGTTTTGGAAGATTTGGTGCGTGAGGAACTGTACAAAGTGCTAAATTACAAGTGGGTTGTTTTATGAGATGGATTGTTTTATGATGTTCTGTTAATTTCTTGGCCAGTCACTTTATCTATGGTGGCTCAACGGTCAGAATTCTAGGCAGGATACTAGCAAAAGGTACGTATCATTTTATTTTGTCACTGATATATTTGAGTTGCTGAAGAATCTCTTAGTGTATTTTTGGTTACTGATGTGCTTGATCAAGTTTGCATTGAGTTGATCGTTAAATGTCGGCATTTTTAACGCACCACAGCAGGTCGAGTGTTGCTTTATTTTCTTGACTCTAACGCATTGAATAAGTTCAATGTTGAATTGGAGTTAAATTAATTTATCGAAAGTACTTTAGTATTAAGGCAATGTTGTTGTAGGTTATACGGATTTCAATTACCCAACAATGTTGGTGTTATACATTAGCTTGTAGTAAAATTCATGCAACTTGCTAAAACGCTAGTTACCATTGAAATGTATTTTGATTTACTTGCTAAATATTCAACTTACAAATATATAGGAAGTTTTTCTAATCGATTCGAAAATTCAAATTGAAATTTTCAATTTATCTGAAAATATACTTGAAGTGTTCTTGGAACGAACTCGGAAGGTGCATGTGTGTTATATGTACGTACGTACGAACGTTTGAGATCGTATTTTTCTACAACGACAACTCACGAAAGAAAAATCGTATTAACTTCATTGGGATATCAATCGAAGCATATTAGCCGTTACGCAAGATGATAAGATTTTGATTAGATTTAGCTGGGCAGTTTCTTTTGTTATGTATGGTATCTCGCAAATGAACTTTTTCATTAACGTTTGTATGGTGTCAATCAAAGCAAAATAACCTACACATAATTCAATCAGATTTTCAACAAATTTAAAACGACGACCTTGCAGAAAATTAAGCCATTTTTAATTGTTTAGAAAATGCTCTAAGAAGTTTTTATCCAACAAATATTGAAAGGTTTCAAATAGTTTTAAACAAAATTTGTTGATACTTTTTCAACATGCCTTATACTTGCTGCATGGTAGTTGAAATTTCCTCTAATGTTGTTTGTTTTTAAAATTAATATTTGCTAAGTATAACCATGGTGTTGATTGAAAAGTTTTTTTTTTCATTTGAGCGCTTTGCGTAAATAAAGAGTTCGATATTATCTTATTGAGCTTAGAATGCTGTACGATGACACTCAGATGCTTAGCAATTTGTAAACATTATCTTTATTTGTGCCCACAGATTAATTCCATGTTTTTCCATTTATTTATTTAAACTCAATGATTTCCTCGACACTTTATGGAGATTGACATAATGCCATTTGAATAAAAGTGTTTGAAAATTATGAGGTAGATACAACTGTTATCCTAAAAATCAGCAACTTACAGTCAAAATATTGTTAAGTATTGTCCGAAGGCAACTTATGTCAACGGAAAAATTTCCAAAATAGTATAAAATGCAAACAAGCCGCTTGGTGCGATCCCTGAGATCCACACGGTCAACTTCCCAGTAATATTTGCATAGATATTAAAAATATTAAACACAAAAATAAACAAGCCGCGAAGTGCGACCCTTGAGGTCCACACGGTCAACTTCCCAGTAATATCTAGATAAACATTAAAAATATTAAACACAATAATAATTTTGAAAATAGTACTACTTTAAATTATAATAATAAGAGGTATTCATAGCAGTAACAGGAATGAGTTAATATTAATCATATCATCTACGGGAGCATCCACTGATTACGTAAGGTTTTTGGTGGATGGGTCATGATGATTGATTACCACAAATGCAAATTTGATTGAAATTTTGATGGTTTTTAAAATTTAAGCCGCTTTTTTTAATTAAAAGACTGCAAAAACTATTAAAAATCTGCTCAAATTTTCCAAACATTTTAAAACTTTGACTTAACAACAAAGTCTTTAGAATAAAAGATATAAGGTAATATCATTCGGAAGAACCCTTTTCATATGGTAACTTTGAATGATTTTTTTATTTTTAATTGAATTTTTTTCAGAGTGATGAACAAGTTTTGCTGGTTTCTCTTCAAAAACTGATAGGAATGTATAAATTTTATAAACATTTATTACTGTGTTGTGCAAATCAGGTTTCAAAAATATTTTTTATGAAAAAAACCCTAAGTTTTTGCACTTTCTTCTATTAAATTAAAACAACCGCTGAAACGGATTTTTATAATGTTAAAATAATTAAAAACATGTTAAAACACGTCGATTGACTCCCTAATAATGCAAATATTATATCTGGTTCGTGAGATATAGTGAATGGAAGAAATGACCTTGAAGATCATGATGACTGTTAATGATTTTTTATTTTTTATTTGATGTTTCTTGCTTTCATGAGAAAAAGTTTTGATGACGTTTTTTCAAACATTGCTTGAAGTATTTAAATTTTATAAAAATTAAATACTGTCTTCCGTAAATCAGGTTAAAAAATTATTGTTTATTAAAAAAAACCTAATTTTTTGCACTTTTTTTTCTTAAATTAAAAAACGACTCCAACGATCTTTTTTTTCAAAATTCGAGGAATTCATGAAAATTTCAATACGCGTTGATTGACACCTTGACAATGTAAATCGAACAACGAAAAAGTTTTGATGTTGTTTTTACAAGCATTGCTCGAAGTAAATAAATTTTATAAAAATTGAATACTATCTTCCGTAAATCAGGTTAAAAATTTATTGTTTATGAAAAAAAAACCTAATTTTTTGCACTTTTTTTTAAAAAATTAAAAAACGGCTTCAAGAAATTTTTTAAAAACTTGATAGAATCACATAAATGTCAATACGCGTCGATTGACACCTTGATTGAGGAAATCGTATGTTTCGTTCGCGAGATATAACGCATGACAGAAATGACCTTCAAAGGGGCAAAACAACAAACCCCCCCGACCGAAGTATCCCAAAAACTAATCAGCTCTTAAGATTGCAAAGACGCTTCGATTGACACCTCAACGAAGTCGATACGATTATGTTTACGTGAGTTATGCTCATAGAAAAAAGTGTCCACGAACGTACGTACGTACGTACGTACGTACGTACGTACGTACACACACACACACACATCTCCCTTTTTAAAAACACTTTATATATACTCTAAAGACCTCAAAACGTAAAGAAATGTTGAAAATTTCAATTTCGATTTTCGAGGCGATTACAAGAACTTCCCATATACTGGGAAGTTAAAAATAAAAAAATGCTACTTTAAGTAATAATAATGAGAGGTATATAACAGTCACTGGAATGAGTTGATATAAATTGCATCTTCTACGGAAGGATTTTGGTGTGTGTTGGGGGGAGGTTGATTGAATACTCAATTCGATGGGGGAAGTGGGGGGCAGATTACAAAGCCTTTTCTACGTTACATGTTATTCTCATATCGACGTTTCAAAGACAAAAGTGTGCTAGCAAAAATTGATGCAGACTAAAGAGAATTTGCCGCCGCGTGATGGCTTATTTTGAATAGTTTCGTTCAAAATTTTCATGACTGCGGCATAATCACTGAATTGGTACTTTTTCAGGATTTTTTACCCGTGAGACTCATAATTATTTCTAATTTGGCAGTTAGTTTAAAAAAACATTGAATATGCAGTGAATAATCGGTTTCATTGAGCGTAAAAAATAAAAAGTATTACATAAGATGTTGGACCAAGTAATTGAAATCTTACGAACACTAAGGAATTAAACTACAAAAAACTACATTTTTTTTATTTGATGAGTGCCTTTTTAAGCATATGATCTTGCGAAGTATTCAATTCAATTCAAAACGATGATTAGCACAAATGTATATTTGATTCATATTTTTGCTTTTTCAAAATTTCAGCAGTTTTTTTTATTAAAATAAAAACACGATATTGTAAAAACTATTCAAAATCTGCTTAAATTACAATATGTTAATATTAATCAGCTTTGAATGAATTGATAACAATGTCTTTAGTATAAGAGATATCAGGTAATATCATTCGTATGAACCCTTTTTATATGCTAAATTTTAATAATTTTTATTTCTAATTTTTTTTTGTAATTAAGGAAAAAACTTTCATTGATTTTTTTACAAGGATTTTATTTAGAGTTTATAAATTTTATAAACCTCGAGAACTGTGTTGTACGAATCAAATTTGAAAATATATTCTTATATGAAAAATACCCTACATTGTCGCACTTTTTTTGAATAAAATTAAACAACGGCTTCAACCGTTTTTCTAGAAATTTGCGAGAATCATTGAAATGTTAAAACGCGTTGATTAAAATCTTAACAAAACAAATCCTATTTGTGTGTCACGAGATATAACGCATGACAGAAATGACCTTGGAGGGGTCAAAACAGCAAACCCCCAAGACCGAAGTTTTCCAAAAACTAATCAGCTCTTAAGATTGCAAACACGCTTCGATTGACACTTCAACAAAGTAAAAACAACTTTGTTTACTTCAGCTTCGCGTGTAACGGGGAATACTGAGTGACAACAACTGCTGTTACAATGGAAGTGAATTTTTATTATTCGAACTATGTACATTTATACAATAATAAAATTACAAGCTAAACAAATTTAACATTTGCAACTTTAGCAGGTCTAAAGTTTGTGCGTTGATTTTGCTGATCGAAGGTTGCATTTATTTCGGGTCAATATGCAATTCGATTTCTGCAACGCATTTCGTTGCAGGTTGTTGGCTGGGCGGCAGTTATTGTGTCAGCAGATTTGGTCGTATGTTGACTGTAGGTTCACTGACATGAACATTACCGGCACCTCCAGAATGACACGAATATTACAATTGATGTTCGGTGTACCAGTTAGTGTTTGGAGTCTTGGCTGCTTGGTTGGCGATGCGGGCGATTCTTTTCCTGATGAGATACGCGATCATCAAGATGCAGAGTACTAGGCAGGTTATAGTCGACGTGAGCAAGGCTGTTTTCCCATAGTGCTTTATTTGTGTTAATTGGGTTTCCTCGATTGTAGCCAATAGGTCGGTTTGATCAACTATGAGTGATGAAAATTCATTAGTAGTGGGAATTATGGAGGAAACATTTAAATGAGTTTGCACGTTTGTCGTGTTTGTCGTGTTTGTCTCTGGAGTTCTTGGAGTTATATATACGGGAAACTCAAATTCTTGGTAAAATTGTGGAGTTAAAATATATTCTCCTGCCGAGATAGTGCAATCTGGAGTGATTTTGAGAACTCCGGTTCCGTTTAGTAGCAGATTTGATCGTTCTCCATGGCAAACGCTTTGTGCAGGTATCGGCTTAGGAGTAGCAAAAATCCATGAGTTGGGATTGGTTAATTGTTTCCAAACGGAATTGTACAGCCTGAATGTTTTGGTGGGACATTTGTTACCAGTGAAGGCGTTGTATACTTCCTTAATAATGCAATTTGGTTTTAGATTGACGTTAATCAAGGTTGATGTTGCGACCAGATACCGATTTGCGTCAATTTTTTGAGCTCTAAATATTTCTTCTTCTGATGATTCGAAATAGAGTTCATCGCTATAATTAATGCCGAGTATCGATGAGTTGATCTGGAAGATGCTGAAGATGTCATGGTGCTGCTGAATAGGTATCGCGGTTGCTTTCACAAGATCATATATGCGGTTATCTATGATGGGAAGTTCGCCGGTTATTTGCAAATTATTTTCTTCAAACGTGATGGTCAGCGCCACATTTGTTGTGTGTAGAATCTCTAGGTGAGCTGTAAGTAGAGGTTGTAAGTTATGAATAGTGGATTCAAGATCTGCAAGCTTAACGCATTCCCAGATTCCTGCTCTGGTGTACATAATTGTCAAGATCTTTTCGTATTTTCGGACGACTTCTTCAATATAATTCAATGCCCGTTGATAAAGGGCAAGAAACTGAAGGTTGAGTTGGTTATGATCAGTTTTGGCAAACCATTCTCTTGCCTTATTTATGTACATAGATCCCTTTTGTAACTGATCTGAAAATCGAGACAGTTTATCGGTGATTTTAGAGGAGGTAGCATTCAAAGTTCGTGTGGCCTTGAGAATGATTTTCCCTTGTTTGAGAACTAGCTGGTGAAGTTTTTCTTGGTTGTTTCCTAGGTTATTCACATCGGTGATTACCTCATCATTTACGCCAAATAGTGTCGTCAGAAGTTGTCCAAATAATCCTCGCTTTTTGCGAGAGTGTAGGAAACGAATGGTGTTGATGTGGTGTAGGACTTCCTGACCTTTTTCAGACAAATGTTCGGACAGATCCCAACAGTGAATTTCGTTGTTTATGGATTTGGCGGATGTGCACATCGTATGGATGCTTTTATTCACTTTGCCGATGTTCTGTTCGTCCAGCTTTAGGTCATCTAGTGGAACTTTAAACTTTAGTTTTAATGCTCCTCTTAGTAAATTAGCAGTTCCAATATGCTCTACATATAATCCTCCGTTCAGTTGAGAGATATTAAGTGCGGATCATGCCGGTGACGTGTATGTACCAAGGATTAATAATGTGGATAATAAAATCCTTGAGAATGATGATGGATGCGAAACAGTCCTTTGCCGTTTAGTTTCTACAGTTTTATCATGCTGTAATACGCGTTTCGCTTTGGTTAGCATCTTTGTTGGAGGTTGCTCTGACTGTCTGGGTTTTTGGCTACTTATTGGCTGAACTTCTACTGGGGAGCTTGCTTGTGTTCGCTGATTTAGTTCTGATGGTGGGATTTCATTGCTTTCTTCGCGGTTGAAGGGTAGAATGCACAGTTTTGTGATTGCTCGTTTTGTAAATTTCCCGTTGAGTTTAATAGTAACAACTCGGACCAACCCGTCCTCACCGGGGTGGGTTGCAACTACTCTTCCTAACGGCCATTGCATTGATGGTATATTTGAAGTTTTTACCAAGACTATTTCTCCTTCTTTTATGTCACGCCTTGGTTTGAGCCATTTTGGTCTCTGTTGGAGGCGATTTAGATAGTCTCGAGGCCATCGATGCCAAAATGAGTGCTTCATATATTGCACTAATTTCCATCGTTTTAACAGGGTCAAGTTGCTTTCAATTGGATCACTTTTAATTTCGAATAAATTAGTTCCAGTTAAAAAGTGTCCTGGTGTTAGGGCAGAGGCGTCGGATGGATCAGTGCTAATATCAGACAGTGGTCTGGAATTTAAACAGGCTTCAATCTGAGCTAGAAGCGTGTTGAATTCTTCTATGTTGAGTATTTGTTGTCCGATAGTTTTATACAAGTGTCGCTTCATAGCTTTAACACCGGCTTCCCAAAGCCCGCCGAAGTGAGGGCTTCCGGGTGGAATAAACTTCCATTCTATGCCTTCGGTAGTAAGCTCTGTACTGGCTGTTTGTATCGTTTTCGTGTAGTCACTCTGCAATTGCTTGCTTGCACCACGGAAATTAGAGCCACAATCACTGTAAATAGTACGACATTTACCTCTTCTGGCGATGAATCTTCGAATCGCAGCGATGCAAGTTGGTGTTGATAAGTCGGATGCGAGTTCGAGATGAAAAGCTTTGGTAGCCATACAAACAAACACAACCACATAGGCCTTTGCCGTCTTTGATCCTCGACCGGAACTCCATTTGATATTGATTGGCCCTGCATAATCTACTCCAGTTTCTAGGAATGGTTTTTCGAAGCGCACACGGGCCGGAGGCAAGATTCCCATTAGCTGTTCATTTGGCTTTGCAGTCATTTTAAAACATGGTACACACTCGTTAAGGACTTTCCGAGTCAGCGAATACCCAGAGATTACCCAATATTTCAGGCGTAATGTACACAGAGTCAACTGGAGTCCACCATGCAGCGTTTGACGATGAGCCTGTCGTACTAAGAGTTTGGCTAGTGATCCTTTGGGGATTATTGCTGGGTGCTTTGTCTCTTTTCCTACCAATGCATGGTAGATCCTTCCACCCACCCTGAGGACCCCCTCAGTATCTAGCCAAGGAGCTAAAGTTCTCAACCTGCTGTTTGATGAAACGGAGTTTGATCGGTGAAGTTGTCGGATGTCTTCGCTGAACACATGTGCTTGAGCTAGTCGAACGCATAGGGTCTCGGCATCGGTAAATTCGTCGCTAGTAAGAATACCTTTCCGTTTTAATGTTGGTTTCCGTGCGTTGTGGATGAAACGTCGACACCAAGCAACGACTTTCTTCAATTTTTCGACACAAGAAAAGCGGTTTAGTACCTCTGGTTCTGGATCTGGTTCTCTCGTGGTCAGTAGAACATATTCCTCGTCATTGCTTCCCTTGATTTCCTTTGTACGACTGGAAAGATAAGAAGACACAGTTTTAAGCCAACTGGGACCATACCACCACTGAGATAAATTTATTAAATCTTTAGGGTAAACTCCTCTTGTAGCGTAATCTGCTGGATTGTCTTGTGTAGCGACATGATGCCATTGGTTTGGGGAACTTCGTTCCTGAATGTTACCCACACGATTTGCAATAAAAACTTTCCATTTTGAGGCTGGGCTTTGAATCCAATCCAACACGATCGTTGAATCAGTCCTCAGTCAGTGCTTGGACTACTTGTTCCATGAGTTCTGAGAGTAGTTCTGCTCCATATAACTCCAAACGGGGAATCGAACGAGTTTTCACCGGGGCCACTTTGGATTTGGAAGTTACAAGCCTGATGTTAACAGCACTCCGAGATGTAGTTTTAATGTAGATGACAGCAGCGTAGGCCATTGCAGAGGCGTCACAGAAGCCGTTTAACTCAATCTGTTCCTGGGGTGAAAACCCAATCCAACGAGGAATCTGCAATTTGTTAAGAGCTGGTAATTGTTTATGCACTGTGATCCAATCTTTAACGTCTTCCTCTTGCAGAGTGTCGTCCCAATCGCATTTCATCAGCCAGAGTTTTTGGACTGCTGCTTTACCGATGATGATACATGGCTGTATCCAACCTAACGGATCAAATAACTTGAATACTTCAGATAAAATATTTCGTTTTGTGATTTTCTCCGGAATACTTCTACTTATTGAAAAGGATATGTGATCCGTTCCTGGATGCCATTGCAGTCCAAGTGTTTTAACTGATCCCTTAAGACTTATGTCAAAGGGTAGCTGGGTTTCCCTATTCTTGTCCGGTATGCGTTCCAGTAGATCGGCGTGGTTTGATGACCATTTTCGTAGATGGAAGCCTCCGCACTTCAACATGTTACGCAAATCGGTCTGCAATGCGAATAGTTTTCCCAAATCGTCACATCCTGTCAGCATATCATCTACGTAAAAGTCTCGAAGCACAACCTCAGCTGCTTCCGGATATTTTGCCTGTTCATCCATTGCTAGCTGTTGTAGCGTTCTAATGGCCAAAAAAGGTGCACTTGATGTTCCATATGTTACTGTCTTCAGATGATAATGTCGAATGGGTTCCTCTGGGCTGGGTCGCCAAAGAATTCTCTGACAATCCAGATCAGCCTCGTTGACCAAAATCTGCCGGTACATTTTTTCAATGTCAGCGGCCAGTACGTAACGATGTTGCCTCCATCGCATCATCACATGTAGAATAGGTTGTTGAATTGGTGGCCCAGTGAGCAATAAGTCATTTAGTGATTTGCCACCGGAACCTCTTTGAGATGCGTTAAATACAACGCGCATCTTAGTTGTTGAGCTGCTATCTTTAACAACAGCATGTTGTGGTAAATAATAATTTGGGCTTGAATTAATCCACTTGGTGGGTATTAATTGCATGTGACCCAATTGTTCATACTCCTCCATGAACGCCTTATACTGAGTATATAGTATAGGGTTTTTTAGGAGTGCTTGCTCTAGTCGTCGGAACTGAATGTAAGCCACTTTGTGAGTGTCACAGAGTGCTAATTCGTTCTTGTTGACTTTCATCGGGAGGCTTACTACGTATTTCCCAGATGATGTCCGGGTTGTGTTCTTCACAAAATGTGTTTCCGCTTGTATCTCTTCAGAGGTTAGCGGCTTTTTCGTTGATATGTCCTCAATTTCCCAAAACTGCTTCAAGTCCTTGTCGAATTCTTCGAAGGACACCAATGCGTTACATGAACGATTTCTGGTTGAAGTGGGATTTGGACCAAACAGTACCCAACCAAATTTGGTAAGTTGAGCACATGGATTACCAGGTAAGAATTCTGGCAAAATTATTTGTCCATAGAAGTCTGCCCCAATCAACACATCAATATCTGATCTGGTGTTGAGTATGTTGGATCAGCTAAATTGGCTTGATTTACCCCTTTTGGATACTTGCTGACGACTTGTACGGCTGGTAGTGGAGCTGTAATCTTACTCAGAATGAGAGGTTTGAATGTCAAATATTCTGAATCTCAACTTTTATTTGTTACTATGGTAGTGATCGTCGTCAGACCGCTTGTCGTAGCTTTGTTAGATCCTCCAACCCCAACAACTGAAAGATTCGCTCTCTTTCTTTGTTTTCCCAACAATTTCACAGCTGATTCGGTAATAAATGAGCGTTGGGCACCGGTGTCTAGTAAGGCGCGAAGTTTTCTTATTCCTCCTCCTTGTTGTAGAACCGGAATTAATGCCGTAGCCAATAGAACATGCTGATAAGTATGGTTATTTTGGGCGTATCGAGCTTGAACTTCAGCCGTGTTGGCTGTTGCTAATCTGGCGTCATCAATATGAAGCAACGAATGATGCCGTTTCTGACATGCTTTGCACTTATGTTTCGATGAGCATGCATTTACTCTGTGTTTGTCGCTCAGGCAGTTGAAACACAAATGCTTAGTGTTCGCAAAATTCCGCCTAGCTTGCACAGTAAGCTGTCGAAACGTGTCACAATCGATGAGCCGATGATTGAATTTACACATGAGACATGATCGGTTGCCTTCCATAGGTGCTGTGTGCATGGATACCACTCGTCTCAGTGTCGGTTTCCCAATTGATGACAAAACCTCGAGCATCAGAAGACGTTGTTGGATGAACTCTAGGAACGATGCTAAGGTTGGCATATTAGTTTTATTACCTATTTCCTTCTGCCAATCCTTCCTAATTTCTTCATCTAGCTTCTGATTTAAAATGAAAACTGCTAAAGTGTCAAAAGCGTTTACTTGCATTGCTTCTAGAGTAGCTTCCAATTGATGAGTGATCTCCAGGATCCGTTTCAATCCAGCCACATCATCTGGAGAGCATTTTTGAATCATCCAAAAATGCTGCATTACCTCCTGTGCGATAGCTCGAGGGTTGTCGTATCTTTCCCTAAGCAGCTTCCATGCAACACCGTAGTTAGCCTCTGTTATGCTCAAATGGCTAATGAGCTTTTCAGCATCGTCTCTCACCGCGTTGCGTAAGTATTGCAGCTTCTGTACCCCGTTAAGCTGAGTGTTTTCGTGGACCATGGTTTTGTACAGATCCCGAAACCCAAACCATGATGAATACTTCCCGTTGAACGTGGGAATCCGTATTCGCTCTAATTTAACAGAGTCCGCAGCTGAGCTTGGTGTTATTGCTGAAGCTCCTAAGGATCCACGGTACTCGTGGATTTTAGTTCGGAATAGAGTGATGTATTCCATCACTAAACCTTCCAAAGCTTCGTATTCAACCAAGTAGCGACGGAGTCGATCTGCGTCCGCAGAGAGAAACATGTGTGTATCCTTATGCTTCTCTTCGCAGCTCTTCCACTGTTCCTTCAACTTCTCCACCCTGGTTTCGAAATACGCCAGGTTGTGTCTCGTTTCGCTGTCCTTTTTAAAGTTGGAGATGACGCGTTTTTTTGCAGCGATGTTCAACTCCTGCATCTTGTCCGCTTGATATGCCATATCTCTTCGATTCTATAGAAATAAGACCTGAAAAAGTAAATGTTAAAAGGACTTCCTAGACTTCGACTTTTACGTTGGGCGCCAAAAATGTAACGGGGAATACTGAGTGACAACAACTGCTGTTACAATGGAAGTGAATTTTTATTATTCGAACTATGTACATTTATACAATAATAAAATTACAAGCTAAACAAATTTAACATTTGCAACTTTAGCAGGTCTAAAGTTTGTGCGTTGATTTTGCTGATCGAAGGTTGCATTTATTTCGGGTCAATATGCAATTCGATTTCTGCAACGCATTTCGTTGCAGGTTGTTGGCTGGGCGGCAGTTATTGTGTCAGCAGATTTGGTCGTATGTTGACTGTAGGTTCACTGACATGAACATCGCGTACAGAAAAAAACTGCCCGCGAACGTAGGTACGTACATACACACACATATATACAGACATCTTTTCAAAAACACTATAAATATTTTCTTAAGACCTCAAAACGTAGCTTCATGTTGAAAATTTCAATATCGGTTTTCTAGACGATTACAAGAACTTCCCATATACTGGGAAGTTGATAATTGCACTTATATATAAAAGAGTTCAACATTTGATTATATCCCAGTTCTAACATATTTAGTAACAATGTGCAAAAAAAATTAAAAATCAAATAAAAAAATCTTTACTGTCTGTTTACTGTTCATTACATTTCGTTGCATGCCAAAAGCAAACTACAACGTTATTTATGAAATAAAATTGTATGATTACTATTAGGTTTTTTTAAATAGACATAAATTGAATCCTATTTCATAGTTTTGCTTTTTGAATTCAAATTTGCATAATTCGCTGAAACAGGACAGACAATATTAAATATTTATCTAAAAGTATAAATATTTTCCTTTGTAAAGGGTAGTCTATAACATACATAAATATTCAAGCATATCCTTTAGCAGATTCCATAATATGTCAAATTGAAAACTTGTCTGTTTCTATAAAAAATTATCCGCAATTATCAACCCCACACGAATTCCCGACTGCAATCTACGAGCTGAAAAGAAAAATCGTTGACGGTTAGCTTAAGAGTCGGCGTTTGAACTGTAGAATGCCACAAAGCATGTAAAGAGGCAACGAGTACTCGAAAGAATGAATTGAGGACTTAGCAATCTGATATCCACTTCATCGCCCCTTCACATTATGGAGTCTCCCTTTAATCTTCTTCGGGCAATCTTTCATGGAAGCGCTAGCTAGCTGTCGACTAGCTTTCTGTCGAGCAGACGACATATATTGGACGTCAAAGGAACCGCACCTCGTTTCGAATTCAACGGTGTAGTTCCTGTAATTTGGTATTGCAAGGACAATTTATAAGTACACGTTGCTATTTTTCAGCCTGTCGTCATATTGTCCATATATATAGATATAACCATACTACCCAGCACCCTGCCAACCCTACCGTAGTCGCATCAATTTAATTCTACGCTGACATGAATCTGGTAGATTGTCCTGGCAGAATGGGATCCCAGTTGAATGAAACGATAGCATGATAAAATATGTCCCCATCGCAATGTGCCGGATTTTAATACTTAAATCAAAAGCATGAGTTCTTGTTAAGCTTCAGAAGTTTCCTCTCTGTAGAAATTCTTGCACCACGTTATTGTCATCAATATTTCAACCTGCAGCCACCCTCATTTTTTTGCATTACATAGAAATATTTTTCTAGGCTTTACCCTGCAACAGCCACATACTTTAGGTAAATGCATACAGGACATAGGATGCATCCATGCGACGAGATGGAATCTTTCACCTTCCGACATTTTTTTATAAGACGAGAGGGGCTGCGTCGCGCTGACAATAAAATTGAAATAGCAAGATTTACGGCTGCCACCGTTTTCCTGCACTTCGCTATTATCCTGAGCTGCAAGGGGCTTTTCATTATGGAAAGAAATTGATATGTCTTCCATTGAATTATGTATATTCGCCACTCTGGCCTGCATTGAATAAAAGCACTCACCATTCATTTGTGCATCGACATTCTGTTTTGGCCGGAGCTTCATCCTTTTATAGCTTTCCCTGTGATAATTTCGAATTGAATATTTTGCAGACCTGGTGGGGCACAGCATAATTTTGCGCTCGAAACAGCTCGACATTTCGTTGGATGCTATTAAGTTTATGTTTGATATTCCACTGAATGAAATGATGAAATCAGGCTTTAGCATTGATTGTGACATTTATTTAGGGACATTACTGCCATGAATAGAGTGATGACCTTAGGCTTTGTAGATATATACTCAATTCAACTCGTATCTGATGAGATTTTTTATGTTAGAGTTAGAGAGGGCAGCGTTGCCAAAGTTTTCTTTTGTTGGTGGTTACATACATGTTCAATATATGAATTCAATAAACTAAGTCACAATTTGAAATTAAAGTTCAATACTATTACGTTCGGTGTAATGATTTATTATTAAGTAATAACGTCTTTTAAAAGCCAATCACAATGATATCAAACTCATAGATTCAGATAATTTTTTTAATACAACCTTGGAAAAACGGTTTTAGTATAATTTTTAAGAAGTCAAATAGAATTGACTGGAAACTTACATGTTGATGTAGCAGTTTTTGATATTTCATGAGGACGTAACAATTCTTACCTGCAAAGAAAAAAATTATGCTTGAAGAATGGTAATTGACATTTTTCATTTAATTAAATTATGATTATTTTTGGATAAAGTGTTGCAAAATTGAACTTACTTTGAATAAAAATAAAAGAACATGCAAATATGGTTCAAGATTTTGTTTTTTTATACTAAATAGTATTTTATACGTTGGATTCCGTATTAAAGTTTTGTTTATAATACTTAACAAATGTTCCCACCAAATTCACATTTTCGCATGTTAAAACATTCCTCGTATGCATCTCACATAAATCAATTTCACAGCATGCAATCCAATCCAATCCAAACCAAACTCAAAAGTAGAAGGAAAACTTCCTTGTGAGCACACCACCAAGTGTCAAGTGTATGTCAGTAGCTTTAAATAATTTCCGTAAAAGTTTTCAATACACAATTTCGTTCGGGGTTCAAGTCGTATGAATTTCGATATTCTCCAGACAGTTTTTGAGCCTGGTAAAGAACTTCGACGAATAACTACATGTGTAAGGCATCAATCTGAACATGACACCCTAACTTTGAACAATTCAGAAGAAAAATCAGAAGTGACAACAATAACAACAAAACGTGACGCCATGTACTCGTATTGAAGAATATAGCCCCAAAGCTCCTTGTATAAATTCAAATTTCCTGAGAGATGTCGGCTCCTATTTCGGAAGTTATCAATAGATAAAGAGAAGAAAAAAAATTTTCAATGGTGCAGTGAATCACAATACGAAGAATACTGAAGTCTTTAGAAAATGGCTATGTAAAACATTGCAAATAATGTGAAACTAGGATATGAGTCAAAACAATACAAAACCCATCAACTACCAAACTAAACGAAAGTCCACAGTTAAATGCTTTAGAAACACTTTCAAAACTATGCAATTTTTAAAAAACCCTTTTTAAGATTGAATCAAATAATGTTAGCTTTTCAATTATGTTAGAGATTAGGCCTTTGGTTTGGTGCTTTTGAAATACTGGCTAAATTATTCAACAATAACTTGAATTAACTAGATACATTTAAAAATATGGAATATTGGAGCGAGGTCAACGAAAGACGCTTAATGCTATGGCGGTTACCGTTGAAAGTCCCTTAACATTCTGTAATAATGAATACCTATTCTCTCCCATATTAAATGCATGAAATTTTAGTCGCATATTTGTTTTTCGAAGTCGTTTAATTCAACTTGTTTTAACAAGTGTTGACATTTTCATGATTTGACTGCCATTTTTTAACAATCGCCACTTTTTTTTTATTCTGATCGAAGAGTATTTGAGGAGCAAAAAAATCAATTCTACATTAAATATTTTAAGTCACTTCAATGCGTTGATGCAATCATTTTCCGTTACTGTTTTTTTTCTCTAGCTAAATTTTACCCTTCGAAGTTTTTTTGGTTGTTTTTATTATTATTGGTGACTTAACTGTTATTTTAAAATAAACAAGCCGCGAGGTGCGACCCTTGAAGTCCACATGGTCAACTTCCTAGTAATATCTACTTAAATATTAAAAATATTAAACACAAAAATAATTATGAAAATAATAATACTTTAAGTAATAACAATGAGAGGTACTCATCGCAGTTATTGAAATGAGTTAGTATCAATCGTATCATCTACGGGAGCGTCCATTGATTACGTAAGACTTTTGGTGGATGGTTTGATTGAATATTCAAGCGGATCAATCGGAGGGGGGGGTGGCAGGTTACAAAGCCTTTTCCATGTTATTTGTTATTTTCATATCGATGCCAAAAAAACAATAGCAAAAATGAATGCAGTTTTTGTTGTTTTGTGCGATTTTGTCGCGTGTTGGCCATTTTGAATAGTTGCGGTCAAAATTGCCAGCACTTCGGCATAATCACTGAATTTGTGTTTTTTCACGGTTTTACATCAATGAGACTTATAATTATTTCTTATTTTCTGTTGATTTTGAAAAACACTTATTATGCAGTCAAAATAGGTTCAATTGCATGTAAAAAGTAAAATATATGTATTACAAATGATGAAGGAAGTAATTGAAATTTTTTATTTGATGAAAGCTTTTCAAAGCATATAATCTTAAATAGTGTTGACTACATAACATTTTACCATTCAAAACGTTGATTACCACAATTGCAAATTCGATTTGTATTGGTTTTCAAAATTTAAGCAGTTTTTTTATTAAAGTTAAAACACGGTTCTGTGAACACTATTAAAAATCTCCGCAAATTATGCAAATAATAAACTTTGATTGACTTTACAACAATGTCTTTAGAATAAGAGATTTAAGGTATACAAATTCGTATGAACCCTTTTTACATGGTGACTTTGAATGATATTTTTTTATTTTAAATTAAATTTGTTTTGAAATCATGAGAAAATGTTTTGCTGGTCTCTCTCCAGAAATTGACAAAAGTTTATAAATTTTATAAACATTTATTATTACGTTGTTAATTTTATTAATTTTGAATGATTTTTTTATGAAAAAAACACTAATTTTCAATATTTTTTTGTTAAATTAAAAAAATGGCTTCAAAGATTTTTTTTAAAATTTAAAAACATCTATAAAATGTTAAAACGCGTCGATTGACTTCTTAATGATGCAAAGATAATATTTGGTTCTCGTGATATAATGAATGACATAAATGACCATGAAGGACATGATGACATTTAATTTTTTTTTGTAATCATGAAAAAAAAGTAGGGTGGTTTTTTTACAAAAACTGTTTGGAGTATATAAATTATATAAATATTGATTACTGCATCTTGAAAATCAGGTTAAAAATTTGATGTTTTTGAAAAAAATAAACCCAATTTTTTGCACTTTTTTGGAAACAATTTAAAAAACTGCTCCAACGATTTTTTTAAAAATTCGTTAGAATCACGTAAATGTCAGTACGCGTCGATTGACACCTTGTCAATGCAAAACGTACGTTTGGTTCGTGAGATAAAGCGCATGACAGGGTTGACCTTCAAGGGGTGAAAACAGCAAACCCCCTCGACTGAAGTGTCCCAAAAACTAATCAGCTCTTAAGATTGCAAAGACGCTTCGATTGAAACTTTAACGAAGTTGATACAATTTGTTTACGTGAGTTATGCTGGTAGAAAAACTGGCCGCGAACGCACGTACGTACGTACTTACGTACATACACACACACACATACATACTTTTTTCTAAAACCACTTAAAATACACTCGTAAGACCGCAAAACGTAAAGATATGTTGAAAATTTCAATTTCGATTTTCGAGGCGATTACAAGAACTTCCCATATACTGGGAAGTTAAAAATAAGTCAACTTGTAGCGCGCAACGAATAATCGGACAAAGCAAAACACCAATGCAAAAGCTCCGTTGTTTTGCAAGTTTCTTCCTGGAACTTGCTTGTGTCTGTCGTTATGACTTGTGGTTAGTCTTTGCAGTGCAACACATTAGAAAGTTCATTAAAATGTCTCCAAACGGAAAGCAATCTACGTTGGAAATAAGACAAATGATAGTCAGGCTGAACTTTGAAGGGAAAACTGTCCGAGAAATTGCTTAACTGGTCGGTAGAGGCAAATCAACTGTACAAGATATTATTAAGCGATTCCGTGATGAGTTCAGGTTAGAAAATAAGAGTCGAAAAGGGCAAGGCACTATACTAAAAGAGCGAGAAGAGCAAATTATGGTAAGAGAAGTTAAACAAAATCCTTTCAAAACGACGAAAGAATTAAAAATAGCCTTAAAGGACCGCACTGAAAAGGATGTGTGCTCAAATACTGTGTGAAACACGTTGCACAAGTATAACTACCATGGAAGAGTTGCCAGGAAAAAGCCATTTATAAGCCCTAAGAACAAAAATTGTAGAGTACGATTTGCCAAGGAGTACTTGTTAAAAGCACCATAATTTTTGGAATCAAGTAATTTGATGGAATACGTATATAAAATCGATTTTTTTAAAAAATATTTTGCAATATTTTCAGGTGTTGTTCACTGATGAAAGCAAATTTAATTTGCATGGGTCGGGTGGTAATATGTATGTGTGGCGTACACCAAACACACAATTTGATCCAAAAAACATTAAGGCGACCGTAAAGCACGGAGAGGGGGCTCTGTCATGGTTTGGGGCTGTATTTCGAGCGCTGGAGCAGGCAATTTACATTTTATAGATGGTAAAATGGAAAGATTTGTCTACTTTGACATTCCTAAAAATGTTAAGCAAAGTGCTGAGAAATTGGGTATTGCCAGCAACTTTGCTTTCTACCAAGACAATAATCCCAAACACACTTCCAGCGTGGCGAAGCTTTGGTTGATCCACAACTGGCCCCACCTCATTCAACTGCCTGCCCAGAGCCCCAACCTCAATGTTATTGAACATCTCTAGGAAGAATTGGCCAGGAGAGTCGACAAAAATAAATATAATACAATAGACCTACTAAAAGTTGCATTAGTCAAAGCCTGGAACTCCATTGAGCCAGAAGTGTGCCACAACTTGTTAAAATCAGTGCCAAGGCGTTTGCAAGCTGTTTTGACAAGCAAGGGGCTTGTAACCAAATATTAATGGTTTTTTTGTTTAATTTTTTGATTAATTAAGGCACTGTCCGATTATTCGTTGCGCACCAAAAATTGTTTTTTTTTGTTTTTGTTCTAGTATTATAATAATTGAAGATCAATTTTTTTTCAATACTTAGCTAGGGAAATACCTAAAATATATATAAATGCGAAAAAAGTATATAAAGTCCATTTATACTTAATTTAAACTCACTCAAACATCCAAAACTAGCTTGTCCGATTATGTGATAGGGCCACTATACATCTCTCTTTCTAAGAACACTTTATATATACTTTATATACCTCAAAACGTGAAGATATGTTGAAAATTTCAATTTCGATTTTCGAGGCGATTACAAGAACTTCCCATATACTGGGAAATTAACAAGCGCTAAAGAAATCCTTCACAGTTTTCTTGAAGGTTTTTCCGTTAGCATATAGAGATCACTCAGACTGAAGTAAGAACTGATGGATTCACCGTGCATTACATGTAAAAACGCAAGCACTAAGTTATGGCATGGTGAGCCCAGTCAGAAATTTTTGTAGTTGGCTAGCACCGCTGATGTCCGTCGGTCCATGAAGAGTGGCACGACCGTCCGAGAGTTTTTTGTTTATGTGCCAGTTTTTGTTCTAGGAATAAATAGCTCACTGTCCTAAAGAAAATAAATTTAGTTCCGCTCGAAAAGATATTGTTCGTTGTTGTTGTCCGCAAGCGAGATTTTTGAGTAGCTGGTTTAATTTCGAATGTTTATTGGAGCTCATTTGCATTTGATTTGTAAGTTTTTATGGTAGACGGGTATTAAAATAACTGAAATTCAAGTAATAAAATCAACCATATTTGAAAAAACAAACCACGATAATCCCCAGCTATGAAGATGCCGAGCATGAATTTGTCAGCTTGACTGAAAAAAGTTCATTGCTTCGTCGGAACTGGACCTACGTTAATTCAGTGGCGCGTTTACCTGCTTGACTTCGAATATTCGTCGTGACTAATTTCGTTTATGTTTTGATTACAATGGCACTGATCAATCATCCATAATCAATACAATGTGAAGCATTTCTTCAACACAATTTTGATAAATCGGAATAACAATTTGGCCGTGCTCTTGAGATAAGAATTATAAGATGAGATTTGCGTAGTCAGAGAGAAGAATTTTATTAGGTATCCAGTGGAAATGAAAATAAAAAAACATATTATAAAATGTTTTGTTATTTAGAACAATATGCTGAGTTTTATTTTTTCGATTTATCACCACAATGTGTACAACCAAAAAAACATAAAACTATTTTCATATTATAGGAAAGCTTGATCAATTACTTCAAATATATATGATGTCAAGAAGGACTAATCACGCACATTTAAAATACATAATTAAAACTATGAACGAAAATGTCTAATTTTACTGAATTTTATACTCTAATACTAAAAAAACTGTGCTTTTATTTTTTTTGTACTCTGTCATACAAATAAATGTTTTATATAATGTTTGCCACAACTTAAACATTTTCCGTTCATCTAATGATTACAATCATGCATTAGTAATGAAAGTGAAATACATATCATTTGTGTTTGAAACACATCATTCCCTGAATAATTTTAATTAAATTTATTTGAAACCTGCAACCTTAATACGAAATATTTTTTTCTACAATTCGGAAAACTTGAGACATTTCAATACTTTGAAAAAAAAAATCTAGTCCAAAAATTAATTTAAATTGGTTCAAGGTTTAAGATGCCTGTTTAAAACAACAAAACTACATTTTATATTTCATAGCATTTTATAGGCAAAAGATTTTAATAGAAATAGGCTCGTGGCAGAGCAAAGTCGTTTCTTCAAAATTTTACTAACGGCTACCTTGACAATGTATGTACATATCTATTCGTCTTTTCTATTTTTGCAAATATTCAAGTAATTTAAAATTTTTGATTTCTAAACTTATTGCAAATATATGTTTTTTCATCTTTCAACATTGCATTATCATTAAAGATACTATTGCATATCATCCATAGTATGATGTATGAGAACTTAGCATACATCTAGCATAAAAAAAGCTCATCACTACGTCAAATGTTTTGTGAAAAGGATTCTTTGGATAATACCATAGTTTTTTTGTTCGCCTACTTCTTGGGGATTATAGACATCAACGGATTCTCAGAATGATGAAAGATTAGTTCCTTGCTTCAAGATGTGTATCCCAAACATATGCAGATAAGTATATGTGTATCATTCTTTTGATGGGTTCCCTAAGCTCCTTTTGGCACAAGCACAAGAGTTAAAGCTTGAACGAATATTGGTATAAATCGAACAAATCAAATGATTGATTACTCCCAGAGTGCTAGTGATGGAATAAATTCGTAAATCTAAATTTTTTCGATCCTTTCATACTTTGCATGTGTGTTTATTACATTATTTTTAAGTTTGCAACTTCAGCAATTTTTTCCTGCTGGAGTCAGTTCTCCATCGGGTGGAATGAAGATTTATTTTCATGAAAAGAGTTTGCAGTTTGAGTAAATTGAATGAATACCCAAAAGTGTCAACACTAATTCCAGTTCAATTGATTGATTTATTTTTAAGTTATTTACCATGTTTTATACAAGGCATTCAAATACCATTTGAGGTTTTGGGAAGTCCCAAGGCAAACCACATTCAAGTACAAGAACGCACAAGCGTGTTTCGCTGAAAATGACAAATAGTTAAAAAAATCAAAGGTTGTTTGCAGTTGTACGCAAAATAGTTATTTCTAAAACCCACCAAATTTTCCAGCGTTTGTAAATTCGCAGGTATGATAAGCGGTAGACATCCTTTGAAATTTTTTCCAGTTGAGAATGAAAAAAGAAAAAAAAACGTATGCAAATCGTAGCAATGTGCATGAGTTTATTTCAAACTTCAATTGAACCTGGCAGTGTGTAATCTTTCTGCTTATTCGCACCCATTTTCCTTAAGTATAATGATGAAAAGTCCTGATTAACTTGAATGTAAGTTTTTATTCCGGTTCGTATATCAACAAAGCTTTAACTGGAAAAGAAGACATTCACGTCATAGCTCAATGGGTGGATATTTTTGAGTATCGATACTTTACGAGACTTTTAATTAGCATTGAAAATATTTCTTTGGAAGTTGTAAGGATTTTAAGAAGTAAGGGATTCAATTTAATATCATACTATATTCATCATTATACTATAAACTATGTTCCTGCTATGTTCGAGTAGTAACTGCAATTTCGATGAGAATACTTAAGTTTTTTCACATTGCAAAAGAGTAGTATGGGCTTGAAATATTTTCGTAGTGGCTGGTGAATAGCTTAACTTTAAAAATTTAGCCGTTTAGAGAACGTTCTTCCAAAAATAGGATCGGAATATTCTTATTATAATGCCGATCCCTGGATAAGGCACACACGTCTGCATTGGGTACCCCCACGATGAGTCTATAAAAGGACGCGATGAAAATGAGACTAGACCGCGTTCAAAGGAAAATTTTCTCATGATTAACTCATGAGTCAGCACGCAAATGAAATTATTCGCTCGCTTTTGTCCCAAATAGAGTCAAGATGTTCTGACAGAATAGCAAATAAAACCCTGCCCACGACCCAACTTCCATCGTTGAAGCAAGCGCGCAAAAACCTTACCGTCGCGGATACAAAATCCTTAACGGGATAATGCGTATAATAATGTCTGACATAAAACTAACACTGAACACTAGTGACAATCGTCAAGGTACAGTTCCAAGATTCTGCAAACGAGATTCCAATATAGATGCAGTTCGTTTTGCTCTTATTAGTGCAATGCAATTACTGTCGAGTGCATTTACCATGCTTTCGTGCTTTTGCGGACCTTATAAGACGGACGTCGTCGTTTCATTCAGAATATTTGCAAGGATATTCTTTCTGGATGTTTGAATGTCATTGTAAGGTATAGAAGAAGGAAAGCAGTGGATGAGGGCAGCAAGGAAACGCATTTGTGATTGCTGTCTTTTGTGATTAGAATCAAACTGAAAATTTATGCAAATTTAGCTGACTGGAAGTTGAAAATTCAATTCGTTGATTGTAATGAGATAGTTTTGATCTTTGAAGTTACGGATACGGTGTTATGCTCCTTAAGAGTTTCATTAATGTCTGCTGGTTAAATGGTATTCAGAGTGCTTGGAATATTGATTTTATTCTTTAAGTTTTCATTTGAGGGTATTCAATCAAGTATGACTTGATGAAACGAAATGGTTTTTTTTTGTGCTTGCTGAGCTCTCATCAGGGCTGTTATGTTGATAGATGATAAAGCAGCTCTAATCGTCAAATAAATAATGTTTTTGGATGCAAAACCTAAAGCAGCTTCATAATTTTAATTGCAATTACCCAAAATCTTCACATTAAACTTAATATTATTTGGTCTAAATGGACCACTCAGTATTACTGCTTGATTTAGCTACCAAAAAAAAATTCCAGGTTTAGCATTCTGTAATTTATTCTTGCAGTATTTGAATGTTTAGCGTGATTTGAATGAAATTCGAATCTTACATCAAATTAATTATGTTTATGGGTACTAGTAGAATTGATTTATTATTGAAAATCGATTCGATGCAAACAGAAACTTGACTCATTGTCAACTATTTTACGACACATACTTGTGTATACATACATGTTCCGGATTTTTTTCATAAACAACTACCTGTCTTTTTCAGCTTAAAGAGAAGAATTTAGTAAAGATTGCTTTAGATGTTTTCATTCACAAAATGTTATGAAAAAGTTTGGATGAAACTTATCGTTAATTGAAAAAATAAACTTCTAGCGCTGTCAATCAATACCCAAAAGAGCTGTTGAGGTCTTCTCACAACCTTTTGACTCGATGAAGTCAAACAAAAATAACTTCCAAAGTATTTATTCACCATGCCAATAATATGTGCTCACATTTCAGCCAGGATAAGCATGAGTGTCAACGTTATTGAGCTAGAGCCTGCGAGAATCTAAACTTCAGTTCTCGACCAAAACTCATATATCGAGACGAAATCCTCAAATGGAATGATTCCTCAGTGCGGTGACCAATCAATTTCATAGTTTGGATCCCTATAGGACCACCAACGATGCTGAATTTCGATCATAGATCCTTTTTCATGGAAATGTGAATGACAGCAGAACATTATTGACAACGGATATGGGAAATTTCAGGACGATGGACATCAGGATGACACTGGATAGAGATATTGCGTATTGGAAATGTTTCAGATGTCATCGATAACGACAACCTGGCAGGTCATCCATCTATTTTTTTCGATTTGATTATAGTGTTTGGGATGTTCGTGAATATGTGATCAAAAATCGTATTTTTATAGATTAGAAAAAGTTCGATGAAGCTGAATATTTTATATTAACTTCCCAGTATATGGGAAGTTCTTGTAATCGACTCGAAAATCGAAATTGAAATTTTCAACATATCTTTACGTTTTGAGGTCTTTAGAGTATATTTTAAGTGTTTCTAGAAAGAAGTATGTATGTGTGTGTGTGTGTATGTACGTACGTACGTCCGTCCGTACGTACGTATGTGCGTTCGTGGACAGTTTTTCAAAGAGCGTAACTCACGTAAACAAAGTCGTATCGACTTCGTTAAGGTGTCAATCGAAGCGTCTTTCCAATCGTAAGAGCTGATTAGTTTTTGGAAAACTTCGGTCGGGGGTTTGCTGTTTTCATCCTTTGAAGGTCAACCCTGTCATGCGTTATATCTCGCGAACCAAACATACAATTTCCTTGATCAAGGTGTCAATTGACGCGTATTAACATTTATGTGATTCTATCAAGGTTTAAAAAAATTCGTTGGAGGTGTTTTTTAATTTAAAAAAAAAGTGCTAAAAATTGTGTTTTTTTTTCAAAAACAATAAATTTTTAACCTTATTCTCAAGTCCAAGTAATAAAAGTTTATATCATTTACATACTCCAAACAGTTTTTATAAAAATTACATCAAAATTTTTACTCATGATTACAAAAAAAAGTCAAATAAAAAATAAAAAGTCATTAACAGTCATCATGCTCTTCAAGGTCATTTCTGTCATGCGTGATATCTCACGAATCAAACATAGGATTTACATCGTTTAGGTGGCATTGTACGCGTATTGTTATTTTTGTAAATCTGTCGCATTTTGAAAAAATTCGTTGGAGCCGTTTTTTTAATTTAAGAAAAAAAATGCAAAAAATTATGGTTTTTTCATAAACAATAAATTATTAAGCTGATTTGCGAAAAATAGTAATCAATCTTTACAAAATTTATAAATTGCAAACAATGTTTGTAAAAACATCATCAAAACTCTTCCCCATGATTACGTGAAAAATTAAATTAAAAATAAAAAATCATTAAAACTCATCAAGATTTTCAAGGTCATTTTTATCATTCACTATATCTCACGAACCAGATATAATATTTGGATCATTAAGGTGTCAGTTGACGTGTATTAACATCTTTGTGAAGTTTTCAACAATGTAAAAATTCTTTTCAGCCGTTTTTTTAATTTAATAGAAGAAAATGCGAAAAATTATGTTTTTTTTTATAAAAAAATATTTTTTAACCTGATTTGCACGGCACAGTGATACCAGTTTATAAAATTCATACATTCTCATTAGTTTTTGAAGAGACACCGGGAAAATTTTCTTCCATGATCATGAAAAAAAAAAAATTAAACATAAAAAAATCATTTAAAGTTACCATGTAAAGAGGGTTCATACGTATGCTATTACTTTATATCCTTTATTCTAAAAAAATGCTGTAAATTCAATCAAAGTTTTAAAATATTTGCATAGTTGAGCAGCTTTTTAATAGTTTTTATAGTCATTTAATTAAAAAAAAACTGCTTAAATTTTGAAAATCAACAAAATTTCAATCAAATTTGCATTTGCGGTAATCAACGCTTTGGATGGTAAAATGTTTTGTAGTCAATACTTTGCAAGATCATATGCTTTGAAAAGCTTTCATCGAATAAAAAATTGTAGTTTTCAGTAGATTCATTCTTTAGTAATCGTAAGATTTCAATAACCATCATTATGTATTATACATTTTACTTTTTACATGCAATTGAACCTATTTTTGACTGCATATACATCATTTTTCAAGACCAAAAAGGCCCCCACCGATTGATCCGCGTGAATATTCAATCTGTCCTCATCGACCAAAAACCTTACGTAATCAATGGACCCTCCCGTAGACGATATGATTCATATTAACTCATTCCTGTTACTGCTATGAATACCTCTCATTGTTGCAATGTTGTTGATGTTTATGTAGATATTACTGGGAAGTTGACCGTGTGGACCTCAAGGGTCGCACCTCGCGGCTTGTTCTTTTTTTTAATTCATTCAACTTATCAAGAAAACATTAAATTTGGATTAATAAAGAAAATAAACACATGGAAGAATAGTTTAATGTACTCCATATCCGAACCTTTTCAGCTCCTGCTTCTGTGTTTTAAAAACAGTCTATCGAAACTTTTGAGGATTAAATGTCTGTATCCGGTACTGCATTTCTATTATATACTTCAAGAAAGCTATTGTAATCAGTTCGAAGATTGATTACAAAATTTGGTAATTGTTTCATAAATGAAATGAGCGTATTAATTTCGTTGAGGTGTTAACGAACGTTTTTAACAATTTAATAAGCTTAATTCATTTTGATCAACTTAAGTATGGTGTATCTTTGACTGCTTACTATATAGGAAGTTCTTCTAATCGGTGCGACAATTCAAATCGAAATTTTCAGTTTATCTTCACGTTTCAGCGTGGTTGAAATAATTTAAAAGAATGATAGAAGGAAGGCTGTATGTATCTGTTTTTGGTGCGAGTCTGGTCATTTTTCACGAAGACACATTCGCATAAACTTTATTGAGGTTTCAATCGGAGCGTTTCAGCAATGACACGAGATGGTTGCATTTTAGTAACATCCAAGGGTATTTCTGTTCCACACTATATTTCGAGAATAAAGCTTTGTATTGATGTTTTTAAGATGTCAATGATAGCATAATAGCATCTGTATGATATTTTTTCAATTTGGTAACCAAACTGTAAACGTTAGGTTTTTTCAAAAAAAAATACTTTTCCACCATATTTTCGTCTTTGGCAGTCAATGTTTAATAAAATCTGATTCATTAAAAAAAATATGAAACATAAATCATAGTAATGCATAAAGACAGTTCAAAACTAGTAAACAATTTTCAGTCACAATGAACCAGAAGTGCTATGTTTTCCTTTGCTAATAATTATTATCAAAGCTAAGGATGAACTGCGGAAAAAGCAATGCTTCCTAATTTCAAAAAATGCAAACTTTCTTATGTACATTTTTCTGAATTATTAGCTAGTTTGGCGCATCACAGGTTATTTGAAAATTTTGGGTAGACTAGCTTTTTTGGAGCTTGCGCGGGGTTTGCCATAGCTTCTAAACAAGATGAGATAAATCTTTGACTTTCAACAAAAAAAGGCTTAAGGTATTGGTGAAGTAGTTACCTCATTAAAATGTCCAAATCATGAAAACAAGTTAGCTTAACGATAAATTAACTTTCCGGCTAATTTGTAAAATCATGATGTGTCAAATTGCGTGGGCGTTAAAATTCCGTACATGTCATATCAGGACGAGCAAATGTAAATGGTTACTACTTTCAGCTGTGTTTTGTTTGTTTTCGAAAGTAATTTACGTTCCCAAAAAACAACAACTGTAATATGAAAATTTGGTCGCAGTTTTTGACCAAAGAAAGCTATAACTTTTCACAAAATTGATATTTTTACAGTATTTTGCAGCTGTTTATTCATCCGGTGGCATTATTTTAGTTCCAAGATTTAGTGGGAAAATTGTTCTTTTCTTTCTTTCTTACAAATAAGAATAATTTTTCGATATCATAGTGTGTATCGATTTGTATAAAAGTGCGCATCATTCAGTTACAGTTTTTAAATTGTTTGGTTGATTTTAGAAACTAAAAAAAAGCTTTGATACCCGATCGATGAATAACATGAATACAACAGGTATATCTACTGGCCAAAAGATTACTTAAGTTCTTCCTACGAGAAACAAACTAGCTGTTCCATTTATTTAGCCAAAAAGGGGAAAGCTACAAGCGTTATCAATACGGCGTCCTGTTACTAGCCATTTTATTCGTCTGTATTTTGTATTTGAAAGGAAGTGGATCCAGCTGAATGATTTCGATATCGTTCTAATCTCACAGATCCTACCATGTCATTTAAGGGGTATGGGCACTGTAGCAGGTGCAAAATCATGTGTTTTTTAAATATTTTTTTATATAGAAATTTTATTTATTCATAAAGATAATTATAAGTACATGAAACTACAATATCGGAGAATCGGAAAAAAATTTTATAAACGCATTTTTCAAACAAAATGGCCGACTTCTCGTTGCTTCAACTTCCAAGTAATATTTACATAAATATTAAAAATATTAAACACAAAAATATTTATGCAAATAATACTATTTTAAATAATAATAATGACAGGTAGTCATAACAGTAATTGAAATAAGTTAGTATGAATCATATCAAATACTGGAGCGTCCATTGATTACGTAAAGCTTTTGGTAGATGGAGGGATGAATTGGTTTGATTGAATATTCAAGCGGATCAATCGAAGGGGGGAGGGGTCAGGTTACAAAGCCTTTTATACGTTATTTATTATTTTCATATCGATGCTTGAAGGACAAAAGAGCGCTAGCAAAAAAATAAATGCAGTTTTTGTTATTGCCATTTTGAATAGTTTTGTTCAAAATAGGCATGACTTCGAAATAATCACAGAATTTGCATTTTTTTACGATTTTACATCAATAAAACTAATAATTATTTATTATTTTCAGTAAATATACAAAAAAACATTGAATATGCAATCGATGATCAGTTTATTTGCATGTAAAAAATAAAATGTTATACACATAATGATGGAGGAAGTAATTGAAATTTTATGAAGATTAAAGAATAAATCTCCTAAAGACTACAATTTTTTTATTTGATGAAAGATTTTTAAAGGATGTGATCGTGCAAATATTGACTATATAACATTTTACCATTGAAAGCGTTGATTACCACAAATGCAAAGTTGATTTGATTTGTATTGGTTTTCAAAATTTAAGCAGTTTTTTTATTAAAGTTAAAACACGATTCTGTGAAAACTATTCAAAATCTGCTGAAATTATGCAAATATTATAAAACTTTGATTGAATTTACAACAAGGTCTTTAGAATAAAAGATATAATGTAAAATCATTCGTATGAACCCTTTTCACATGGTAACTTTGAATGATTTTTTTTATTAACTTCCCAGTATATGGGAAGTTCTTGTAATGGCTTCGAAAATCGAAATTGAAATTTTCAACATTTCTTTACGTTTTGAGGTCTATAGAGTATATATAAAGTGTTTTTAGAAAGGGAGATGTATGTGTGTGTGTGTATGTACGTATGTACGTTCGGGGACACTTTTTTCTACGAGCATAACTCACGTAAACAAAGTCATATCGAGTTTGTTGAGGTGTCAATCAAAGCGTCTTTGCAATTTTAAGAAAAAAAAAATTTCAACCTCGATTTCGGAGGCGATTACAAAAACTTCCCATATACTGGGAAGTTAAAAATTCTACCTTGTTAGAGATTCGTGTCAAGCGTCAACTAGGTTTAATTTTTTTTCTGTTGATATCTCAAAAACCGGTTACTATTGGAATAAAATATTAGGGATTTTATATGTTGAAAATGTAATGTTTTTTATTCACAAATTCTCATCGTAAAATATAAACTTCAACCTTTTTTCGTTATATAATAGAAACTATTGACATTACGGCTAAAATTCTGCGACACAATTATCGAACGTTATATTATCTTGAAGGAGTCCTCATCGGAAAAACCTCATATACTTTCCTACTTAAATTGTGTGAATATCCTGCTCTAGTCTTAACGTGGAGCTTATCAGGAAAGTCTAATCATACTCCGAGCCTTACTTATTTCTGAGATGGGGTGTCTAAAAAACATGCCTTGCCATTGCCTAATCAGGATATGATATATGTTGAAGTTTTTCTTGAAACCAATTCAAGACTTGATATCTTTAAAGAGTACCTCAACTTCCTACTGTATTACCATATTTTCAATAAGTACATTCATCCTAGCTCATACGTATAGCTTTAACTACAGCAAATCATAAATATTCGCAATTAAGTATTGTAATTCAATTCATAGTCTGCTTCACTTATTTCATTACTCCTTGCATTTGAAAGCAAATTTCCAATAATTGATTAGTATGCCATTTTGATTTTGTATATTTAGTCTATAGTTATCAATAAAAATTAGGCTTAGTCATTATAGAACCGGAACTACATGTCATCGATCATTTGTTGGAAACTGGGCTAGTGTTTTCTAGAACTGTTGGTGAATGATAATTAACGTCTAAATCTTCTTTTCAACTGTTACTCATTATGGCTATCGCTTCTCTAGACACTAGTATAACAGTTTAATAAAATAATTAATGAAAGGAGAAGTAGTTCTTCAGATATTTTTTATTAAAATTTAAAAGTTAATACCAACAATTTTGATAGTCGTGACTAGTGTTTCCCAATTCACATTGCAAGGTTTTTATAATTACCAAGAATTCATATTAAGGAAGTCAATTTCTGGATAGCATACGAAATAGCAATTTATGCTTAAAAATTAGCTGAAAAGTGAGCAAACTTAGATCATCGTTTCCTTCGAGCACAGCTGATCCAGCAGATTTTGCGTAATACCTTTCAAAATATATTAGTTAAGTCATCTCATAATACAAAAAAAACCTTGAAAATATGTTATTTAACTTTCCAGTAAGTAGTTGGTCCGAAATTTGAAATTAAAATTAAGAACACATCTTTACGTACGTACGTTCAGACCATTCTTTCTAGAACAATATCTCTCGAAAGCAAAATTACATACGACGTATACCTTATATACGATTGAGGAATCAATTGGAGTGTCTTAGTAAGGGATTGAGCTGATTAGATTTTGGTCAGAATAGAACTGCAAATATTTTGGTTTGGCACAACCAAGATCATTCCGTCACACATGATATCTAAAGAACGAACGTTGAACTAGCAACGAGATGTTAACATTTAAATTAGTCCGTGAAATTTAAAAAAAAAAAGAATAATGCCGTTTTTCAATGCAAATAAAATGCAAAACATAAGTTTACAAAAAGCATTTAAAAATTGTCAATCACTCTTTAAAAAATTATCTGCTACTTAGAGTCCTTAGTAAATAGTTTTAATGATAAAACGTTTAGGGGAAATAAACTGATTAGGTTTTGTTTGAATATTTTTTGTAATCATAAAATACTAAATGTTTTTTACTTGATGAGTACTCACAAAAGCATCCGATCTTCTTACGCAATGATTTTTAAAACTAACTAAATCAAAAATGCAAAAAAAATCAATTAAAAACTTCTTCACTCTGGTTTGCAATTTTAAAATCAACGTTTAAAAAGATCGGATGCTCGTCAGAGTTCCCATCAAGAATTTTTTTTTATTAAATATGATTATGAAAAATATTTCAATAAAACCTAATCGGCTCATCTGCAATATTTTATTATCATTATTGTTGCTTAAAATGTTATTATATTCATTATTGCATTTTATATAAAACTGTTAAAAAATAACAATAACTTCCTTTGAAGTGGATATTTTATTTTGCTACCTTCCTCAGTGTTGTATCGTTACTAAATTAAAAAGTCTGTGATGCCTATATATACCTAACATAAGTGGATACAATTAAGGAATATAATTAAGCCTAAGTTTAAATAGTGATGAAAGGCAGTTGCCTGTATCGGTGTTTAATCTGTTCGCCACTGGTTTCTCGTTGATAAAAAGGCTTTCGTAAGGGTCCAATTTTGATGGCTTGGAGTCTTCCTTGACCACTTCTATATGCTCCTTCGATATCTCATGGTGGCTCTCAATGATGTGTTTCGCGATCGCTGACTTCAATCCTGTTGATTGTTTTCGCCCCTCTCGCACCAGTTGGGCCTCCTTAGATGCTCCTGGAGTCGTAACCCCACTAGTCGCTTCGTTTTTCCTATGTACGTCTTAGAGCAATCAGGGCAGGTCACCTTATAAATACCGCTTTTCTCCCATAAAGTTTTGGATCTTTAGGGCTACCTAGGACCGCTTTCAGCTGTGCATATCTACCAGAGCCCACGCTTTCTATATTCCTTCTTTTCAATATTCGTTGAATATGTTTGAACACTGGGGTGTAGGTGATTGCCGCTCTGTGTATAGTGTTCGGTTGTATTTCTAGATTTGTAAAGTTTTTGAGTCGATCTTTCTCTTGTTTACTATTTGCTGGATATCGTTTCCGGTGTAGCCGTCCAGTTCTGCTGTGGGTTTTATGTCCGCAAGTTCCTTATTGAATCTATCGTTGCTTAAAGGGACGGTCAGCAATCTCTGTACCATGGAATGGTAAGCAGCCATTTTTTGCTGCATAACATGCCTTGATGACACCGGTATCGTTTGTTGTGTGGATGTTAGCTTTCTATGGATATCGTATTCTAGTCTATTGTTCTCCCTAATGATTAGTATGTCTAGGAATGGGATTCGGCTGTCTGTTTCCACTTCCATACTGAATTGTATGTTCCTATTTATTTTGTTGATCGCTCCTAAGATGTTTTCTAGGTCCTTCGTCTTCACTACCGCAATAATGTCGTCTACATATCTATGCCATATTCTGGGCATAATTCCTTTTTCCTTTCGTTTTCAATGGAAGTCATGAATATTTCGGCTAGTAGTGGGGAGAGTGGGTTACCCATCGCTGTGCCTCTTGTTGTTTTGTAAAATTTCCCTCGAAATGTGAAGTAATTTTCACTCATACATAGAGTTGCAAGCTTGATGTATTATTTCACATTTCTCCTTATTGCCGCTGATAAATCGTTTTTGAGTAACCACTTTTCGAACTCGTACAATGCTTCTTTTACGGGTATACTCGGGAATAGCGCTTGTACATCGAACGAGACTAGGGATTCATATTTATCGATGGTTCCGCAATATTCAAACTTAGCTATCAATTCTTGTGAGTTCCTCACCGATCGCGGACCGTAGGCGCTACCTATCCTTTTGCACTCCTTAACAAGCCATTTTGCAATTTTGTAAGTCGAGAAACTTATGTCCGCTTTTATTTCCCACATTTCACTACCCGGCTTGTGGATTTTTGGTTGACCTTTGATTCTAGGGAGGACTGGGTTTGGTACTCTTAAAAGACCTGGATATTTGATAACTTCTTTGCACTTTTTCAGTGCCTTTTCCACTCTTCTAATATGATTAGGTAACGGATCGTTCCTTACTTGGAAAAATCGTCCACTCTCCAGCTTTTCTATTATTGCTGCGTCGTATTGTTCTTTTCCCATAATTACCACATTATTTCCCTTAACAGCTCTGAGGTAATATACAGGTTTTTCCTTTAGTCCATCGATCACTGATTTTAACCGACTGTTGACTCCGTTTTCAACGAATGGTGTAGCGTTTCCCGTACTTCGTAGCGGATGTTTTCTTTTTCGTTAGAAGTTAAATATGTAATAGCCTTTTTTATGTCTACAATCACATCCTCGATTGGCAATTTTTGAGGTATCGTATAACTCAACCCTTTGTTAAGCATCTCTAGTTCTTCCTCGCTAAACTCTACATCGGATTGATTTATCACAAAGTTGGGGATTACTTTGGCCTCCGGTGGTTGCGCATTATTTCGTATCTGGGCATCCTTCAGCTGTTTGAGTTTTTTCATGTGGATCGTTCTTTTCCGTGCTGCTTTATTCCCATTCCCAAACCTTGCATTTTATAGTTTTCTAGATGTGACTGGAGAGTTATTTGTGCGTAGCTTCAAAGATTGGACCACGCAGCTTATTTATAAAACGATTGTCAAAAGAAGTCATTTTGTTGTAATTATTCAAAATTCCCGGAAAATTGAAATAAAACTTCTGTCATAAGCATCTCAGAATTGAGATTGTCACAGTGTACAGTGGCCGAACGTGATTGCTCGTGGGACTGACGGAAGCCTAAAATGAAATTTACACGATTATATACAGAGGTTAGGCAGGTATTTGACTTTATATCAATTTTTTCTTGAAAAGCTACGTTAAATATCTTACGAGAAACCATAAGTGCAAAGGCGTCGAGTTGAGCATGAATGAAATGAAGTTTTCAATTGATAAATTATTTACAAGCTTCAGAATTGAAATAGAAAAAGAACTACTTCATATGTGTCTTTGTAGTAAAGTGTATTTGTTTAACAATGAGTATGAAGAGAGTATGAGTATTAGATTTTGAAAAACCCGCACAGTTATAGGAATGCAAGAAGTATACGCCTTACGCTAGTAACAGTCTCCTCACGCACAATACCTATAAATATTAAATTGACTCCTTTTCGGCTTCCAACTGAAGTTAAAGTTATTGCCGGAGAAAGAACATTTAAATTAAATATTAACAAAGTTCCTGTTTCATTTGTGCTACAAGACACAAACGAAGGAAACCAAATTCAAATGCTTTGCGCTTGAATGGCTACTTCAAAATGTGGGGAGAAAATAGTGAAAGGATATCCTAGCATTAGTGTGGCCGCCAAAAAAGTTGGCAATCGTCTGTGTTGGTTGGTCAGAAGAGATGTGCGTTCATGCCAAGTTCAAATAAAAGGACGAATAGAAGCATTTGACCAAAAAGACATGGTTGAATCCTTGCTGTGAGTTTAAATGCAAGCATTATGGAGTCTAACGATGCAATGAATACAACGTACAGAGTATTTCGTAGGCCTATAGTGAACTAAAGCCTGTCTTGAGTGAATATTAGAAAGTGACGGCGAACAGAAATAGGCGAGAACGGTGCAATGTCTGAAAGTTTCAAAAATTGTTAGTAAATTTGAATAGAATAATTTTATAAAAACCACATTATAAATTATATCTAATATACTCAAATGTGGTTTTGATGAACGAATTAATTTTTATGACAACTAACTGCTGCAATCGAGCATCCAAAGTAATACTTATTTGCATATTTTTTTGTTATTTTGACAATTTTGAAATGAAAGTCATTATTCATCTTAGAAAATGTGCGAAGTGTAACAAATTTTTATTTCCTGAGCAAAGGGAGTTGCATAACTCAATGAATATTATTATTAAACAAGAGATAAAATTCCATTCTCTCTATATATTTTCTTCGAAAAAGGTCAACAATTGTCATTATTATCTACCATGAAATGACAAGTGTCAAAACTAAAGCATCTAGTCTCTACGCTGTACAATAAAAAGAATCCCATATTTTGGACGAAAAATTGAATGAATAGTAAAATTCCATGATGAGATGAGAAGTAAATATATACACATACTACATCTATAAAAGTACAGAAAAGACTCATAAATTGTGAATCTGAAGCCTTTTGCGGTTATTGCAGACATTTACACAGGATCAAGTCTTTTTATGAAGCAAAAAAGATTTCCTGACATATACCCGACGACTTGCTATAATAATAACAACTGAGGTAGGGATTGAATTCTCTATAAAAGAAAATTTCTTTGGATATCTAACCACAACCAAAACACATTTTGGAAGTTGGACAATAAAAAATCAAATCGAAGAGGGGACCAACAAACGTCTCCCAATAAAAAGAATAAATTCTAGATTCAGGGATTGAAAGAAGTGGTTCTTGAGAATTTTTTTCCTCACACTTTGTAACCACCCCCTACATTATGTTGCTCTCTCTTTCTACTTCTTTGAATCCATGTTATGAAGCAGTGTTCCGGCTCAAATGCTGTCGATGTATCCGAAATCACTTGAGTCATCCGGAATGGTGCCAAGAATTATATGCTTAAAGCCCGGAGATATTTTTAGGTTTTTCCTCTGGAAAATTTCATGACAATGCTGCGAAGACTGGATGGCGACAAGCGATGCAACAATAGGAGATGATCAAAATTCAAAACCACTTAAATGCATCCCCTAGTCAAGTCGTGGATTAGAGCTATGGGACTAACCATTGGTGCACCCTATGCTTCACTGTAGGAATTCTTTTGTTGATAATCTTGAACTGAAAAGGGTGAAATTGATGAGCATATTTACGGACCATCTTCACTCCTGCGGTGAAATAATTTTGTTTTTCTTCGCATTCAGAAGATAGTCACTATTGTGATGGAAATTAAAATTTCAGTTCCATACTGTGAGGGAATACATAGATGACAAAATTTTCAAAAAAGGGTGCAACAACACAATACTTACGTTTTTCAATTCACATAATAAAACTGCCTACATAATTTTTTCCAAAGATAAGTTGCTACTTGCTGTCAACATTGTCTTTTAAGGTTTACTCCAAAAATTTGAGGGTAAATTGTTTTAAGATAAGTTGGCTTCTTAGTATTAAATGCTTTAGGCAACAAAAAGAATTGCTCATAATGAACAATAAACTTATGGCGATATACCTGTTTGATTTTCGTTCAGAAAGACTTGTGACTTGTTTGAAACAATTGTCATTTTTGGGAAGAAATGCGAGTGTTCATAATATTATTCACTTTTTTACGCATCTTACTTTAGGATTTATAAGTCCAATTTATGTTTTTTTTTGTCGACTCTATATACATAGGTTGATTCGAAATTACCAATGTTCAGCAGCAATTGAAAATACAAACGACGGCTAGCTGAAAAGCCCTGAGACTAGAGTATTAAAATTTTGGATTATAAACTTTTAAAAAGTACTTATACTTTGAAAAAACATTTTCAATATAGTCTATCGCTCAATCTTTTAAAAAGGGTCTTATTCAAAGTAGTCTTTACCTATTGCCTCTGATTGTTTCTGTATGCAAGCTTTCACTTGCACATCATCGCTAAATCTTCCTCCCTGGAACTATTTATTTCAATATTCTTAAAAGAAAATCAATTGGTCAAGGTTGAAGGCTTAAGTTATTGGTAGCCAGCTTGTCTTACGGCTTGGTTGGTTGTTGGTTGTGGTGGCAGCCCTTTTATCCAAAGGTGGCTCACGTAGACCACGATAGGCCTATTGTGGTACCACAGAAGATAAGGGTGCCACTAGAACCAGCGGGATGACGATCCAGATTCTCGAATGAAGCCGGATATGCAGCTAATGCCAGAAGGTGAAGGGTTTTTTAACTAATTAGTTTAATCTATATTATGTTTTTCTTTTCTTTAATTTTTGCATTTTTTTTCCTTTCTCTTATTGTCTTGTAATTGGATTATGTTAGTCTGTAAGACAATTTCTTCTTAAATAAATGTCTAAATCAGCTACTTCCGTGAGGTTGTCCAGGAAGGGCGAACCGGAAGTTTCCATGCGCTTCCTAGACAGTGCTGGGCATTCGCACAGAAAGTGTTTGATAGTTTCTTCCTCTCCCTTTGATCTGCAACTCCGGCAGAAATCGATGAAAAGGACACCCAGTTTTCCTGTGTGTCTGCCGATCAGACAGTGTCCCGTCAGTACGGAAACGACGGAACTCAGGGTTTCACGGCGTATATTCAGGAACCGCTTGGTGCGCTTGCACAGTGCGTGCCAGTTTGCCTGGTTGTGCTACAGGTTTCTTCGAGCAGCCAGGACCTATTTGCAGCCTCCTCGTAACACTGCTTTAATCCTAGCTTTATGGAAGGTAGATGTGACTTCGGGACTCCTGAAACTTGGTGCCAGCTTTCGCTAGGGCATCTGCTTTGCAGTTTCCAGGTATATCACTATGCCCCGGTATCCAACAGAGAATTACTTCACAGTGAAAAGACGTCACGTTCAGTTGTGAGCGCCATTCCATAACAATTTTAGATGTTGTATGCACGCTGGATAGTGATTGGATTGCAACTTGACTGTCAGAAAAGATGTTTAAATTTGTTATGAAAATTTTCTGATTTCTTAGCCAGTCTACTGCCTTATAAATCACAATGACCACTGCCTGAAAGACGCTGCAGTAATCTGGTAATCGGAAGGATAGTTTCAGGCCTAGCTGTCCTGAGAACACGCCATATTCAACTCTTCCATCCATTTCTGATCCGTCTGTGTAGATGTCGACTGATTCCTGTATCCCTCCTTTTTTCTGTGGTCCAGTCATCCCTACTCGGGATGACTGACCTGAAACCATGGTGAAAACATGGAATCGGAGAAGCAAGATCCACTTTCTCTGACGTTGGCCCATCTCTCCGTAGTATTGTGTAGTGGCCAAAGTTCTCCTCATGCCTGAGTCGCAGAGCTTTCAATCGAACAGCAGTGCACTTGTCCTGCTGTCTCGTTAGTAGCTCTGTCAAAAGCCAATTTAACAGCATAAACAATGCCTTTGTGGGATAGCTGCAATCCTTCTGGCCTTGTTTAGCAGGTTTACATTTGATGATTTCCCCTTAACAGGCTAGCAAATAACTGCGCCATACAAAAGGATTGGTTCCACTATCGCCATATAGAGTCATGAAACAATTTTGGGTTTCAAACCCTACCTTTTTCTAATAGCTCTTTTGCAGCAGTAGATTGTGAATGCACCTTTGCGTGCTCTTACTTCTATGTTCGCTTTCCATGCGTGTTGAGAGTCCAGAATTAGACCCAAATATTTGACCTGAAGAGATGAATTGAGGCTTGTCTCATCATCTCATAAATCGTGAATATTTGTACCTTCTTGTGAAGAACATAAATTCCGTCTTCTCCGTATTAATCTTTAGATCGCACTCTTTGCTCCATTTGGTAAGAATACCTAGGGCAAAGTTAAGTCTTTCAAATAGGATGTTAACAAATTTTCCCGATATTGCTATTGCAACATCGTCGGCATAAGCTAGGACTTTACAGCCAGTCACTTCTATTTTTGACAGGAGTTTATTAACCACTAGGTTCCATAGAAGGGGTGATAGCACCTCACCTTGTGGTGTGCCTTTGCAAACCCTCCTTCGTAAGGTACTGTTTCCTAGCGTGGAATTGATGTTCCAGCTGCTAAGCAGTTTTCCGATGAACCCTATCAGGTTGTCATCGACATTGCTTTCCCCCAGTGCTTTGCCAATAGCCTTATAGCTGATAGTATTGAAAGCCCCTTCACCGCTTGCGTGTATTCGTTGTAGCTGGTCAGCGAGTGAAGAGCCGTTTCAACCGAACAGCTCAGAACAACTCTCAGATGGATCTTTTGCAGTCGTTCCAGAGTTTTCAGCAGAAAAGAGGGGAGACTGATAGGTCAGTAATCCTTAGGTGGGAAGTGAGATGTCTTACCCGCTTTAGGTATGAAAACTATTTTTGCTTCTTTCCATTGCTGTGGAATGTAAGCCATCCGTACACATGCTTTGAAAGTGGCGTTCAGCCATGTCAGTGCTATATTGATACACTGCTGGATCTCTACACGTGTGATCTTGTCCATGCCAGGGGATTTAAAAGGTTGAAATGAGCTGATTGCACAGCGTAAGAGCCTATTATTTACAGGCACAGTGATTGGCATACAGCCCGGGAGCGTGTGTGGATACGCTTTGTCAGCCACACCCTCACTGCCCGGGAAGTGCGTATCCACGAGAACGTACATCATCTCGGAGCTGGATTTCGTCCAGACACATTTGCGTCTTTAACAGACCCTAAAAATGAGAGGGAGCTCGTCATAACTTTACGCAGACGACTGACATCGTTGAAGTTTTTCATTTATGCACAGAAACTTCTCCAAGAGGTGCGTTTGACCTTTCTGATAGAAGATTTGAACTCCTTCAGTTTAATTTTAAAAGAAGACCAGTCATTAAATTCTTAAGCCCAATTGACGGACTTCCCACATTCCTCCCGCAGCTCCGCAATGTCACTATTCCACTGTGGGGGCTTATACTTCCCTCTAGGGTTCGTTAGACTACATGCAGACCTTGCTGCATCATTGAAGGCCAATAAAATGTCTCACGACTTATTTTTCGTGAAGATCGTGTAGATATTGTTCTGCAACAAGCCCCGAGGTGCGACCCTTGAGGTCCACACGGTCAACTTCCCAGTAATATCTTCATAAACATCAACAATATTAAACACAATAATAATTTTGAAAACAAGCCGCGAGGTGCGACCCTTGAGGTCCACACGGTCAACTTCCCAGTAATATCTACATAAACATCAACAACATTACAACAATGATAGGTAATAGTAACAGGAATGAGTTAATATGAATCATATCGTCTACGGGAGGGTCCATTGATTTTGTAAGGTTTTTGGTCGATGAGGACAGATTGAATATTCACCCGGATCAATCGGTGGGGGCCTTTTTGGTGTTGAAAAATTTTGTTGGTTTTCAAAACTTAAGCACTTTTTTTTTTAATTAAAAAACTATCAAAACTTAAAAATCTGCTCAAATTATGAAAATATCTTAAAACTTTGATTGAATTTACAACAATTTTTTAGAATAAAAGATATAAAGTAATAGCACTCGTATGAACCCTCTTTACATGGTAACTTTGAAGGATTTTTTATTTTTAATTTCGTTAAAATTTTTTAGTTTAAAATTTTGTCGGTTTCTCTCCAAAAACTGATAAGAATGTATACATTTTATAAACTGGATCACTGTGCAGTGCAAATCAAGTTAAAAAATATTTTCTATGAAAAAAACCATAATTTTTCGCATTTTCTTCTATTAAATTAAAAAACGGCTAAAACGAATTTTTATAATGTTGAAAACTTCACAAAGATGTTAATACACGTCAACTGACACATTAATGATGCAAATATTATATCTGGTTCGTGAGATATAGTGAATGAGAAAAATGACCTTGAAAATCATGATGACTTTTAATGATTTTTTATTTTTAATTCATTTTTCTACTTGATCATGAGAAAAAGTTTTGATGACGTTTTTGCGAGCATTGTTTGGAATACAAAAATTTTATAAAGATTGTTTACTAAAACTTGACAATAAGGTTAAAAATTTATTGTTTTTGAAAAAAACCTAATTTTTTTCACTTTTTTTCAAAAAATTTGAAAACCGGTTCAAGAATTTTTTTGAAAATTTGATGGAATTACAGAAACGTCAATACGCGTCGATTGACACCTTGTTCAAAAAAATGGTATGTTTGGTTCGCGAGATATAGCGCATGACAGAAATGACCTTCAAACGGGCAAAACAGCAACCCCCCCCCCCCCCCACCCGAAGTTTTTCAAAAACTAATCAGTTCTTAAGATTGCAAAGACGCTTCGATTGACACCTCAACCAAGTCGATCGGACTTTGTTTACGTGAGGTATGCTCGTAGAAAAAACTGTCCACGAACGTACAGACGTACGTACACACACACACATATACGTCTCCCTTTCTAAAAACACTTTATATATGCTCTATAGACCTCAAAACGTAAAGAAAAGTTGAAAATTTCAATTTCGATTTTTGAGGCGATTACAAGAACTTCCCATATACTGGGAAGTTAAAAACAGAAATCCTTTGCTGATTTAGCATCTTCTTACTTCTAGAATGATTTTTTCTGCTATTTTTAAAAGTGCACAATAGCACTACGAGTTCATTGTGCCTTTTCGGAGTTACCTCTTTAGCTATCTTCTTCCGAAATACCAAAAATTTGAGGGCAAAAGTTTGAAAGTCGGCTCATCAACGATTACGTGTGAAAGTTCAATTACATAAAGTGAAAGAAAGCTAGCTACAAAAAACTTATTTTATATACTTGTTGGATGTCATTTAACTGGTGAGCTAACGGGTAAACAAGAATTGTCTTAGCCTGAGGAATTTTCGGCAGCTTCTCGTAATTTTATGAGTTTTTAAAACAAAAATGTAGTTTCTCCTTTATGAAAATAGACCACAGATGCCATCAAATCTTTTAGCGTATGTGCTCAATGAAAACAGCTGTAGAATAACTATTTCCATAAATTCATTAGAATTGATAAGGTTTTTTATATTTGAATAAAAAGTAAATAATATTTTTTGGAATTACATTAGACCCTGCTTGGGTACATACTGTAGTTAAAATAATCATGCGATGAAAAACAAGTGTTAAATAATTTGGTTGAAATTACAATTTTTTATAATAATATTTAATATTGTGGAATGGAGATAATATAAATGTAGGATTCACATTACAAAAAAATTGCTTGTTGCTGAATATGTGATTGATTTACATATTGTTTCACTTCAAGTTAAAACAGTTAAACCTAATTAACACCTTTCATATTACAGAAATCAATTTCTACTGTAAAATAAATCCTTCCAAAAAAAATTATCCTCCTTTGAATTTTACTTTAAACACATTTTCGGTTCATAATCACAACCCATCGAGCTTTTGAATGTCATCAATTTCGTGTACTCTAATCAAGTTGCGTCTATCGTAAAAATAAACCTATCAAAATCAGGTGGCGGGCTCATCACTTTTACTGAAAACTTGAGGAAAATACTATCCAAGTGGTCATTAGTCATGTCCTTTCAAACTTTCTTTAACCCAAAACGTCTACCGCAGAGGAATCATTAATTATTCAACTTATTTGTGAGTTCGTTTCGAATACATCAGGATTGTCATTAACACCCGAAACATAGGATATGGACGGCTAGTTAGTCTGTAAGAAAGGGTGTAAACCTACCAAAGAAATATATGAAGAACACCATCTGAACGCAATGTAGGTACTTGGGTTAAATCTATATAAAGGTCTGCAGTGTGTTTTGAATACTCAACTAGCACAGAATTTTCTTTCGTGTTTTTCATTTGAAATATTGGTTTTTCTTCATGTCTTCACGGCTCTTACCGAAAATTAATTATCGTCCACCACAACGAGCGGACTTAATTTGATTCTTATCTAAATGTCCTTTAATTATGGTCATGTTTACATACTTGTTTGGTTGCTCCGGGAACATTTTGGTATATGTGCTTTCACGGGATCGTGTGTAACCGAAACGAGGAAATGACTATCGAGCCACGTAGGAACAATCTAATTTGCAGCAAGTCTGTACTGCATTTTGAGATCTTTATGATTTACGATTTTCGCAAATTAGAAATTGCTGAGCCTGTTTGACCACGTTCTAATGTTGTGCAACATATGGATATGATTAGTCTTTGTGACAATATTTAACGGCGCCTTGCAGTTCTTTGTCCTTAAATTGACCACCTAATGCAATTAACTATAACACTTGCAACCGATAGTATAATGAATTGTAAGTCGCCAGATTGCCTGCTGTATGGTCTTGATGGATATTACATTTACAGACGATTCCTCCTAGTAAGGAAAATAAAAGTGGAGGTTGAAAAATTTATTAGATTTTCCTGTTTATGTTGACTAGGGAGCTGATTTTTGTATTAGTATTTATGTCAGTATGGTTTATTGAGAATAAATATATAATTGTGATTATTATACTACAATATATTCCTTTCATTCTTTACAATTGAAAGCTTTACAAAAACTCAAATTGGTCGCTGTGCCTTGCCCAGAAGACATTGTGTGACAAATTTATAGAATTTACAACTTTTCCATCCCCTAGTCAGTATTATCAGTAGTCGCACCAACCGCGGGTGCATCCTTCATGTTCGGGAAATTTGTGGCTAGCGCGAAAATGATTTCGCTTAACAGAACAACCGTCGTGGGAAAACAATAAGGTGAAAGTGTACAGAGTGCTGGTGCCGGCATTATACAACGTGCACAGTGCGGTTTTTACCGGAGCCCTGCATCAAGAATTCATGCACTTTGAACTTTGTTTAAATGAATTAAAGATGAGACAACAAGTGCAAATCTTTGCAAAATATAGCTACATAGAAAACTTGCTCTAGACTTTGGATACAGGCACTTTGAACCACGAACGGGTACAAAGATTCTCGACAAGTTGTTTGTGCGATAATGAAAGGCTAGGGAAAATGCCAACAGAGGACTTTAGATTGGAAAAGCTTGAACATTGAACTTTGCCTCCTACTGAATAATTCAGCGTCTTTGCGAGAAAAAAAACAGAGTTTGAGTGCGGTAAGAATGATAGAAGATATTGAAATTTAAATAGGTTATAGATGATTCCAGTTTTTCCAAACAACAAAACAAAAAACAAATGCAGTAATGAGTTGAACGAACTTGATAAGTGATTTTTAATTGAAATCAATTGGTGCTTTGATATCAGAAACCATTTTTTTTGTAAGCCCATTCGCATGGAAGTTTTTCGAAAATTAATTATGAACAATATTTTACTTTTTAAGTTTTGACAAAAAAAATTATGAACCTCTTTTTCTTTGAATTTTAAATTGAACAGCTCATGAGTGAAACGTTGAACAAAATTTTCTTTTTTTTTTTAATTTTTAAACTTGCGGTTCTGCAAAAAAAAAATTAAATTTTGACTTCAATAAAATTTTTATGTGTGTGGAAAAGTGTTGTACACTCAATTCATTCCAGTTTTGTGAAACATAAATAAAAAATACAATTCTTGTTTTATTTCTATATATTGCCAATATTTAAGTTCTATTCATACAAAATTGCAATCTAGACACGCACAACATTCATTACAACACAACGATTCCTTTCAAATTATCTGCGTCGGTCAAAAAAGCTGCCGATTGTCATTGGTTAGCAAATTTATACAGAAGTTAGTATCTACATGAAAATTATAGAACCTACATAGCATACACATCTACATGAATTTGCTGTGTTTTGAGACAAAATGTTTGTAGATATACTTCGAAAATTGTGCAAGAGAAGGTTACAACTGTAATAAGTGCAACGTTCACTTCTTCATCGCAGCCGATCCTGGCTACGGGCTGGGCAATCCCACCTGGCTTGAACCAACAAAGAAAGATGCGGGAATTATTTTTAAACGGGTGTTATTTTGAAACGGGAACAGGACTCGCGACAACCCAAAACCACCGACCGAATAGGAAATTTAAAAAAAAACAATCGAAAACAAGGAGCCTAAAATGCAACGTCTGCTTCGTCACTCCACAAAAATGAGCGCAAATTCAACCTTAATGCACTATTTTATTTTCTAATCTTACCTGGCTATACCTGTGTATTCATATGTCTACTTACAATTTTGTTTTTTCTTAACCATATTCAGGTGGCTGCTTCCTGGCTCCTGACTCCTTGTGCTCTTGGCCGTTTTCGCCTCTCGCTGTCGCTTCGTTGACTTTTTTTTCGTTATTTTACCACAACAAAAGCTCCACTGAATCTCAAGCTTCCCACCGAATCGTACGGCGATTCCCCTTCTCGACGTCCTTGTTCAGACCCGTACACCGAGAATACCCAGCACCAAACAGCCCCGGCAGCGGTTCTCCTCGCAATATATATGGGATCCCCCGATCCCGTTTGCTGTATCGGCGGTCAAAGGCCAGCCAAGTTTGCTGAATTCGTTCAATCTTTCACTGTCTTCGACAGGTTTTGTGCCAATTGTCGACGCACGTCAGCTGGCGATTTAATCTCCGTGCTCGGTCTCCACGATTTGCCACAGCGTTGCACATTGGTGAATACTGTTCTGCTGTGTGTGTGTGTATGGGCGGCTCTTAGGCAGACAAATTGTGACGATGGCAATAAAGGACCCCTGTGCAGATTGATATAAACGACGTTGCCGACCTCACTCGTTTCATCGTTGCGTTGAATTCGAATGCTTAGACGCTGAAAGCGAGCTCGGCATGTTTAAACATACGTCAGTATCAGAGATATATTTATAATCCAAAGAACTATCCCCTATTTTGCCCTTATGGGTTCGTGGATCGATCACGCTGTGTGGCGAACTTTAGTTTCAATTTTTCTCTATGCATTGTTATTGATTAGATATGGCTTGGCGATTTTGGGTTTTAAATAAAGAAAAAGGATTCTTTGGTGGTCTGTTAATTAAACATACAATACTGTTATTCATAATAACTTATAAAAACTTATTTATTTTATTATTTGAAATGATGCCTTTAGAACCAAAGCGATCCTAAGAATCTTTATTTTTCGCTTGATCAATTGGCAAACGAACTAAAAATAATAAAAATTAAGTAAATGCTCGCTTTGGAATTCTCATTAATTATCCTTTCTGAGGGTAAATAAATCTTTAAGAAGAGAGATATTTGTCCTTCCAATCTTGAAGAAGATTTTAAACACGAGGGTTTATATTTTTGAAGCATCATTTGATAAATAGAACAGTCCAACGAAGATTTCAGTGCTCAAAAGTTTCTAAGATTTATTCAATATTATGGACTTGTTCCAACGTTTTCAAACAAAGACATTGACAATTAGGTTATCCTACTTTATTTTGATTTTTATATGTATTGATTGCTTTGGGACAAATCAAGAGGAACACTTGTTCATAAAAAGTTCTAATTTTGCGCATTTTTATGATAGATGGTTCATTACGAAACTAAACGTTGGACTTGGATGTGCCAAAAAAACATGTAGGCAAAGTTTACCAAAATCTAATCAGCATGCATCATTGCTAATGACCTTCGCTTGGTTCCTCTGAAAGTCAATCCAACCTTTCATTCGAGAATTTTCCTCATTAACAAAAGTTCACGAGCGTACGTACGTACACACCTTGCATACAAACTTCTTTGCAAAAACACTTTAAATGACCTCAAAACATAAAGATAAGAAAATTCCATATTGATTTTTAACGGCAATTACAAAAACCTCTCCATATGGAAAGTTCAAAAAACATGATCTGTGGTTCTTCATCCACAAATACTATTCGATTTGGGTGAAAAATTAGTCTTTCAAAAATAAACCATGAGTTAAAAATTTCAAGAGTTGCTAAGTTGAGACCAGTTTCGTGGAGAAAAGTACAGGTTTAACTTTTACTTTGTACTTCAAATTGTCTTTACTTCGTCACGAAATGATATTTTCTAATATATGAAGCCAACACATGATCCCATTGTTTTTCATTTTGAATGAAAGTGCGAAGAAAGTTCTGTAATTTTTAATTTTTTAATTCAATGAAGAACTGAACTGCTTCGTGGGACATTTTAAGATTATTGAAGATCCTGATAGAAAGGAACGAAGCAAACTTGCTATTTATATGCTGAATTGCTGATATATTATCAGTTATAAATATTTACATTTATATTTTCATAGCATGAGAAAAGTTATATTCAACAATTTTTCAATGTTTTCCAATAAGGACAGGTCTTCAATAAGTTTTGCCAAACAATTTTTTTAACTTCCCATGGGAAGTTTTTGTAATCCTCTCAAAAATCGAAACTGAAATTTTCAACATACGTTTTTAGAGTATATTTGAAGTGGCTTTCGAAAGATATATATAGGGTGTTTCGGAGTTGATGGCATTAAATGAAACCACGGAATCCTTGAAGTCTTTTGAGCAAAAAATCGTATGGGAGGGGGGTGGTAAATCGGAAGGGGTTTCGAGATATAAGGGGGGGAGTACCCAACGCTCCTCACCCACGACCTGGCACGTGTATACCATCATAACTATTTTATTGTTATGTGTAGACTTTTGAAAAAGGATGCGTTTGATAGCCTGTCAATGTATCTTTTTAGAAACGTTTTAACAAGTGCCCCCAAAGCTGCCAGTTTTACATGAAAAAATGAGAAACTTAAAACAACCGGAAAAAAATTGATAATTTTGACTTTCGCGACCGTGTTAAACGCTAAAGTGATGTATTAACCTATAAAAATTATTATCTTGACAGAAAGTCTTACTTTCTGCTTGAATACTTCCGAAGAAAAAGGTTGCCAATTTTCCTTTGTTTCCTTCGAAAAATAGAAAACTCATAATTTGTGTAATTTCTCGGAATTAGCCAAACGTCATAAAATTTTATTATCTACCTGGCATAATCCCACAGTGAGAAGATTTTTGAGTGGTTGGTTTTCTTCATGCTATTTGTTGGACCTGCTTTAGTATTGAAGGGTTTTTAAGCTGATATAATTAAAATCCAACGTTTTGGGGATGGCATAAAGTTAATGTTTAATAATTAGCACCTGATAATACAAAAGGGTATAAATGTTGTGTTGAAATGCTGCATAACTTAGTCGAAGCGTCAATTGAAAAGAATCAAGGAGTGCTTATTTCTAAACATATACAATCATGGCTAACTTTACCAACGAGGAATATGCTGACATGCATTACATTTACGGATTTTGCGATGGCAATGCCGCATGTGCACAGGAGGAATATCAAACGAGGTATCCGACCCGACGATTACCGGATACCAGAACCTTCATGAGACTGCATAGGAACTTACGAGAGTTTGGAAGTTTCCAACCGCAGCGTTTGGACAACCGACCAGGAACTTCCAGGGACGCCGATCAGGAGGAGCGCATACTATCCATAGTACGCAACGAACCAGACGTATCAACTCGCAAGCTAGCTTTGCGGCTGGGCTTATCGGCGACCACAGTTTAGAGAGTTTTAAGCAAGGAAAGGATGCACCCTTACCATTTTCAACCCGTGCAAGAGTTACTTCCCGAGGATTACGTGAAAAGGGTTGAGTTCTGTGAGTGGCTTATCGAACGGGATCGAACAGACTCCAACTTCATTAGTAACATTTTGTGGACCGATGAGTCACATTTTTTAAGGGATGGTGTCAACAACTTCCACAACAGCCATCTTTGGGCTATTATCAATCCCAGAGTAACCAGGGCCACCTCTACACAGCTTAGATTTAGCAGAAACGTGTGGGCAGGCGTCCTGTGGCGTAGGATAGTTGGGCCATTCCGTTTGCCGGATAGGCTGAATTCTGCCGGATATCTAAATTTTTTGGATAACGAGTTGCCAGCTTTACTGGAAGATACACCAATAATCAATTTAAACAGGATGTATTACCAACACGATGGTGCTCCAAGCCATACTGGCCAACAAATCACCCATTGGCTTGCCTCAAACTATCCAGGAAGGTGGATAGGTCGAAATGGTCCAATTAGGTGGCCACACCGGTCTCCAGATCTAACTATCCTTGATTTTTATGTGTGGGGTGCAATGAAGCAAGAAGTGTACAGGACACTTGTGTCATCAGTTCAAGAATTAGATTTAAGAATTGAAGCAGCTAGTGAAAAAATAAGAGAGGAACTCATGCATTTCGATGTAGTCACAGAAATTAAGAAAAGAGCTCTTCTTTGCATTTCTGTGGAAGGAAGACACTTTGAACAGTTGATGTGATCACAAGCAATACAGTAATACTGCTGTTTAATGATAAGTTCAAAATAAATTGTTACTTTGGATCTTTAGTTATTATTTTCGAAAATAAAGTAAGTCGGCAAAATTTCACAAAATTTTATTTTTTATTTTTTGAAGGAAACAAAGGAAAATTGGCAACTTTTTTCTTCGGAAGTATTCAAGCAGAAAGTAAGGCTTTCTGTCCAGATAATAATTTTTATAGGTTAATACATCACTTTAGCGTTTAACACGGTCGCGAAAGTCAAAATTATCAATTTTTTTCCGGTTGTTTTAAGTTTCTCATTTTTTCATGTAAAACTGGCAGCTTTGGGGGCACTTGTTAAAACGTTTCTAAAAAGATACATTGACAGGCTATCAAACGCATCCTTTTTCAAAAGTCTACACATAACAATAAAATAGTTATGATGGTATACACGTGCCAGGTCGTGGGTGAGGAGCGTGTGTTCATAGGAATGATATTACCTGAGTTTTCTTATTTAAAAGACATTGTTGTTCATTCAATCAAAGCTTATTAATATCTACAAAATTTGGGCAGATTTTCATTAGTGTCCACAAAACCGGCTTTTTTATTTTAATAAAAAAGTACACAAATTTTGTATTTATTTCAGTTTCGATCAAATTTGCATTTTGATAATCGTTGAACTTATCAATCGATTTTTTTCATTTGCAAGAGAATATAATCTTTTTCATTTTACATTTTTGACCCGAAGGCTGGTTCAGACGAAAAGGTAATTTCTATCATATGTACCCCTTAGACTTGATACTGTTAAAAGACCTCGGTGTCTATTTGATTTTTTCACAATCTCCCAAAAAGGCCTCAGGTGAGTATTGATTTCAACGTATATCGAAAATGGAAAACCTTCAGCTGTAAGATTTCGTTTATCTTTCTTTGTACTCCTATCATCGTGTTAAGCATTCTCACATCGTATCAGTTTCCTACGACAAGATATAATGTAAAATATTTCTAAAAACGTCAAATAAAAGCAAAAGATATAATCATTCAAGGACAAGATATGAAATTCTCATTCACACCAACAAAATACAATTGTCAAAACAGAACACATTCAGGATCAGAGTAAATGAAAAACAAGAGTATAAAATGAATTCAATTTCGAAGGATTAAAGCGACATGTGTTCATCTTATTTATGGCGCTTTTAATCCAGGATTTGAATATTTGCACGATGATGAGGGTAGTTCTGCATATGAGATAGCCGTGCTACAAATCTCTTATGAAGTTTAGGCAAAGATCTCGGCTATTCGTTTACTGATTTTGCCTAGAGTAATGCGGCAGCAGCAGAATAGTACTAAATATAAATCTATTTTGCTCCTATAAATCTGCCAGTGTTGTTTTTTGGCAGTGAATACAGTTATTTCCTCCATTTTCGTTGTTTGCTTGCATTCAACTTACCTTCCGATTGTGGATTAGATCGCCCCATTCATCCCCTAAGTATATATATTCGTAGAGTGAATATTGACTGTGATTTGCTATAAATTGTAGGAATGCATGAAGAAGGGTGGGTGCGTCTGCAAAGTCCTAACACGTTTCTCGCATTTTATTGCAGTTAATACCGGATTGCGGAAAAACACCCTTACCCTTAGTTTGAGTTTCAGATGATTGGACATCGGAATGACGATGCTTTTATGTGACGTAATTTAGTTCTGTATCTTCGTGGTATATGTCTTTAAGAAGTGTGATTCGACTTAGATTTTTTTGAGATGATAATCATTGTTCTTTTGAGAGGGTTCTTTATCGTAAGACATTTTACGTATGTTAGTATGTGTTTCATTAAAAATTTTATCAAAAAATAAGTAAATTTGCTTGCCATTGTTATGTTTCTACAATTTCTTATTATTAAAATAAGTCATTGTATTTACTTAAATTAAAAAAAAATAATCATCATTGAAATCTTACTTGAAAATGAGTAGGTCTCCAGTAACGTAGCAGTTCATGATATTACATTTTTCGTCGCAAAAAAAAAATCAAGATTTTCATATAAACTAGTTCAATGGAACTTTTAAATTTTCTTTAATATAAATTTGTAAACTTGACAATTATCAATTCTATTCCTATTTTTGTATCATTTTCCTTAGGTTTCTTTGAAAATATGTTAAATTTAAGAACAATCATATTGTACATTATTTACATTGAACATTATGTTGAAATGGAGTTTTTCGTTTCAGTCACGCATATAAGGGTATTTTTATTTCGAAAAAAAGGTTGTAGTAAAATATTACCTTCAAAATATATTTTTCGCAATCAATTTTAATTTTTTTTCAAAATTATGTTTGATCGTGTTAAGATTTTTGATTTTGACTTTCGAAAATTTTATGCAGTGGTGCGGTTGGAGGGTTCTATTATATGATGTGACGAATATGTATAAACTTGTATTTAAAAGTGAATAACTTTCTATCGAGATAACTATCATCGTAAATGTCAAATTCAGCTTTCAATTTAGTATTTATTAATTTTGGCAAACCACCACGCGAAGACTCTTAACCGAACAACGCCTCTAAATAGTCGAAATTTATTTCCGAAAGCATTTCGTCCAATTTATGGTGCGTTATCGTCCATCTAAAGAGCTCATACGCAATACGATGGCAAGAATTTTATTCGCGTATGCTCTATTGGACAGTGTTAATTCAACACGATCTCAAGGGTAGTGTGTCTGAGGATCCAAATTCATCGATTCGACACCGTTCTCAAAAACTCGATCTTTGTCCGACCACTACAGAGAAATTTCGAGAAAATATGTTGGACTTGAGCCCTATAAGATTCAACTAGTGCAACATGGGAAGCCATTGGACCATGGTTTGCATCGAAAGTTCAGTAAAAGGGCTGTTCTCAGCCCTGGAGTTGAAGTTGGAAGTTCTACCGTTAAATTATTTTCAGAGATAAGGCTCATTTCTGTCTGACAGGGTTTGTAAATAAGCAAAATTGCCGCTTTTGGTGTGGAAACAATCCTCAAAAACGTTTTAATTGTATGGTATATGGTACAGACTGCATGCCAGCGGCATAATTGGTCTTTTTTCATTGAAATCTAAAGATGGAGCCATCGGTGCCGAAAAATGATTCGTAATTATTTGATTTTCAACAACAATCCTTATCATCTGACAGAAAAACGGTCCAAACAGGATGGTGCAACATGTGATACAGTGCGTTAAACCAATACTTTATTGGGCCGAGCCTTAGGTGAACGAATCATCTCAAGAAATGGACCTCCCGACCGCCCAGATCATGTGTCTAATTTTTGAAGACTTAACGTCACTCGTCTCTACTGATAAAACATCAGTTACTAATTATTTAAAAGCCAGCATTTGACGCGTTATTAGTGAAATAATACAGAAGAAAAAAGAGGTGCAAAATTGGGTCAACACAATGGTTTTCGTGCGGCTTGCGGTGCGTTGGTCATTTGCAAGATATTTATTCTTACGAACTAAACGACATAAAATTTGTAAGCAAAAAATTGGACCTTTATGTAATTTCTGTGTATTTTATATGTTTGAAAAGTTCTATGCGTCTAAACTAAAAACAACCTTTAGTGTTTATGGGAGATGCCACATTTTGACTTTGCGTGAGTGAGAGTGATCCATTCAAAGGTGGTTCAAACCGTGAACTTCTGGTCGGAAGGTACTCAAATTTGTTGAGGCCCTCGGCTGATGGTTGGCAGGCTAACACACGCCTGCAGATAATATGACAATTGATGCCCAATGAATCCATAAACTCAAGATCGCAAGTAGTGGAATATTATGCTTGAGATTATCGTCACGGAATTGTCGTGTACAAAGTAGGAGGTTGTTTATGCGTTTCAAATCCTTTTTGCGTTCGCCACGCAACGTGGTCGACTCACAAAACCATGCGGGCAAAATATGGGACTGCCCTGTTCTTGAAGACTCCAAACCATCGTCCAGGTAAACGCTGCCTTTTGGAAATTGGTAACGTAACGTTCGCCACTTCACACAAACAAATCATTAATAAATTATATTGTAGGGAATAGGTCAATGCAGGCTAGAGGTTTGAATTATATAAATAAAGAGGAGATGTATGTAGTTAAGTATATTGGATTAGATAGCTAAGTAGGTAGGAAGGTTTTTATGGGGAGTGTTCCTGACCGTACGCGCGAGGCTGCGTAATTTAAGTATCTTCAACAGCAAAATGCATTACATTCAACGTCACAGACCCTGCAGATAAGTTGCCAGCAATCACATCAACAAACAACGCTCACACAATCGTCGCAACAGATCGAAATCTAGGCTCCGCCCAGTCTACAATACGCCAATGGAGTCGACTGTGCGCCTGTGATACCCACAGCCATTGGTACTTCCAATTTACCATGGATAACGACTGCCACGATTATTTCACCAGCACTCCAACCACATCACTCAAGCAGCAGCCACGGTATCCCCCCACCCAGCCCTGAGGTACAACGCTCTGGCCAAACCCACGAAGCTTGAATCGCCTTCTGACGTGCGTCGACCAAAACCGGTCCCAAAGCTAGGAAAGCTTCGATGAGGTCAGCAAACTCGGCGGGCCATTGACCGCTTATGCAGCGACAACGGGATTGAGGGGATCCCTTGAATATAGCGGGCAGAACAGCTGGCGGGACTTATCGGGTGCGAAGCCTGAGCGGTTCTGTGCTGCTCCCGAGACGGGGAAGCAACTACGAGGAAGACGTCGACGACGTAGCTGTTCGGTGCTAGGCGTTCGGTGATGGACTAGCCTCTCGAAGCAAATTGGACTGGAGCTCGACGACGATCATAAAGAGGACGGCGACCAACAGGCGGCGGAAGTAGGTTTAAGGATACTTCGTCGCGAATCCTGTTCCTGTATCCGGATTCGCGGACAGGGCAGTCCCGGCGCAGAAACGGGTGGTGCCCCTTTAAAATTTATCCACGGACCCCTCTTTGCGGGTTTAAGCCGAGTGGGACTGTCAAAACCATGGCCAGGATCGGCTGCGGTGCAGTGGTGACCGTCACAGGAATTATAGTTGTAACATCCTGGTCGAAACTTAATCTCGACATTAAATATATAACTCAATTTCTTATTAAAATTTCCTGATACTAGTGGAAGTTATTTGATTTGGAAGAAGAGTAGATTCTTCAGATAACAAACTACTCAACGTTTTGTTGAGAAGTAAAAACAGTATAAGCATATTGCTTTATATATTTTTTATTTCCTTCAAGTAGAGTAAAAAAGTCTGAAAACAGATTTTATTTTACAAAATGCAAACATAACATTAGTATTGGATGTAAAAAAACAGCATAGCTTGAATATTCTCCTCACCCTCCGATGAGAGTTTAAGCAAATAAAAAAAAAATTTGCTACAGAAAAAAAACTTTTCGCCAGAGTTTTGAATTTCTCAATGAAAAGTTTTCTTCAAAACTAGTTGTCATATTCTCATGATTTCTCAACTTAAATTCAAAAACAAATACATATGTAAATTAAAATTTCCGGAGAAAACAAGCCAAACTTTTCATTACACCAGCGCGAATCCATCCATCTGTCTGTCTGCCTGACTTTTCTTGTGTGCACCTCAAAAAGTTAAACTAACTGTTATGCTTTGCCACTCTAATTGAAAACTTCTTAACTTTACACTAGAGGATGGAAACTTGCAACTATTTTTCCATCATTTTTAGCGCAGTTGCTTGATAGCTTAAGTTCTCGGAAAACTAGTCTTCCCAGTCCTTTTCAACTCCTTTCTTAAACGCATGGTAACATTTCGTAACTAAAACATTATCTGTGGCAGTGTAAGCCTTGCTTTTCGCACTCTCTTATATTTTGCACTTGGAATGGCATAAACTGGCATAAAGTTTTTCCACTTCCCTAGCTTGTTCAGTACGACAAGTTTTGAGGGCGTTTTTAATTTCTGTCATTTTCCGTGTGGAAGAGAGTCAAATGAAAAGTTTATCTGGGAACAAAGTACAGATGTCACCGAAGGATGAGATGAGTGGCTGAACTTTTGTTCAAAAATTACCAGTGTTCCAGATGAGATAGTTGTTGTCTTATCATTATACTCGTCGTTGCCTCAAGGTTTATGTGAAAAGTGCCTAGTTTCTGTATATTTCTATACATTCACTTGTATAGTAAAAATTATTTTGAGTCAGTTGATAAGCTGTCCAATTTTGGATACTTTGGAATGTTTCCATAAGAATCACTGCCGGAAAGAAATAACATCGGATGTGCTTCTAAGGAAAAAATAAGAAGAAAGATGATTATGCAAAATCTGCATAGGTTTCAACACTGATTGCACATGTAACATTGATTAATATCTGTGTAGCAAATTTTGCAGCGGTAGAAGATGTACTAGTCAGTTCAGAAGATACGAGAATAGATTTATTGAAATGAACGCATACATTTATTTTATCATCATCATCATTTTCAGCAAATCTTAATGTTTAAATTAAATACGGATAACTTACTCGTATATTTGAAGATATTATAAGTTTAACAATAACTTAAGAGAATTTTTATTCAGGCTTAACTTCTGATAAACATTTTCCATTGACCAAGTTTTGATGCTTTGAAATTATCTCTTCCGGAGCTAAATTATTTCATAAAATATTCCGTTACATCTTTTACCAATATTTCAATTTCTCATAGTTAGCTCTGTGCATCATTCTTCCATAAATATTCATGGCAAAAAGTGTGCTGCTCAAGCAAGCTTCTTTTCTCTGTTTTCTTTTTGTTAACGGGTAACAGCAAAAAGAAAAGTGTTCGTCCTGATATCTCCCTTTGCGAATGGGAAACATTTTATTTGTGCGTTTGCTTCGACACAGCCATAGTGCCACGAAAGCCAGCCACTGCCACCATTTCTTTACGTTTCTGTTCTTTTGCAATCGGATTGTACTTTTCACAAGTTGGTAATCCTTTAAGAGGATTTTCGCCATTCTTTGCTTGCACCCCGAAACAAAAATCCCCGGCATTTGTTGAAGCGTCTAAAATCGACTTTTGTACGCTTCAATGTTATTTGCTCTGCAGCTTTCGGGGTTGACAACATAATAATAATAATTCTTGTCCGTACCCCCTTTGCATTTGTTGTCTTTTAGTGCTGCTCATCTTGATCCTGGCCGTTTGGTGAATCATTGTGTGCCAAGCGACAAGTGCCAGAATATTACCGTGCAAATATTATGAGAAAGTAATATCATTTTTCGAACGACTGGATGTCACATCAAGCGAAGGACAGAATTTTTTCTGTTCAGGTTATATAATTTACAGGATTTGAGAATAGACCTTCTGACTTCTGTTTTGATTCTTTCGTCTGAGTTACAATAATAAAAATGTCAGAAGATTCAAATGTTGATATTTTATGGAGTCAGTGATCCAAACAGACTTTGTAAATTGCATTTTACAAATTAAGTTACCCTCGACTGGTTAATCATTTCAATTTACTTTTTTCAAATACTTTTTATGATGTTTTCTAATCATATTGATTTTTCATTGAAGATCTACTATGAGCTCCAAAAGTGAGTGCACACCTATCAAATTTGATTTCAGGCTTCAATTTTGAAAAAAACACCGATTCAAAAATACTTTTAATTAAATATTATTACTTCTTTATTTGTAAAGAACAATGTACAAAAAAACTAGTTCCACATATTCACTAACAAAAAACTTACAAAACATCAAAAACAAAAACTCAATAAAATATGAACCAATAGTAAGTATACAGTCAATATAATAACAATCCTACTAGTAAATTTAAGGAAAATTAGTATCTGGTTTGACTCCCTTTTGCCTTCAAAACAGCTTCCAATCTCCTAGGCATGGATTCGACTAGTTTTTTGGTAATGTTTGTCTGTATATTTTCCCATTCTTCCTTAAGCGCAGTTTTCAAGCTTTCTTTGCTTGTAAGCAGACGTTCCCAAATTTTCCTGTCTAAATAATCCCATAAATGCTCAATGGGTTCGACATCTGGGGATTGGGGAGGATGATCTCATACTTTAGGAGTTCTATAAAGCAACCACTCCTTGACTAAATACGATGTGTGCTAAGGATCGTTATTTTGATGGAAGATCCACGTCCTAGGCAGTTCCAATTTTGAAACAAATTCATCCATATTTTCTTGTAAAATTTTGAGGTAACCTTGCTTATCCATTGTCCCATCAATAAATGCAAGATTTCCAACTCCCGTTGCTGTCATACACCCCCAAACCATAACAGATCCTCCCCCATGCTTGACCGTCCCGGAAACATTTTTTTCGTGGAACTCTGTATTTTTGGTTCTTCAAATTTTTTTATTTTCATGGCCACCAAATATTTTCCAAAATTTGAAATCATACGTTTTATACTTTTTCGCTTATGTTGAGCGTTTTCTTTTGTTCACCTTAGAAATGAACGGCTTCTTTCGTTGCGCTCTGCCATGCAACCCGTGTTCATTTAATATCCTTCGAACTGTGGTAGCTGAAACAGATCGATTGTTTGTCGCGGAGTAATTTTCTGCTATTTTAACTGCACTTGAGCGTGGATTACACCTAAATTCTTTCACTATATTTCTTATATCATGTTTATTTAATTTTCTTGGTTGTCCGGATCTTTTCAAATTCTCACCAAATTTTCAAATTTTCTAATGTTTTGCATTTTTTATATTTTTCAATAATTATTTTCACTGTGATGTGTAGTTTTTTCACAATTTTTCCAATTTCCCGTTTGCTTTTTCCTTCACAATGAAAATTCATTATAATTTCTCTTGTTTCTGGCTCAGTTTCTTTTCTCATTTTGGGCCAACTGTTTCTAGCACGTTTTAAATCAAACTAATTTCCAGAAAAATTACTTTACTAAGAATTTTTGTGGTCGCTATTTCCTGAGTATAACATTGAAGTTGCATTCAACTGTTCCGTTATTTTCTTTACGGCTATAATTTCTAAATGTTTGAATACCTGTGCACTTACTTTTTATTCATATTTCTATGAGTTATTGTTTTTGCTGCTCTGTAAATTTTTTGCGAGTTAATATTGGGAACTGATTTTTTGTATAATGTTCTTGACAAATTAAGGTTTAAAAATATTTCATTGAAAATATTTTTCAATATCCTAATTTTTTAAATTGAAGCCCAAAAACAAATTTCAAATGTGTGCACTCACTTTTGGTGCTCATAGTATTCTCAAACAGTAAAGTCAAAGGAAATCATTTAGAAAATAACGAATTACAATTACTCTTGCCGTTGATATTTTAAAGACATAATTTTAGGCAAATTAATAATACTAATATGATTTTATATCGATAACACTAGTTGTAAGCATTCAATAATACAATCACTACAGAAAATTGGGCGGAAGGAAAGAGTTAATTTTTCATATAATTCATTGTCAGGTTAATGGTTTGAGCCTCCAACTATTGCTTTGCCAAGCGAACATAATAATATTATAACGAAATGTATATGTTGGTAGAATGTCATGAAGTGGGAGTCATATTTTTTCGTTACAGAAAAGAATGCTATCCATGACAGTTTGAAGCTTCATTGTATCCATTCCAGCTACAATTTCACAAATTTAATTTTACTTTCTATACTTGACCTCATGAAGAATACTTTGAGTATCACTTTCATAATGTGAGATTATTAGAATAATTGGAAATGGTCAATTTTCGTCGCTCCACAAACTATGAAAAGTACTTCTTTTAGGTATTTCGCCACGATTTAAATTCATTAATGATTTTTTTGGAACGGTCGCTATCATGAAGTAACTCAGATAACCAGTGGATAAGGTGATTTTCATACAAGGTTTGGTTTTGTTCAGAGAAGAAACGTATGTTTCACAACCTACTTGACTCAACGAAACAGAAATTTGAATGCTGGTTAAACTAAATTATTGACAGTCGGCAATGCAATGACCTTCATCAAAAGAGCTCCAGCTCAAAACGATCTTTAATTTACTGGCTCCATCAATTTTGGTCAAACAATTGTAGTATTCAATTTTTGAATCACAAAAGCTATATGCTATCTTCATTCAATGAAACCTTCTTTTCCGTGATTTCCTCAATACTTGACTATCAATTCCAAAACCTTTCATATGATTTGCTTCGCCAGTATTGACATTGCTGGCTCGTAATAAAGTGCATACAGATCATAATTTCAACGAGCTCGTTAGTCCAGAGCGCCCTTCATTGACGCCAAGATGCTTTTTAAATTGGACACTCGAAAATATCAATTGTCTTTTTAAAGGTTTTTGCTAGGATCAAAATTCCACATTTATACATTCATACTGAACGGACGGACATTTTTGTTAGACTTATCATAAGGAGTACTGAAAAACATGCCATCTTCAGTGACTTGAACCCTAAGGTATACGAATGAGGTTGAATATCCAAAATTGTAGTTTTTCATTTTCTATCTGATTTGAATTTTTTCATGAATTTATTGAACTTTTGTTCAGCTTACCTTGCACTCTGACTCAAAGTTCTAAGGTAGTCATCGTTGCTTTCGTCATTCGAACTGGTTTGGGAAATATTCCAAAGTTAAGCATTATTTCTGTAATATCAAAATTCTGCAGAATGAAGGTCCAGTGAAAGTGTATTTTGAATAATGAAAACATCAAACTTGATATTTGAAAATTAATAAGATTGTCTAGTGATTTTCATTTTCGTCGGAACCTTGTAACACAGCAAAGTTTGGCTTCTCACTGCAATTGCATTAGCAAAGTTGATTATTTGCTTCAGAATTTTTTTTATTTGGCTCGAACATTTCTTTGTTTGGTTTGGGAATTTTTTATTTCTTCAGAAAAGTGTTGAATTTGAGACAGACAAGCTGTATATGTAATATATTATGCCTTTTCGGCAATCGTCGAGTAATTTGTTCATTAGACTTTTTTTCTAGAGATTATAAGGCAACAAAAAGTGTTCTAGTAGTGTTCCTCTTGTTTCGAAAAGCTCAGCTGGAAAACTATAAATTTTGTGAGACTTTTATGGATTTTTTTTCGATCGTACTTGGGTTGCTTTTGGTGAAGTTGTCGAAACAGAATTTTTTAAATTCGTTGATTGATAATTATTACGTTCTTTACAGAAGGTTATTAACTTCCCAGTATATGGGAAGTTCTTGTAATCGCATCGAAAATCGAAATTGAAATTTTCAACATTTCTTTACGTTTTGAGGTCTTACGAGTATATTTTAAGTGTTTTTAGAAAGAAGTATGTATGTGTGTGTGTGTGTGTGTATGTACGTACGTACGTACGTACGTACGTATGTGCGCTCGTGGATAGTTTTTTCTACGAGCATAACTCACGTAAACAAAGTCCTATCGAGTTCGTTGAGGTGTCAATCGAAGCGTCTTTGCAATTTTAACAGCTGATTAGTTTTTGGGAAACTTCGGTCGAGGGGGGTAGGGGTTTGCTGTTTTGCCCGTTTGAAGGTCATTTATGTCATGCAATATATCTCCCGAACCAAACATGCGATTTTCTTCATTAAGATGTCAATCGACGCGTATTACCATTTATGTGATTCTAGCAAGTTTTTAAAAAAATTAATGGAGGCGTTTGTTAATTTTTTGGAAAAGAGTGCAAAAAATTAAGTTTTTTCATAAACACTAAATTTTTAACCTGATTTTCGAAATACAGTAATCAATATTTATAAAATTGATATACTCAAAACAGTTTTCGTGCAAAAACCAAGAAAATTTTCTCTCTTGATTACAAAAAAAATTAAATTAAAAATCAAAAATCATTAAAAGTCATCATGATTTCAAGGTCATTTCTGCCATTCACTATATCTCACGAACTAAATATAATGTTTTCGTCACTTAGGTGTCAATCGACGTGTATTAACATTTTTGTAATGTTTTATATTTAAAAAAATCGTTGGAGGCGTTTTTTAATTTAACAAAAAAAATGCAAAAATGTAGGATTTTTCATAAAAAATAAATTTCTTAACCAGATTTGCACAATACGGTAATAAATGTTTATAAAATTTATAAATCCTTATAAATTTTTGGAGACAAACCAGCAAAACGCTTTTCCATGATGTTTAGAAAAATTAAATTACAAATAAAAAATCATTCAAAGTCGCCATGTAAAAAGTGTTCATATGAATGATTTTACCCGACTACTCTTATTTTGAAGACATTGTTGTTAAGCCAATCACAGTTTATTAATATTTGCATAATTTAAGCAGATTTTGAGGAGTTTTTACAGTACCGTGTTTTAATTTTTACATCAAAACTGCTTAAATTTTGAAAATCAAAAAAATAATAATCAAATTTGCATTTGTGGCAATGAACGCTTTGAATGGTAAAATGTTTCGTAGTCAATACTTTGCTAGATCATATGCTATAAAAAAAGCTGTCATCAATACAAAAATAACAAATAACGTAGAACCCCCCCCCCCTTAATCCGCGTGAATATTCAATCAAATCAATCTGTCCCCATCGACCAAAAACCTTACGTAATCAATTGACGCTCCCGTAGATGATACGATTAATATTAAGTCATTCCAGTTACTGTTATGAGAGGTACATTATTATTATTTAAAGTAGTATTATTTTCATAATTATTATTTTGTTTAGTATTTTTAATATTTATGTAAATATTACTGGGAAGTTGACCGTGTGGTCCTCAAGGGTCGCACCTCGCGGCTTGTTTTTATACTTTTGTCGTTATTCTTTCTTTGTTTACCTTTAACTATCTTCATAGCAAACTATCGTAGCTCGGCAAAGTTTTGTTTCGTAGCTCTCGTCTGTCGGCCAATGTGTTTATATATTTTTCTTCCTTTTCTATATTTAACGCAAATGTATAAGTAGTTTTTGAAAATAACATACATACGTTTTATGTTAAAATCAAACATTTATTAATGAAAATCAATAGAACAAGCATTTTATTTTTCAAGATAAGCGATAAATGGCAAATAGAGAGTATCTACTTTAATGAGCTTTAATGTTGCAGCGGAGGCAAAAGAAAAATTGGATGCTGTTGATCGTTGTCTAGGACCAACATGCAGTTTATATTTCATTTCTTGATATTTTAAGCATGATTCGCTCCTTGTTTAATTTTATGCATTGTGTTTTTAATAATTGCTTCATTTCTACTCTATTTTTCCTATTATAAGATTTACAGTGAAAAAAATGTCAACAACTACTTCATCCAAGCTCAAATCATGTGTGTTAGGATTGCTGAAGGCTTTTGGCTCATCGATTAGGTTGGTTTTGATACTACTTTCTTAATTTTTTTTACTATAGCATTAAAATAAAGATTCTACTGATTTTCACTGTGTACCTTTTGACTTTTTCACACTTAGGCACAGAAAGCGAGTGAATGAGAAACAAAAGTGATATTTAGGATACATCACCGCCCATTCTAGCTTGTTTATTTTGAGCGAGTATATTTTGCATGTTCAATTTGTACAAATAAGTTATCAAGCCACTGCACATTGACCACAGATAGTAAATTATCTTAAGGGGGTAGTACCGGTTAGAATGCTGAAAACAGCTTAATTTTCAATAAATTTTTTTCCATCTACTTCAAATTATAAATATTTTAGAATTTGCATGGGTAAAAACATATTTTGAAAATTACAAAAAAATTGAATTTTCTATTTATTTCATTTTCAGGCGTCAAAATTGATGTCTCGAAAAATGACTCCTGCTACTGAGGACAAATAATCTCAGGAATGAAAAATTTGGAACAAAAAGCCACACCGTATTCCAAAGAACAATGTTTCTCACGTGATAATCTACCACAATATGTTAAAATATGATGAAAAAAAATTAGCGGTTGCTTGATTTTTTTCTTCAAAAAATCGCTTTTTAACTTCCCAGTATATGGGAAGTTCTTTCGCCTCGAAATTGAAATTTTCAACATTTCTTTACGTTTTGAGGTCAAAAGAGTATATATAAAGTGTTTTTAGAAAGAAAGACGTATGTGTGTGTGTCCGTACGTACGTACGTACGTAATCGCCTCGAAATTGAAATTTTCAACATTTCTTTACGTTTTGAGGTGTATAGAGTATATATAGAGTATATATATAAATATTGTATTTGAATACTTTGAATGATATTTGAATACTTTGAATGATTTCACGTACATCGTTTTATTCGCCAGGAGAGTTTTTTTTCAAGTTGAAAAAAATCAAATTAGTCAAATTTTCTTTAGAGTCTTTAGGATCGTGAAAAATTTTAAATGATAGCTCATACTAAAACACTGTCAAATGCACAATATTTCGATGATTGTTTTTTGATGTGGAGCTTTGTATCACAGACAAATTTGATCAATCACGGGCTACTACGTTGAACTATATGAAAATTGAGGTCTTTTGATCTTTATTTTCAAAGGAATTTTTAGCTGAAGACATAATAGAAATGCCAGTTTTCCCTGATTAAATTGAGTTATCGTCGCACGCCTAAACTAAAGAGAACTATGTTGACTAATTCGAGAAGTTCGGAAATTACACTAAAAAGTAGTTTTTATTACAAATGGAGAGCATAGAATACGACTGGAGCCAATTTTTAAATGTTATAAGACAATGCCAGATCATCGAGAAACAGAATGAAAACACTTTTAGAGTAAAGCCCGAACTGGTGTTGAACACAGCATAAATGTGGCTCTGACTCTGCGACAAGTCTTTAAATGGAAACTAACTGAAGAAATATTTGTAGACTTTCTGAGAGTTTCATAGGCACAAGTGCCAGTAGATAGTTTGTTTCATTGTTAATCAAATCATTTAAGCATTAAATTCCTTGCAAACAAGCCGCGTGGTGTGACCCGTGAGGGCCACACGGTCAACTTCCCAGTAATATCTACATGAATATTAAAAATACTAAACACAATAATATTTATGAAAATAATAGTATTTTATACAATCATGATTAGAGTTACTCATAACAGTAGTTGAAATGATATAAGATAATATCAATCACATCATTTACGGGGGCCTCCATTGATTAAGTAAGGATTTTGGTGGATGGGGGTGGATTGGTTTGATTGAACATTCACGCGGATCAATCGGAGAGGGGCAGGCTACAAACCCTTTTTTACGTTATTTGTTATTTTTATTTCGACGCTTGAACGAGAAAAGAGCGCTAGTAAAAATGAATGCAGTTTTTGTTATTACACCCACTGAAAAGATTTTCTCACGAAGTGGCCATTTGGAATAATTGTGTTCAAAATTCCCATGACTTCGGAGTAACCATTGACTTTGTATTTTTTTCCATTTTACATCAATGAGACTAAGAAACATTGAATATGCAGTCAATAATCAGTTTAATTCTATGTAAAAAAAAATACACATAATGATGGAAGAAGTAATTGAAATTTACGAACAGTAAAGATCAATCTACTAAAAACTAAAAAAAATTATTTGATGAAAGCTTTTTAAAGCAAATGATCTTGCAAGGTATTGACTGCAAAACATTCCACCATTCAAAGCGTTGATTACCACAAATGTAAATTTGATTGAAATTTTAAGCAGTTTTGATGAAAATTAAAACACTTTAAAAACTATTAAAAATTTGCTCAAATTATGCAAACATTATGAAATTTCGATCGAATTCACAACAGAGTCTTCAGAATAAAAGAGATAAGGTAATATCATTTAAATGACCCCTTTTTACATGGTAACTTTGAATGATTTTTTTATGTTTAATTTAGTTTTTTTTCAGAATCATGGAAATAATTTTGCTGATTTCTTTTCAAAAACGAAAAGGAAGGTATCAATTTTATAAAGATTGCTTACTAAGCTGTGCAAATCAGGTTAAATATTTATTTTTTATGAAAAAACTACAAATTTTCTGCATTTTCTTTTATTAAATTAAAAAATCGACTGAAATAATCTTCCATATAGTTAAAAACATCACAAAAATGTTAATACACGTTGCTTGACACTTTAGTGATGCAAATATCATATTTGATTCGTGAGATATAGTGATTGAGAAAAATGACCTTGAAAATAATGATGACGTTTAACAGGAATGAAATTAAGAACAATCGTATTTATAAGTTCAAATAGAAAAAAGTCTTTTTAAATGTATTTTTGAGCACCCTGCGTAATCTGTGCAGCTTTTTTGGTTTACCTGGAACGTTAAACCATTCAGCTAGCCTAAAAGTAGGCTAAACTAAGATCTTTATCAGAATCGTAATTAGTTCTCTGAAAGACTTAGTCTTTTTATTCTGTTCGTTCTACTTTTTTTGCATAATTCTGCGCCAAATGTTCATCAAACTAATATGATGTCACGTCGTCAAAAATGATTGTAGCTCTTTATTGACGGTAAAATGTTGGATATGGTTGAAATATGAACCATCAGAATAACCTAGGATCTTTTGTGAGTATTGCAATTGTAATTGTAGCTTGTAACTAAGTTTTTGCTAAATAGTAAAGTTGAGGAGTCACTGGCTTTCTGACCTCCCGAAAGTTTGTTTCATCTTACATATGATTGTTTCTTATGTTTAATGGTAGCTCCTTCTCGAAAAATATTACGGACACATTTGTTTCTAACGCACGAAACCTTATAAAAGAATAATGTGATACCAAAATCATAACCTTATAGACTCATGGACCGTTGAACATCAGCCTCAGTTAGTGGGGTTGTCATCTCAAATCGCTTTTGAAAGCGCGCGTCAAAAGTTTGAATAATTGCATTTCAATTTTGGTAAGCATGTTTTTAACTTCGCATCTTCACATTTAGGTTAGCGTGGGGTTAATTTACGAGGGTGCAAAACCAGTTGGCTTCCACTTAAGTTAGACCGTTTTTGGTGTATTGTGCCCTGTATATGTGGACATCTTTTGATTTATTCAATGAATCGTCCTAATTTCTGTCGTTAATCTAGGAGCTGGTCAGTTTTTGTGTTACTTAGTGGAACAGAATGTCCCTAAGTGTTTATGTCTTCTAAGAGCTAGAGTATTTGCACGGAAGGTACTCTACTAATTCTGTATCGTATTCGTCATCTTCACAGTTCAGACATAGTCAATAGACTAGACGTAGACAATTGATCTCTTGTTCATGACTAATTCGATTAAATATTGGATATCATTTAGCCTGTGACACACTAACAAGTAAGATTTACTGAAGATTAGCATTCAGACAGCTTACAACCTTGCATAATAAAATGTAAAATGCTCGGAAGTATGCTAAGTTCATCCACAAATTTTATTCTAGGATTTTTTTTTGTTAGTGCCTCCAGCCTGATTGGCAGTACTTAATCAGTCTTCATCATTTTTTCCAATATATTAGGTGCAAAGTATAATCTTAAATTTAAAATAATTTTAGCTTCTGTCAGTTTGGAATAGCTTCATGCATGAAGTTTTGCGACAAAAGTTATAGCAGTTTTAGAAATGATCTCTTCGGAACGGTCAATACAAGATTTCATGAATAGTTGGCTAAAAAATTGCAACATTGTTATTTTCAACACTTTAACGAATCCAAAACAAATCAGCTTGTAAAATAAGCATAATCTAACAATAACTGCACAATATGCACAATTGTCTGAATAATTCATTTCAAAATTCTATTTTCTACTCATCCATCATATACCAATGGGAAATTCATCAGATGTCATTCCAAAATTTACATATATGGCACACTAACCAGATAATGATACGTAGGCACAGTCTATGTATTCTATTACAAAGTTCATATTCCAATTGCAAGGACATTTTGTCACATTCTACACATTACCATATTTCAGTTAGTCCCAAGACCTTGAGTCTAATCAATATCGTATCGTCGAGGATATCATTGCCATCTAATAAATGTTCTCGTAATACAATTTCCTTACATGTTTTATGGTTATGGCTATCACCAAACTCCAAAGTCTTATAGACAACAACTTGATATGCTACTCAATTTTATTTTGGTCTATGTTGGAAGGATATCAAGGCAGGAATCGATGTGAACAAAGGATGGATTTGGCGATACACAATAAGCAAATGATCAGTTTTCGTTGGCAGCGTATTGATATTTTCTTTGTCAATCGATATTTTTAAATTTTTTTACACTGCCTTGTTTTTACACCCACGAAAGAAAGTTTTTATGGATGTTGGAAAATAAAAAAAAAGTTTAATGGATTTCATATCTGAAAAAACTTTCGGATTATTTGCAAGCTTGAAAGCTAGCTTCGGACATGCCTATATAACCATCAAATGGTTGCAGTAAACTTTCCGATACTTTTTTCAAGTCAAACCTTTTCAAACCCTACTCACATTATTCACTTGGAACATATGAGATCCTTGTTTCAAGTAATTTGACTTGACTCTGAACAGTCCTTGCTGTCGAGGCTAGCAGAGGCAATTTCGATTATCAGAATGAGTCTCTACACACTTGGTGTGCCATCTTGGCATCGTTATCTTTGCCGTTGAATGACAGAAATGTCACGTTACTATAAGGAAAGGACAAAACACCATCTTCATTCAGTAAAAACAATACACAGTAAATGAAATGATACAATAATTTGCTTTGGCAAAAAATTTCAGTAATAGAATTTTTTGTGTGATGACTTTCGATGAAATGAATTTTTAAATTAACTTATGGTTTCAGATTCAGTTTTAGGTGAATATTCTTGCAGTAGAAGGTCGTGTTGAAAGAATGTTCACTGTAGGTCAGATGTATTGTTTATATGAAAAACAGCAGCAATCATTCAGAGCATTTATGTAATGTTTTATATTTTGCTAATAAGTTGTTCACCATTTCATATTTCAAACAGTTTCCCAAAACATTAACAATCGTCAAAAATTGTCTTCAAAGTCTGATAAAGATACTTTGTAGATTTCACGTACATCGTTTAATTCGCCGGGAGAGTTTTTTCCAGTTGAAAATCGTGAAAAAGATTTCAATGATAGTTCGTACTAAAACAGTGTCAAATGTACAATATTTTGATGATTGTATCATAGACAAATTTGATCAATTACGGGCTACTACGTTCAACCATTTGAAAATTAAGTTCTTCTGATCTTTATTTTCAAAGGGATTTTAAGCTGAAGATATAATAGAAATGCCAGTTTTTCCTGATTACACTGAGTAATCATCGCACGCCTAAATTGTGGAGAGCTATGTTGACTAATTTGAGAAATTCGCAAATTACAAAAAGTAGTTTTTATTACAAATGAAGAGCATAGAATACGACGAGCCAATTTTCAAATATTTTAAGACAATGCAAGATCATTGAGAAACAGAGTAAAACCTGAACAAGTGTCGAACATAGCCTTAATGACCAAGGTATTCAGACAAGTCTTTAGATGGAGACTGAACGAAGAAATATTTGCAGACTTTCCGAGAATTTTATAACCACAAATGACAAATTATGGTTTGTTTCATCGTTAATCAAATCATTTAAGCATTAAATTCCTTGGAAAAGGTTGACCATAACCCGTTTTAATTGAACAAGTCCTATTTTAGCGTTATAGCTAAATCGTTTATTTTGATGTATAAAATATACAGAAAACTAATAACGATGGATGTTGCTCGAACTCTGATCTCGTGGTCTCGTCTGGCTCTTCTTCTTCTTCATCGGTCTGTCAGTATGACAGTGCCTGAGCCATGGAGCTTGTTGATGCTGTGTAATCGTGGCCGGTACAGTACTCCCCCCTGAGTGGCATTCGAGGATTGCTCGATGTCACGATTCAAAACCGTTACAGGTCGATGCTGTTGCATACCGCCGCACTTCTGCGGGATGCGCATGCGGGCTGGAGGATAAGTTCTGGTACCGCTTGGTGGAGGGTTAATAGGTGTTGGCATCTGTATACTACTTGGTTGGGGCGTCCTCGCTGTGTCTGGCTCACCGCGTACCTTCGAAGTACTTGCAAAACGCTCTGCTTGATTCAGTGACACAGTTGCCGCAGATTGCTGAGGTGCCTCGATAAAAGCTGGTTTTAATCGCTCAGTCGACACATTTACTTGCCTTCCGTTGACTTCTATTTTGAACAGTACGTCAGAGATTCGTTGTAAAACGGGGTGTGGCCCGGAGTAAGGTGGCGATAAAGGCTTTCGCACGGCGTCGATGCGCAAAAATACGTGGGAGCAAGTGCTGAGTCCCTTATTGATGAATATTTCTCGTTGGTTTCTGGAAGGTACGACTACTGGCTGCATTCTGCGTGCTACCTCACGCAGATTGTTGAGAAACTCATGAGTATCGGCAATTCCTTGTCTCGGCATTATTAACTCCCCTGGAAGCGTTAATGTTGTGCCGTACAGCATTTCCGCGCAGGAAGCATTGAGGTCCTCCTTAACGCTGCAACGCAATCCCAGCAACACAGTTGGCAGGATATCGGGCCATGCTGGATTTTGGCCATGACAGGTGATTGCGGCTTTCAGGGTGCGGTGCCAACGCTCGATGAGTCCATTTGACGCTGGGTGATACGGCGATGTTCTTTTTCTGCTGCAGCCGATGAACTTTGCCAACGCTCCGAACAAAGCCGACTCGAACTGGGCTCCCTGATCCGTTGAAATAGTATGGGGGGCTCCGAAACGTGATACCCAGCCGTTGTAAAAAGCCTTTGCTGCTGAATTCGCTGTTTGGTCGACTAACGGAAACGCCTCTGGCCACCTGGAGAAACGGTCTATGACTGTTAAACAATATTTGAAACCCATGGACGGGATAAGGGGACCTATGATGTCCAGATGTACATGCTGGAAACGTCCGTCAGGTGTACGGAATGGTTGTAGTGGGTTTCTTTGGTGGCGGGAAACTTTGGAGCGCTGACATGGCACGCAAACGCGTGCCCAGATACGTATGTCTTTTTTCATTCCTGGCCACACAAACCTTTTAGCAATTGCCTTGCCAGTAGAGCGGCCGCTAGGATGCGCAGGGTGGTGAAATATATCGAAAATTTTATTTCGCAATGAAAGTGGCACGAAAGGACGCGAGGCACCGAGAGAGACGTCACATACGACTTTGTTGTTGGCATCAAGGTGCTTGGAAACCAGTTTCAGCGAGGTAGTGTTATTAATGAGTAGGCTTTGCAACTCCTTATCAAGCGACTGCTCGCGCGCTAGCAAACTCGCATCGAGTATAGTGGGCATCTCCACAGTTTCTACCCGGGACAGTGCGTCAGCGACGTCGTTACTAACTCCGGGGATAAAGCGAAAATCGGTGGTGAATTGTGAGATATAGTTGAGATGCCTCAGCTGGCGTGGCGATGCTTTGTCTGTCGCTTGCGCAAACGCGTATGTAAGCGGTTTGTGGTCTGTCAGGACGAAATATTCAGAGCCTTCCAAATAGTGACGAAAATGACGAGTTGCCTTGTATATGGCGAGTAATTCACGATCATAAACGCTATACCTTGATTCTGGACCAGATAACTTTTTTTGGAAGAAAGCCAATGGCAACCATTGACTGCCCTGTTGCTGTTCCAAAACCGCACCGATTGCTATGTCAGAAGCATCTGTAGTAAGTCTCAGAGGCGCACTAGTATGAAAATGAACAAGCAATGTAGCGTTTGCTAGACTGTTTTTACAATTTTCGAAAGCTTCCTCGGCTTCAGGAGTCCAAACGATGACGGTTTTATCTCCTTTTTTGGAGTTGGCGCAAAACTTGTTGAGTGGAGCCTGCAGTACGGCAGCATTACGGACAAAACGCCGATAAAAATTAATAGTCCCCAAGAACCGTCGAAGGTCCTTGACGGTGACAGGTTTCTTGAAGCTGCGGATTGCGTTCACGCGGGAATTAGGTGGCGATGATCCATTCTGATTGATGGTGTGTCCCAGGTATTCCACCTCGGATGCCCCAAACACGCACTTAGAGGTGTTGATGACGACTCCAAATTTCGAAAGACGCTCAAAAACTACACGCAGATGTTTCAAATGGTCCTTTTCCGACTCTGATGCGATCAACAAATCGTCCACGTAACAGAAACAATAGTCCAGGCCCTGCAGCACCTCATCCATAAAACGCTGGAAGGTCTGCGCAGCGTTTCTCAAACCGAAAGTCATTACCGTGAATTCATAAAGACCAAAAGGCGTAGTGATAGCCGTTTTGGGTATATCACCCTTTGCCACGGGAATCTGGTGGAATGCCTTTAGCAGGTCGATCTTGGAGAAAATGCGCTTGCCCCTCAAATTTGAAACGACATCTTCAATGTGCCGCATAGGGTATCTGTCCGGTACTGTCGCTGCATTTAGACGGCGGTAATCACCGCACGGACGCCATGTCCCGTCTTTCTTGGGCACGATGTGTAAAGGACTTGCCCATGGGCTTTTGGATGGTCGGCAGTAACCTTTATCCAATAAATATTGAAACTGGTCTTTGGCAACTTTAAGTTTCATTTGGTTGAGCCTGCGTGGGCGATCTGAAACCGGAGGGCCAGTGGTAGCAATAAAATGTTGCGTCTCATGCGGGGGAGGGCTGGAATTGCTAGCAGGGCTTAGTAATTCGGGGTACTTTTTGAGTAGCGAAATGTATGGCGATGTCGCGTCGATTGACCACATGGTTGGCTGTTTGTGACAGCTGATTCTGCCTATCGACGTCACTCGCGATACGGGATCTTTGAGCTTTTTATTTTTTAAATCCACAAGTATTCCAAAATGTTTTAAGAAATCGGCACCCAATATGGGACGCGACACTTTAGCGACGATAAATTTCCAGCGGAAAGTACGACGGAGACCGAGAGAAAGATTGAGGACTTTGGCGCCGTATGTCCTAATGACGGTACCGTTGGCCGCGTATAATGTAAACTTAGAGTCAGTTTTGGCATCTTGGATGACCGTATGTGGCAACACTGATACGTCGGCGCCCGTGTCTATCAAAAACTTATGTTGCGACAACGGATCGCGAATTTCTAGGCGACTTTTTGATGAACCACTGACTGTCGCCTGGGAGTCTAGTGGTTCGATGCGTTTCCCGAAGGCTTTCTACGAAACGCGCAAGGTGGGCGACACTGCCTTGCAGCGTCACCAAAACGCTTGTGGTAAAAACATAACTGGGCTGGCCGGGTGGCAACAGTATGCGCAGAACTACATGAACAGCGGTTAGATGGGCGACTTTGGTGGGAATGTGTTTGGATACGATTCACTTCGACATGCGGTTCCACTATCTGGTTCGTTATTGGCTCCCCGATAGTTGCGGGTTGTGGATTGGTTTCAATTGCCAAACATGCACCAGCACCTATTGCGTTAGCACTAACCACACGATCAGCGGCTGCCGCTAACTTTTCCAGATTGTCCGTTTCGCTAACCGCTAAGATCGCACGGACATTCGATGGGAGGCGCTGCAGCCACAATGATTTAATTATGGCTATTGATGTGGATTTCCCAGCCGCGCATTGCAAACGCCGTAAAAATTGTGACGGTCGTTGGTCTTCGAGTTCAAGTTCGAAAAGGAGTTTTCGCGTCCTCTCGTCCTCCGAAGCGGCAAAAATGGTTAGAAGCCTATGCTTCAACGCGGTATATTTCCCGGTATCCGGAGGATTTTCTAAAATGTCTGACACGTGTGCTAGAATTGCCATGTCGAGTTCTGCTACTACTCGATCAAAACGTGCAATGTCGCCATTAATTTTTGCGTTTCGGAATTGTGCCTCGACCCGAGCGAACCATAATTCTGGTTTGTTTTGCCAAAACGGTGGTAATTTCAGGGAAATCGTGCTGACTGCATGTGCTGTGGCTGCGCTGGACACAGCTTGGTTTTCATCTGCGTCGTCATTGACAATATCCAGCCATTCCTCGTTTGCCATAATGTGCAGCTGACGAAAGGAAAATGTTGTATACTTACGTCGGGGTCACCAGTTTAGCGTTATAGCTAAATCGTTTATTTTGATGTATAAAATATACAGAAAACTAATAACGATGGATGTTGCTCGAACTCTGATCTCGTGGTCTCGTCTGGCTCTTCTTCTTCTTCATCGGTCTGTCAGTATGACAGTGCCTGAGCCATGGAGCTTGTTGATGCTGTGTAATCGTGGCCGGTACACTATCACTCAAAGCCATATAGTAGATTGAATTGTTATTCAAGTTAGTTTCTGCCTGCATATGCAGATAATCACAAACATAATACTCAAAATGTGCAAATATATGAAGACTGCCGATAAAAAACCTATTAGTTGCTCAAAACTGACAGTAAGATGGCATTGTCGTCCACAATCCATTTGACTCCATTTATGGTGCATTTTCAAAAATATTACATTTGTAGCGAAATCTAATTTTGATTTACAAACCACCACATCGCACGAAGTTGAAATTATATTTTTATCTGAAAAATTCTATGTTGAATCACATGTGCATTTCCCACATAAATTTCTCTATTTTTCTGAACTTTTCCTACATTTCCATTCTAATTTATTGCCCCATCTTTCAGATTAGACGATTTTCTTCGTTGAAAACTAATGCTGTACCACTCTCCACCATACTTTCCCGCAGGAGGAAAATTCATCAAAGAAGAAATATTTTAGAGAATTGGATATTTTTGGAGATTATATCGGTTGATTGATATATTTTTTATGTTGAAGAATACATCAAGTATGCTTGATGTAGGATCTTTGTATATTTATTTATTTACTTATTTAACCATTTACAAATGCCCTCAATGGAGCATCCTACAGAGGCATTTGATTGCCTGTACATAGGAAAATGGTACAAAAAACTTATGGCTAAACTTATACTAAAAAGTTTCCCACTGAATTTAACTTATATCCACAATTTTAATAGCAAGCGTTGAAATAGTACATAATATGCTGTAGTACAAAATTTGTCGCATCACTTAAGAACTTCAGCTCTATTTATACGATATAATTCCTCAATTTTCGCTTTAAACTATATTTATTTCCTGTCAAAGTTTTTATGTCTCTCGGGAGATCATTGAAGATTTTAATTGCTGTATAAAGACTATTTTTAGTAGCTATTGTTTTAGACATTTTCGGTATTTGTATACTTTTATGTCTTGTTTTACTTGGATTGTCCAAATAATTTTCTCTTAATAGTTTATGGTGATACAATATTGATTAGAAATAGTATAAATGTCGTATATTTAGAGGATAATTCTGTTTTGAAAAATTGTTCTTATAAATTAATTTCATAATCTTATTTTTATTCCTTGTATCAAGGTAAGGCAAGATGTAAGATCTTTCAATGTTTGTCAAGATGAAAATTTAATTTCGTATTTATTTATGTTTCTGGAAACTTGATTCATTGGCTCTTTTTTTATCGAACATAAAGTCAAATTCAAAAAACTTATTTGAATTGCAACAAAGTGATTAAATAATATATTTGGATATTAAAAAGTTTTTCATCAGTTATTTCGGAAAATGCCCCCACAATATAGTTACGAGTTGAATAAGCTTCAACTAAAGCACACACTTCTCAGAATACTGATTCCCATCATGTCCAAAGAAATGTTCATACTTTAGAAGGAACACTAACAAGATTTTGCAAGAAAAAAACATGCAGCTAAGTAGTTGTTTCTCCTATCACAGCATTCCTTGTATCACTATGAAGAATTTCCAAGAGCAAATCGAATCCTACATTTGAAAGGATAACAAATAGAAATTGTACAGTTGGCAAAAGGTATCTTCTCCGACGGATTGAACACATGTATATATTACATAAGTCTGTGTATAATTTTGTTATATTATAGTTAAAAGCTAAAGTTGGATAGAAGCGAAGAATGTGCAGAGATTTATCTAGAATACTGAAAGCAAAGCAAGGATTGGTTAGATTGATTGTTTTTTCCGCTAGCATAGTCATACTCTTAATTGAATTCACTTTGATAACATTCTTGAAAATATTTATTGGAAAATAGATATATGATTTAGCTCTTGGTGGACAATTTTTCCTGAAGAAATCAGGCAGATGATATTGAAATTGTTAACCGGAACGTGTTTTATGCGTGACTTCTTCTGCAAAATTTGAATACTCAGTTGAATGGACTAATATAAAATGGTTTGACAGCTTCTTTGAATAATTTCTCGGGTAGCAAAAATATGCTTCGACATCGTTTAAATCCAATTTTCGATAATATGAATATGATCACGATAGAATAAATGGTTCACAAATTAAACAATAGAATCGGAAATTCATAGTTATTAAATTGCTGTTTAATACGAAAACAAAGTCTTAAAAGTGTTGTGTCCCAAATAAACCAGTAAATCAAAATCACTCACTTGAAATTAATATCCTATTTCACTTAAGTAGTTCGGATTCTTCTAATCTATACTTGAAACTGATTTTGAATAGCAAAGTTAAGTACTATAAATTTTTCGATAAAACTACAAAGATAATGATTTCTAGTTAAAACGTCCTGAAATAATGTTGTCATAGTATTTTGCTGGCAAGTTTACATGGTAAGTGGTTCACTAGCACGGATGTTTAAACAAAACAATAAACTAAGTAAGTTTTTATTTTTATTTGATCCTAAAAACATATTCAATTCGATTTTATACTACGGCTCACTGATCACATAGTTACAAAATAGAAAAATATTGGCTTAACACATTCCGATGCCCAAAATTTGCCCGGGAAAATTAGCTGTAAAAGAAAATTATATGAATTAACTAAAAAGCGTACTTTTGCACTTGAATTAATTTTTTTTCGCATCTTAAATAAGCTTTAATGGGTAACTTCTGCTTGATGTCATTTCATTTTGAGTAACGATAACAAAACTTGATTTGAAATCAAATTCTCTATTTTCCCTTGCTTAACGCATTGACGATAAATAATACATGACTCTACAATTAACTATGCTTTGTTGAGAAGTTTGTTTAGAAATTTTAAATTTTTAAGGTAAGGCCGCAGCCAATATTAATGTATCACTTATTTGTCTCGTTATTTTGGCAAATAAAAACATGTTGTGAGTTTGTTATTGCATTGTTATTTATTTCACCAAAATCAATTTTATGTGTCTTTTAATGGGAACAAGCCGTGAGGTGCGACCCACATGGTAAACTTCCCAGTAATATCTATATAAATATTAAAAATATTAAACGCGATAATAGGGATGAAAAAAATGTGGTCTAAGTGCGACCTTTGAAGCCCACACGACTAACTTCCCAGTGGGATGAATAAAATGCTATAATTTGCTTTTATTATTAATTATTGTTTTTAATAATTACTATTATTAAACATTATTATTCTAAATTAATAAAATTACTTTTATTATTTTTATCAATTTTTTATCTAACCATAAAAGCTTTTGTAGACGTCTCCACCACCTGGCCATCCTCTACCAAAGCCTCGGCAACCTCGTCCTCTTCGTCCTCGTCATCCTTCTTGTCCTCCACTTCGTCCTCAACCTCGTTCTCCATCTCGGCCTCGGAGTCCACAACTATTATTGAGGGTATTTAATTATTGTTTACAATAATCATTCGTTATTAAGAATGTTTGATCGTTACTGAATAGTTATAATTGACTTTATATATACAATATCAAATTATAACTAATATTATTTGATTGTTATTAACAATATTAAATTATTTATAACAATATCCAAATATCCAAATATCACCCAAACCTGATAGTATAAGTTTGGAATTTTATAAATTAATCTGTATTTTTTTTGAAAAAACATTTTTTTTACAAATTAGATCACAATTTTGCCAAAACGCAACAATAATAACAACATTACTATTAAGGCATTTATTATCTGGACGAATTAATAGTGCGTATCAACAGTTTAAAACTAAGCAATTTTTAGTCGTTTTTTCAGTTTTTTCATCCTAAATAAAAAACGGCCCAACCGATTTTGCTGCAAGGTCATTCAGTTTTAAGTTACATGATTATGCGTCACATGAAACCAGTCACACGTCAATCCGATCTTTGGTTCTTGAGATAATCGAGACGAAAAATTATTCCAAACGCACATACGCACATCCGAACATACGCACATACACACATACGTACATACACACTCGCAGACATCTCTCTAAAAACGATAAATTTGGATTCTAGAGACCTTAAAACGTGGAGATATGTTAAAATTTGGGGATTCCCAAAATCGACCCCATTACAATAACTTCCCATAGAGAACTGGGAAGTAATAATGTTAATTTAAATAATAATAATAATAGAACAGGGCAGGTCTGTTTTCAGTTGGCCGTTGAAAGGGGCACACTGATTTTTGAGCGAAAAATTGGAGAATAACTCGTATTACAATAATTGACTTATTCTCCGTCTCAAAAAAGTCGGGAACATTAAAAAAAATCGATATTTTTTTTTAAATCGTTTTTTCCTATGCTTTTACTCCTAACTTTAAAACGGTTCATTTTAGGTCAAAGTTGGGTAGGAATAAAAGTTGCGTTAAAAAAATTTCAATGAGATAGTATTGGTTAAAAATCTGAAAACATGTAACCCTTGTCGCAAAATTGCAATACATATAAAAAACAGTGAGAAAAAGCCTTTTTTGTTTAAGTTTTTTACCATTTAAAATGCACTTAGGGCCTTCATATTTCGCTAAATCCTCTCTACAATATCACAAATCAGCAAACAAATTTTCATCAAAATCGATACAGTAGAATGCCCATAATAATTGTGTAATCTAAATTTATTTATAAAAAATCAAAAAAATTCAAAGCTTGCAAGTCAGAAACTTAATCTAATAGAAGTTTGATTTTCCTCACATATAAAACAACTCTTCACCTATCACATTCAGTTTACAAAAATAAAATCGGATTATTAGGGGGGCCTCGGGAATGCTGCTAAACTTGGTAATAAACTCTAAAACTGTGCTGGGCGGCAATCCTTTTTCATAGAAATTTTTTTAACGCAACCTTTATTGCTACACAACTTTGACCTAAAATGAACCGGAGTAAAAACAGTGGGGAAAAATGATTTTTTTGACATTTCGATTTTTATAATGTTCCCGACTTTTCTGAGTGGGAGCATTAGTCAATTATTATTATACGCGTTATTCCACAACTTTTCTCACAAAAAACAGTGTGCCGCCTCTCAACGGTCAAATGTAGCCTTTTTTTATAGATCCTCCTTGTTCTATAACGTCATGTACTTATAACAGCAATTGGAATGAGTTAATATTAATATTATCAACTAAGGGAGCGTCTATTTATTAGGTTAGTTTTTTGGCGGATGTGCGGGGCGGGGGTTAGTTGAATGAATCTTCATGTGGATCTATCGAATGCATGTATGAATGTTCTTGGAAAGTAATAAAAAACCAAGAAATTTTACTTGATGAGAACTTAAAACATCTGAATTCGAAAGGCAATGATTGGGAGAAGTTTAAATTAGATAGGAGTGACTTTTTAGAAATCACGACACTAGAGTAAATGAAATTAGGTTATATTGTTTTTATTAATCTTTTTTCATTATAAATATTAATGGTGTTTTTCTTTTGTATGAATATGTATGAATAAGATATCTTTGTCCTCAAAACATGTCACCATTTGAAGCGTTGATTAACACAAATACAAATTTGATTGAAAAAAATAAATTTTTTCTCAAATTTTAAGCAGCACCACCAGAAAATACAATTTAGCATGAATTTTCTGACAGAGTGGCAACGGGAAAGTGGTCCAATGTAGGTACTTACTGTTGGTTGACGAATACACGGTTCGCTCTTCATTCAACGGAAGAATGCCAACGAGTATAGACAAACACAGAAAGGTGATATGCTGAATACAATATCCACTAAAGTGTTTTATATGGAAATAGTTTTTGATACTTAGTTGGACTAGCAAAAATTTGGAATCACTTACCAAGTGATCAGTTGCACTATGACAGTATTGAAAATAATTTGACCAAAATGTTAAAGTCTATGTTAATTTTTAAATGTACTTTTTATTTCTACTAGCTTTTATAGGTTTTCAAATATGTGTTTAACTTCCAAGTACATATAAAGGAAGTTCTTGTAATCGCCTCGAAAATCAAAATGGAAATTTTCAACATATCTCTACGTTTTGAGGTCGTTACACTCTTTTAAAGTGTTTTTGGGAGAAAGTATATATCTGTGTGAGTATGTGCGTACGTACGTTCATGAGCAGTTTTTTACGAGCATAACTCACGTAAAAAAGCCGCATCGACTTTGTTGAGATGTCAATCGAAGCGTCCTCCTCCTTGGAGTGTTACGTAATATATGGATGACCCCTAATGATTTCGTATCATAGTTATTTGTTGGAGTATTTTTATTTTTATCATAATCATAATCAATGGTGCGATAGCCAAATCTGCAGTAGATGCCTCCATTAATCTCATTTCAGCGACTACGTATTCCAGTTACCAATTCTTAACACCGCACTGTTGTCCGCAGCAAGAATGTCGTTCCATCTCTTTCTCGGTTTACTTGGTGGTCGATTACTGTGGGTTATACGTTTTATGGTGCGTCTATGAGCTCTACATCATGGCTGTATCATATTCGGAGCTGCGTTCCCTCTAGTACTGAGTACAAAGTATTCTCCCAAGGATTTTTTTTCGAAGATGGCAAAAATTCTTTTTGACGATTGCTCCAAAGTTCAGGACTCGTAGCTATATATCTGCACAGGTCGTATCTTCATTTTGTGGAGAGCAAAGAAGTATGCCTTATTAGCTAGGTTAATTCTTTGCTGGTTGCGTCTTATCTTTCCCATCGCTGCTTACAAGAATCCTTAAATAGATGAATTTATCAACGTTCTCCAATTTATATTTTAAAATTGTCGGATTTTGTCTGATTGTCCTTTTTTCCGTGTCTGGGTGATGTGTTTAGTTTTTGGCCACTGAATCTTAACTTGACTTCTTTTGAGGCTTACTCTAAATTTTGGAATGCTTTTATAGCTTGAAGAACGTCAGCGTATACAATTATTTGTATGGTCTTGAGAAGTAAGGTGCCCGTTGTATTATAATAGCAGTATCGGAAAAATAATTTTACCAAATGTTTTGAAAAAAAACTCATTGTTGGGGAATTGAAATAAAACTCAATGTTATTACATTATTTTTAAATTTAGAAACATATTCGTTTACTCTTTAAGATTTCATTTAGATTGTTATATGAAATGAAAATAATAATACAATTTCAGAGTCTGAAAAACTGATGTAGATGTGTTTTAAATGATCGAAAATTGATTAAAAGTGTCAGTCAAATTATTTTGTAACAATTTTAGAATATATGTACATGTATCGAAAATATGATGAAGTTTAATGAATAAAGAAAAGCTTTAAAAAAATATTACAGTTAAAACATTGATTTATGCTGCCACCGTCATAAAACTTATTATGAAAACAAAACACAGCATCAACTGCAAATAGTTTTATCGAAATGATAAATATACAAAGTTGATTTCTGTTTTTGATTTAAAAAAATTATGTTCAGCGAGAATTGAATATACATATGTGTAAAGTATATAAACAACTAATGAAGGGTGTTTCAGGGAAATTTTTTATTGAAAACAATATAAATTTTTTTGGTGCCTAAACTTTTGTAGTTTCTATTTTTTTTGCCATTAGAAAATCGAAAATATTCTTGCGTGTGTAGTGCAAACAATAACTAGTTGCTTTTCACCCAAAAACTGACTTTTGGCTATCCAGTTCACAATTTTTTGTCAGCCATTAAAGTTTCTTTTGATTTTGTAAATGAATTCATAATTTAACATGTTTTCATAGCAATTTCCATTTAAGTGTTTATTGATATTATGTGTTTATTTTCTTCCATAAAAATTCATTAAATACTTTAGATTATTATTTAGATTAATATATTGCTAAAAAACCATTTCTAATACCCTCGAAATCAAATTGCAGTTTGTTCATTAATTCACATCAAATACCAGCGAAATTAATACCCAGAATATTTTCTATCCTTAAGCCTTTCCACATCTTTTGTCTATAGCTCGCTTCAGCAAAGAAAACTTCAGAGTAATCACTGGAGGGAGTTAACGGGAAATTAAAGTCTCCAAGATCTGAAAGTATATCATCCTGGAGAAGGAAATGTCGCCAGGTCCTTTCAACTGCAATGAGTTAACGACAGTCAGTCAAACCAGTCGCCGACATCTCGGAAAGTGGGTGAAAGCATGTTGCAACGTTGGGATCGCATCAATGAAGTAACTGATGAAGGAGTGTATTATCATCATTGCAACGACCCTACAAACGCTATGCAAATTGAAAAGATAAACACGAAGAATATAAAATGAAGAACAGTGGTCTTTTGATAGATTACATCCTTCATACTTTGGACTTAGTTGCCCTATGATGAGGAAGCAGTATACTAAGTTGTCGTTGCTTGGAAAAATATGTTGCATTGTCTTCAGATTCCAATTTTCTCAGGTTTGCAGAATTCGCACTGAGTTAAGAATATGTCTTGAACCTTGCAACACAGGACTGACATGTTTCGTTGCTTTGTACGGTATTTCTTTTATCTTTTCTAGCCAAGATGAACCAAGAGTATTAAAGAGTGAAATGTTTTTTACATGGCATTGTATCTATTTATGATGATGAAAAAATCAAACAAAACGAAAGAAGCGTCTGCAATGTTGGCGTTGAAAATGTTTTTTTCTGATCACTTAAAAGCACATGTTGATAATATAGAACTTTGTGAATTTTTTGGTTTAGGAATAAAAGACGAACAATCACGTGGAACGTAGACGCTGTAACATAAATTTCGAAAATGGTAGCCATGGTAGGTAAAATTAGATACATTAAGATACTTAAAGCATACTTACAAGTATTTAAAAGTACCACGTGCCTTGCTGTTGTCTATGAATTAAATCAATAAATAGTATGAGTTTGTTAGGTCGAGTTTCACAAATTATAAATCAAAACAATTCCTTTTGATGTCAATAAAATATGGAAGCAATAATAAATACTTATTTTAAAGCTGAGGTATGCCCGAGTTTTCTGTGCTAAAACATTTAACTCTACGATGACGCACCTATTTGATAGAACATCTGCTACACTTTGGATCAATCAGACTCTGTCCACATGTTGACCGTCTATAATTCTTTTCACCAAATTTTTTTAGAAGTATAGCTGAATATTAAAGTCATTTTCGAGTGTTAAACATGTCTTGAAAGTCTCCAAAATACTTTAATATATGGCATTTTTTTAAAAATTATTTTTATGTAAAAAATTTAACGTTACTATATACAATATTTCTAGCTAAAAATTAATATGAAAACTCTCTAAGTATGCTTTAAAAAATTGTCTCATACTGTACGTTAAAAAAAGCTATTTTTCCCGCATACTGACCGAGCGTGAGTGAAAAAAATTGAAAAACAAACAAACAGAAAAGATTTTACAAAGGTTATGCAAAGATCTAGTTTATGCAATATATTTCAACACACTTTTATATATTTTTACACACTTTATTAACGAGAACTTAATCGTAAACAGCAGGATCGTTGCACATGTACGCGTGGCGCTGCTTGTCGAATACATCTGTTCCACCTTTTGTCTTCTTATAGTACAAGATTACTTCTGGTTCACCATTTTCCCCGATGTTTGTTGTAATCTTTGTGCCACTACAATCTTTTTTTGGCGCAAAACTCGCTAAAGTAATATCTTGATGTTGGATTCTACCAGTAATGGTCATGTTATAGGGTTCTTATATTATCTTCTCCATTAGAGGAATGGTTATAAACCAATTGTCGTATGTGACAGAGCGATTAGTTACATGAATAGGTTCAGTCGCTTTTTTGAATAAATATTCCCTAGAAAACACATTTCGTGGGTCATCCGTTTTCTAAGTGTGAGATCCCATGTATCTATAAATAAATTATCTCATTATTGTATGATTTCGTTAAAAAAAATAAGAGAAGTAAAATGAATTACCAAGTTAAAAGCTGTGCATTGTTCATTGCAATGATTTTCAAGCCATATTTATCTGGCTTTGACTTGCGAAATTTCCAACGCGTTCGAAATAAATTTTTCATTTATGGCAATATTGTTGCTTGGATTGTATTAAAATTTGCAATTTCTCATAAATTTATCAAATAGTTCTCGAATCGCACTAATCTATCATTCTGAAATTGAGTTTCTCTGATGTGGAAATGTTAACGTCAGTAAAAATTAGTTCCATGAATTTTTTTCCATAGCTCCTTGACATCCAAATGATTTGATTTCCACAATCCTGCATAGAACATTACTTCAAAAAATGAATTTATCTCAGATAATCGGAATGTGTCGTGGTATGTCTGCATGGGTTCATCATCAGCCATCGTTACCGAACAAATATCTTCAATTTCTACATTAGTATTTTTTACAATTTTCTTCCGCATTTCCTCATCAAAAAGTATGTTTTAAAATTCCACAGAGTCCTAACAATCTTCCGCACAATTTCTAGGTCTGCAGCCTTTAGCGCTACATTTGGTTTTATTTTTGGTCATCAAAATTGACGACGACCTGCCTTATGGTCCTTGCTCGCGCTGCTGCACAATTCGTTGGATCTCAGTCTCGTTTTCTGCAGCCTCGGCTTCTGAATATTCAGATTCTAGTTCTGATTGATTGGAAACATTGTCATCTTCGCTGGAAGCATTACCACCAAAATCGTGATTTTCGTCTTCTTCCAGCAAAGCATTGCAGACACACAAACGCATATTAGAAACCATATGCACTTCCTCTAATATGTATAGTTGTACAATCAGTTTTTCGCACTTTTCATCACTACCTAACGATTTCCAATTTATTGAAACGAGAAATAATTTTTTTTAGTAAACTTAACGCTAGCTACATACTACGACCCTGCTCCAATATCAGTCGCTTCTCATCGACGACTGACGACTCAGCAGGCTACACGAACTGTATGAACCTTTAGTCGAGACATCCACCACGTCTTTTTTAAATACCTAAACGCAATTTTCAGTCAAATTCGATGACCGAGTCAAAATAACCCAGCAGGAAGGATTAAGTGACATCTAAAGCGAAGTGATATTTCTAGCGCAAATCTAAACCTGTTTGAAAATTGAAACACTGCTTTGCTTATACTGTGAAACGTTATATTATACTAAGTCTACGAGTATATTTGTCCGCAATGTTTAGGTACATTATTGAAGATCTATCCAAAAATTACGATTCTGAGAAATATTTTTTTTCCAATTTCTCAATGGTAAACAAACCAACAAATGCCTAAGTGAATACAGTTCACAACATAATAGACAAAAAAGCTGAACTTTAATTTATTCGACCGCTCCACAGTGTGTCCTACGTACAATCTAGGTGGACAAAAGTCATTTCCAAATTCTCACTAATGGGTGATTAAGTAAGGTGAACAACACTCCTTATTGCAAGATTTTGTATATCCTAGACTGCACAGTGATGAGTCATAAAGATGAAAAGTAAACTAATGATGTAAGTGAAATGAAATAATAGGTCAGTTATATTTTGGCGATACTTTGGAAAACATCGAACTGTGGCAGTGAGTATTTGTGTGGAAGTTTTTAGTGATGGATCGTAATATGGAGGGTAAGTACTACATTTCTTAAATTAATAAAATGATCTCAGCTAGTAAAACAATATGAAAAAACTATTTGAAGATACATGAAACATACTTGTTATTTTTCGTCGTTTTACAACTTTCGAAGTCGGTAAATAATATGTACACACATGTATCCAGGCTAAATTTTATATATATCCTAGCTGCACCTTTTCTGCTGGCAAAAATATGTATAAACGCCTTCACAATTGAGGACAACCAATTTTTTTTGATATTTTGCAGAGCACATGTATTCTATTTCAAAAATTGAGTTTTTTGAAGAATGGCTCAAACATGAAAAGGCTGAAAAAAACATTCGAGTTTTCGAGTTTCTTTCGACTAAATTTCATTTAAATGATATTAATGTGGACTCACAAAGAGATATCAAAATGAAATTGGCCAGCTATTCGTCGAAACTTGCTGCCAAATGGGTGGCTGCACGAATGTCAAAGGCGCGTTCCTTGACTAAGTATAAAAGCTGGTTGGAAGATGAAAACATTAATTTCCGTGTGTGTACTACTATACCGCGACCTTCTACATCATTTTAAGCTGCTACTCATTCTGGAAGACCTCGAAAGGAATTCAAGGAGGCGCCATTCAAAATGAGAAAACGTCGAATTGAAGACATTGTTCAATCGCGTAGCGTTGGGGAATTGATGACTGCGGCGGAAGTAGCTGTGCGTTCGACAGGAAAAAGGAACATTGCCACAGTGATCAGGCAAATTAGGGGAAGTTCAGAATCCCCAAGTGCTTCCGTAAGTTTTGAAAATATCAGTTGCCTGATACCTCGGACGACTCCGAGGACGAAGATTAGTTATAAAATGCTATTATTTTCTTTTATTATTACTTTGCATTCAATTTTTATTTCCGAAAAACACAGTGTATTTATTTAATGCTTGTTTTGGCTTTTAGGTTATTTAGGTTATTTTGTCATTTATTAGTATTTTGTTTTTTTATATTTTCAAATAAAATAAATTTTTGTATGAATTTTACATTTTTTTATGGCGATCCTCAAAAATAAAGAATATTATTAACAACAATGCCTTGTATTCTTGTAATATTATCAAACCAATCAATATAAATTCAACAATGCCGAAAAATAATTTTGTCCACCTAGCTTGATCAGGGCGACACAGTGTGCGCTCGTTGAAAATAGCACTCAATAATAATATGGGATAAACGGCTCGGTTTAAACTTCCAAGAGAATTCAACTAACAAACTACAGTTACAAATTGCACTTGAAAATCAGAGATAAGTTGAATAAATTAAATAAAAATTATAACTACATTTTCAAAACAAGCCGCGAGGTGCGACCCTTGAGGTCCACACAGTCAACTTCCCAGTAATATCTACATAAACATCAACAACTTTACAGCAATGAGAGGTATTCATAGCAGTAACAGGAATGAGTTAATATGAATCATATCGTCTACGGGAGGGTCCATTGATTACGTAAGGTTTTTGGTCGATGAATATTCACGCGGATCAATTGGTAGGGGGCCTTTTTGATCTTGAAACTTTTTGTTGGTTTTCAAAATTTAAGCATTTTTTTAATTAAAAGACTATAAAAACTATTAAAAAGGTGCTCAATTATGCAAATATTTTAAAACTGTGATTGAATTTACAACATTTTTTTAGAATAAAGAATATAAAGTAATAGCATTCGTATGAACCCTCTATACATGGTAACTTTGAATGATTTTTAACTTCCCAGTATATGGGAAGTTCTTGTAATCGCCTCGAAAATAGAAATTGAAATTTTCAACATTTCTTTACGTTTTGAGGTCTTACGAGTATATTTTAAGTGTTTTTAGAAAGAAGTATGTATGTGTGTGTGTGTGTGTGTATGTACGTACGTCCGTACGTACGTATGTGCGTTCGTGGACAGTTTTTTCTACGAGCATAACTCACGTAAACAAAGTCTTATCGACTTCGTTGAGGTGTCAATCAAAGCGTCTTTGCAATCTTAAGAGCTGATTAGTTTTAGGGATACTTCGGTCGGGGGGGGGGGGTTTGTTGTTTTGTCCCTTTGAAGGTCATTTCTGTCATGCGTCATATCTCCCGAACCAAACATGAAATTTTCATCATTAAGGTGTCAATCGACTCGTATTAGCATTTGTGTGATTCTATCATGTATTGAAAAAAATTCATGGTAGCGTTTTTTAATTTTTTTGAAAAAAATGCAAAAAATTAGGTTTTTTTTCAGAAACAGTAAATTTTTACCCTGATTTTCGAAATACAGTAATCAATGTTTATAAAATTTATATACTCCAAACAGTGTTTGTGCAAAAGCCAACAAAACTTTCTCTCATGATTACAACAAAAATTGAATTAAAAATCAAAAATCATTAAAAAGCATCATGATTTCAAGGTCATTTTTGCCATTCACTATATCTCACGAACCAAATATAATATTTGCATCATTAAGGTGTCAATCGACGTGTATTAACATTTTTTTAATGTTTTCATATATAAAAAATTGTTGGAGGCGTTTTTTAATTTAACAAAAAAAAATGCAAAAATTTAGGATTTTTTCATAAAAAATAAATTTGTTAACCAGATTTGCACAACACGGAAATAAATGTTTATAAAATTTATAAATCCTTATCAATTTTTGGAGACAAACCAGTAAAATCCTTTTCCATGATGTTAAAAAAAATTAAATTAAAAATAAAAAATCATTCAATGTCGCCATGTAAAAAGTGTTCATATGAATGATTTCACCCGACTTCTCTTATTCTGAAGACATTGTTGTTAAGCCAATCACAGTTTATTAATATTTGCATAATTTAAGCAGATTTTTAATAGTCTTCATAGCAACGTGTTTTAATTTTTATATCAAAAGTGCTTAAATTTTGAAAATCAAAAAAAAATTAATCAAATTTGCATTTGTGGCAATGAACGCTTTGAATGGTAAAATGTTTCGTAGTCAATACTTTGCTAGATCATATGCTATAAAAAAAGCTTTCATCAATATGAAAATGACAAATAACGTAGACAATTGATCCGCGTGAATATTCAATCAAATCAATCTGTCCCCATCGACCAAAAACCTTAAGTAATCAATTGACGCTCCCGTAGATGAAACGATTAATATTAAGTCATTCCAGTTACTGTTATGAGAGGTACATTATTATTATTTAAAGTAGTATTATTTCCATAATTATTATTTTGTTTAGTATTTTTAATATTTATGTAAATATTACTGGGAAGTTGACCGTGTGTTCCTCAAGGGTCGCACCTCGCGGCTTGTTTTATTTTTAATTTAGTTTTTTTCATAATCATGGAAGAAAATTTTGCCGGTGTCTCTTCAAAAACTAATGAGAATGTATAACTTTTATAAACTGGTATCACTGTGTGGTGCAAATCAGGTTAAAAAATATTTTTTATAAAAAAAAAACATAATTTTTCGCATTTTATTCAATTAAATTTAAAAAACGGCTGAAACGAATTTTTATATTCACAAAGATGTTAATACACGTCAACTGACACCTTAATGATAAAAATATTATATCTGGTTCGTAAGATATAGTGAATGATAAAAATGACCTTGAAAATCTTGATGAGTTTTAATGATTTTTTATTTTTAACTTCCCAGTATATGGGAAGTTCTTGTAATCGACTCGAAAATCGAAATTGAAATTTTCAACATATCTTTACGTTTTGAGGTCTTACGAGTATATTTTAAGTGTTTTTAGAAAGAAGTATGTATGTGTGTGTGTGTGTATGTACGTACGTACGTCCGTACGTACGTGTATGCGTTCGGGGACAGTTTTTTCAAAGAGCGAAGCTGACGTAAACTAAGTCGTATCGACTTCGTTAAGGTGTCAATCGAAGCGTCTTTGGAATTTTAAGAGCTGATTAGTTTTTGGAAAACTTCGTTCGGGGGGTTTGCTGTTTTGCCCGTTTGAAGGTCATTTCTGTCATGCGTTATATCTCGCGCAACAAACATACGATTTCCTTGATCAAGGTGTCAATCGACGCGTATTAACATTTATGTGATTCTATCAAGTTTTGAAAAATTCGTTGGAGGTGTTTTTTAATTTAAAAAAAAGTGCAAAAAATTGTGTTTTTTTTCAAAATCAATAAATTTTTAACCTTTTTGTCAAGTTCAAGTAATCTAAGTTTATATAATTTACATACTCCAAACAGTTTTTATAAAAATGTCATCAAAATTTTTACTCATGATTACAAAAAAAGTCAAATTAAAAATAAAAAATCATTAACAGTCATCATGCTCTTCAAGGTCATTTCTGTCATGACCCTTCAGGTCCACACGGTCAACTTCCCAGTAATATCTACATAAACATCAACAACATTAAACACAATAATAATTTTGAAAATACTACTACTTTAAGTAATAACAATGAGAGGTATTCATAGCAGTAACAGGAATGAGTTAATATGAATCATATCGTCTACGGGAGGGTCCATTGATTACGTAAGGTTTTTGGTCGATGAGGACAGATTGAATATTCACGCGGATCAATCGGTGGGGACCTTTTTGGTCCTGAAGAATTTTGTATATGCATTCAAAAATATGTTCAATTGCATGTAAAAAGTAAAATGTATTTCAAATGATGATGGTTATTGAAATCTTACTATTACTAAAGAATGAATCTACTAAAAACTACAGTTTTTTATTCGATGAGAGCTTTTCAAAGCATATGATCTTGCTAAGTATTGACTATAAAACATATCACCATTCAAAGCGTTGATTACCACAAATACAAATTTGATTGAATTTTCATGGTTTTCCAAATTTAAGCAGTTTTTTCAATTGAAAAACTGTAAAAACTATTAAAAATCTGCTCAAATTATGCAGATATTTTAAAACTTTGATTGAATTTACAACAAATAATTTAGAATAAAAGATATAAAGTAATATCATTCGTATGAACCCTCTTTACATGGTAACTTTGAATGATTTTTTATTTTTAATTTAGTTTTTCATAATCATGGAAGAAAATTTTGCTGGTTTCTCTTCAAAAACTGATGAAAATGTATAAATTTTATAAACTGGTATCACTATGCTGTGTAAATCAAGTTAAAAAAAAAATTTATGAAAAAAACCATAATTTTTCGCATTTTCTTCTATTAAATTAAAAAACGGATGAAACGAATTTTTATATTGTTAAAAACTCCACAAAGATGTTAATACACGTCAACTGACACCATAATGATGCAAATATTACATCTGGTTCGTGTAATATAGTGAATGATAAAAATGACCTTGAAAATCATGATGACTTTTAATGATTTTTTATTTTTTATTTAACTTTTTACGTAATCATGAGAAAAAGTTTTCTTGGGTTTTCTGTTAATATTGTTTGTAGTATATCAATTTTATGAATGATTGATTACTGGGACTTGAAAATAAAGTAAAAAATTTGATGTTTTTGAAAAAAACTCCTTCTTTTTGCACCTTTTCTAAAAAAATTAAAAAACCACTCAAGCGATTTTTTGAAAAATGTGAGAAAATTACGAAAATGTTAATACGCGTCGATTGACACCTTGATAAAGCAAATCGTACCTTTGGTTCGCGAGATATAGTGCATGATAGGTTTGACCTTCAAGGGGTGAAAACCGCAACCCCCCCCCCCCCGACCGAAGTGTCGCAAAAACTAATCAGCTCTTAAACTTGCAAAGGCGCTTCGATTGACACCTTAACAAAGTCGATACAACTTTGTTTACGTGAGTTACGCTCTTTGAAAAAACTGTCCACGAACGCACACACGTACGTACGGACGTACGTACGTACATACACACAAACACATACATACTTCTTTCTAAAAACACTTAAAATATACTCGTAAGACCTCAAAACGTAAAGATATGTTGAAAATTTCAATTTCGATTTTCGAGTCGATTACAAGAACTTCCCATATACTGGGAAGTTAAAAATCATTCAAAGTTACCATGTATAGAGGGTTCATACGAATGCTATTACTTTATATCCTTTATTCTAGAAAAATGTTGTAAATTCAATCACAGTTTCAAAATATTTGCATAATTGAGCACCTTTTTAATAGTTTTTATAGTCTTTTAATTAAAAAAATGCTTAAATTTTGAAAACCAACAAAAAGTTTCAAGATCAAAAAGGCCCCCTACCAATTGATCCGCGTGAATATTCATCGACCAAAAACCTTACGTAATCAATGGACCCTCCCGTAGACGATATGATTCATATTAACTCATTCCTGTTACTGCTATGAATACCTTTCATTGTTGTAATGTTGTTGATGTTTATGTAGATATTACTGGGAAGTTGACCGTGTGGACCTCAAGGGTCGCACCTCGCGGCTTGTTAATTTAATTTTTCACGTAATCATGGGGTAAAGTTTTGATGGTGTTTTTACAAACAATGTTTGCAATATATAAATTTTATAAAGATTGATTACTATTTTTCGCAAATCAGCTTAAAAATTTATTGTTTATGAAAAAATCTAATTTTTTGCAGTTTTTTTTCTTAAATTAAAAAAAACTGCTCCAAAGACTTTTTTAAAAATGCGACAGATTTACAAAAATATTAATACGCGTACAATGACACCTAAACGATGCAAATCCCATGTTTGATTCGCGAGATATAACGCATGACAGAAATGACCTTGAAGAGCATGATGACTGTTATTGATTTTTAATTTTTTATTTGACTTTTTTGTAATCATGAGTAAAAATTTTGATGACATTTTTATAAAAACTGTTTGGAGTATGTAAATTATATAAACTTTGATTACTTGAACTTGACAAAAAGGTTAAAAATTTATTGATTTTGAAAAAAAACACAATTTTTTGCACTTTTTTTTAAAAAATTAAAAAACACCACTAACGAATTTTTTTAAAACGTGATTGAATCACAAAAATGTTAATACGCGTCGATTGACACCTTGATCAAGGAAATCGTATGTTTGGTCCGCGAGATATAACGCATGACAGAAATGACCTTCAAACGGGCAAAACAGCAAACCCCCCGAACGAAGTTTTCCAAAAACTAATCAGCTCTTAAAATTCCAAAGACGCTTCGATTGACACCTTAACGAAGTCGATAAGACTTTGTTTACGTGAAAAAACTGTCCACGAACGCACACACGTACGTACGGACGTACGTACGTACATACACACACACATACATACTTCTTTCTTAAAACACTTAAAATATACTCGTAAGACCTCAAAACGTAAAGATATGTTGAAAATTTCAATTTCGATTTTCGAGGCGATTACAAGAACTTCCCATATACTGGGAAGTTAATAAAAGTTACATTAAGACGATAGAATTGATTTTCTTCAAATTTAACTATTTTCACTTATAATATATAACAAAATAAAAAATTAAAAATGTGTTCGCGCATCATTGTAGAATATTACATGCAGTATCACTCTGATATATATTTGAATGCTAATTGCTTAAAAAATGGGTTTCGTGCTATTTCAGTTCTTATGACGATTATAAACCAAAGTTATGTTTTACATTTTCATTGCTTTTTATTTCAGGAGTTGAAACTTCGCTGACAATTTCAAAAACTCAAAGAATGCACTAAGCGGCTCACTTATTTGCAGCAATAGCAATGATAAAGCTCATATAAAATGTCCCAACGGCATGAACTATTGATTTTCAAGCTTTACCTGTAAGCCATAATTATGCTGTGCTTCGTTGTCTTTGATTCCAGCCTTATATCCACTATTCTTGTAATTACACCGTTTATCGCACAGCAACAATGCAGCATAAAGAAGGAAGCCCTTTAATTGCCAAACATTAAGTGAAAAATTTCATTATCTGCTCAAAAGGAAATTCAGCATAAGCATAAGGTACCGGAAAGGACTATTTTATATCTTTTGTTTTCCTGACTCGTTAGATGCCAGACAATTCACTTTAATTTTTTGGATGTTTCCGGCCACTAATGATTTTGCTTGCTGACAGTGCCCTTTTTTATAATTTCCTTGACTCGACATGGAAATAACGAAACGATTTTGATGTTCAAATATTATAGGTTTGCGTCATCTTTGTGATTGAAGGGAACCCGGAATAATTTATCTCGGAGGCATGTTTTGCGTTCAGGGGAAGTTACAGAACAAGATAATTTCCGGGTTATATTTTGCAACCATTATATGAGTTAATTCGATTAGAAGAAAGCAAACTTATGGAGAAAACGTGGTACCAAATTCAAGCTAGTGTGTGTTTTACAGGATAGATACACAACTTCATGATGATTTCATTTAATTTGAGTTAGTATTTGGAATGAAATGAATAGTTACCAAAATTTAACACGGAATTTATGACAATCAGTGGCGAATTTTTTTTAAATCAAACATTCATGATCATCAGAAAAATGTAGTTTGAAAGTGTAAACAATATTTATTAAATCAAAAAGACTAGCACCTACATTGTATTGAAAGATTTACCGAAAATCAAGCAATATTGATGGAGACATACTCTAGCTGATAACAAAAGTCCCTGTACCATTCAACTTTCAGGACCTCATGTCACATTATCTGTATGCAACAGTCAAGTTACATGACCACAAACCTCATTCAACTTTTATGCTACAATCGCGCATCAGCGCGAATAAAATTGGCACATTGTGTTTTGTTACGTGTGGCCAGCCGCGAATATTAATGTAAAATATGTCGAGCAACATTATATATGTACATACAACCATTACATTCTTTTTTCGCAACCATTCTCGCATTGTCGTTGCCTCGTTAAATCGGTAATGATAGCCGTTATGGTGGAATGATCCTGGCCAGGTATTCAATAAAGTGATTTATCAGAATGCTATGCAACATGAAAATTACAGCCAATAACTGTGGAAATTATGGCTTTTTAGGAGTGTGCCATTGACGGACAGAGAATAAATTTTTGATATACACATACAAAACACTCACAAAACTCGCTTACATGCCCTCCCGCATTTCGGCATTGTTATTCGAAATTTTAAGAGCTATGGGGACAAATTTGATAAACCAAACCATATACGGAATTTATTGGTGAAATTATGACCCTAGCTGAAACGCTGTAAAGGAGCATCATGAAAGTATTGTTTGATGGGGACTTGGGGTTGTTTTATGGGTTGAGCGGAAAAATGAAGGCTCTTTGATATCGGAATACATTATAAAAGGAGGGATGATGTTGCGATCACTCGTAACTTTTGAGAAACTCAACTTGGCTTCAATAAATGTGGTTATCAGTGACTTTTATGGGTACTGGCTCGAATCGTAAGTACCAAGCATTATTTAATTCTATTAAGAAAAAAGGTTATTGTTATCTTCATGTTGCATTTAATTCAATAGAGCAGCATTTTTATTATAGCTACAATATATTAGCTTTATGTGAAATTAAATCTGCTGACTCGTGTACGAAGTATGAAAGTTAAATTTTTGCCCTGAAAGTCTAGTAATTATTAATTTAGAATCTTTTTAAATCTGTTTTCGATTCCCATTAATTGTCTTGTTAACTTCCCAGTATATGGGAAGTTCTTGTAATCGACTCGAAAATCGAAATTGAAATTTTCAACATATCTTCACGTTTTGAGGTCTTACGAGTATATTTTAAGTGTTTTTAGAAAGAAGTATGTATGTGTGTGTGTGTGTGTATGTACGTACGTACGTCCGTACGTACGTGTGTGTGTTCAGGGACAGTTTTTTCAAAGTGCGAAGCTGACGTAAACAAAGTTGTATCGACTTTGTTAAGGTGTCAATCGAAGCGTGTTTGCAATCTTAAGAGCTGATTAGTTTTTGGGACACTTCGGTCGGGGGGGGGTTGCGGTTTTCACCCCTTGAAGGTCGAACCTATCATGCACTATATCTCGCGAACCAAAGGTACGATTTGCTTTATCAAGGTGTCAATCGACGCGTATTAACATTTCCGTGATTCTTTCAAATTTTTAATAAAATCGTTGGAGCGGTTGTTTAATTTTTTAAAAAAAGTGCAAAAAATTGGAGTTTTTTTCAAAAACATCAAATTTTTAACTTTATTGTCAACTCCAAGTTATCAATGTTTATAAAATTTATATACTCCAAACAATTTTTATAGAAACAACATTAAAACTTTGTCTCATGATTACTTAAAAAATTAAATTAAAAATAAAATAACATTAAAAGTCATCATTATTTTCAAGGTCATTTTTATCATTCACTATATTACACGAACCAGATATAATATTTGCATCATTATGGTGTCAGTTGACGTGTATTAACATCTTTGTGAAGTTTTCAACAATATAAAAATTCGTTTCATCCGTTTTTTAATTTAATAGAAGAAAATGCGAAAAATTATGGCTTTTTTCATAAATTTTTTTTTAACTTGATTTACACAGCATAGTGATACCAGTTTATAAAATTTATACATTTTCATCAGTTTTTGAAGAGAAACCAGCAAAATTTTCTTCCATGATTATGAAAAACTAAATTAAAAATAAAAAATCATTCAAAGTTACCATGTAAAGAGGGTTCATACGAATGATATTACTTTATATCTTTTATTCTAAATTAATTGTTGTAAATTCAATCAAAGTTTTAAAATATCTGCATAATTTGAGCAGATTTTTAATAGTTTTTACAGTTTTTCAATTGAAAAAACTGCTTAAATTTGGAAAACCATGAAAATTCAATCAAATTTGTATTTGTGGTAATCAACGCTTTGAATGGTGATATGTTTTATAGTCAATACTTAGCAAGATCATATGCTTTGAAAAGCTCTCATCGAATAAAAAACTGTAGTTTTTAGTAGATTCATTCTTTAGTAATAGTAAGATTTCAATAACCATCATCATTTGAAATACATTTTACTTTTTACATGCAATTGAACATATTTTTGACTGCATATACAAAATTCTTCAGGACCAAAAGGGTCCCCACCGATTGATCCGCGTGAATATTCAATCTGTCCTCATCGACCAAAAACCTTACGTAATCAATGGACCCTCCCGTAGACGATATGATTCATATTAACTCATTCCTGTTACTGCTATGAATACCTCTCATTGTTATTACTTAAAGTAGTAGTATTTTCAAAATTACTATTGTGTTTAATGTTGTTGATGTTTATGTAGATATTACTGGGAAGTTGACCGTGTGGACCTGAAGGGTCGCACCTCGCGGCTTGTATTTTTTAACTTCCCATTGGGAAGTTATTGTAATGGGGTCAATTTTGCGAATCCCAAATTTTGACATATCTCCACGTTTTAAGGTCCCTAGAATCCAAATCCATCGTTTTTAGAAAGATGTCTGTGAGTGTGTATGTGCGGATGTGCGTCCGGAATTATTTTTCGTCACGATTATCTCAAGAACCAAAGATAACATTGACGTGAGACTGATTTCATTTGACGCGTAATTACGTAACTTAGAACTGAATGAGTTTTCAGCAAAATCGGTTCAGCTGTTTTTTATTGAGGATAAAAAACTGAAAAAAATGTTTAATTTAAACTGTTGAAACGCACTATTAATTCGTGCAGATCAAAATACCTTCATAGTAATATTATTATTATGGTGTGCTTTAGCAAAATTTAGATCAAATTTGTAAAAAATGCAATTTGAAAAAAAAATCAAGATAATTTCTTAAATTTCAAACTTATATTATCAGGTTTGGGAGAATTAGAGGAGAGACGCTAATGCAGTTTAATATTGGATATTGTTATAAGTAATTTAATATTGAATTTTGTATCTCGGGGATTTTTGATCTGGGGGATTTAGGATCTGAGGGATTTTGGATCTGGTGGATTGAGAATCTGGGGGATTTTGGATATAGAAGATTTATGATATGGCAGATTAAGAATATGGGGGATCTTCGATCTGGGGGTTTTAGGATCTGAGGGATTTCGAATCTGGGAGAATTAGGATCTGGGGGATTTTGAATCCGGGGTATTTAGAATCTGATGGTTTTAGGATCTGGGGGATTAAGGACCTGAAGGATTTTCGATCTGGGGGATTTAGGATCTGAGGGATTTTGGATCTGGTGGATTGAGAATCTGGGGGATTTTGGATATGGGAGATTTATGATATGGAGGATTTAGAATATGGGGGATCTTCGGTCTGGGGGATTTAGAATCTGGGGGTTTCATGATCTGAGGAATTTAGGATCTTGGGGGATTTAGAATCTGGAGGATTTGGGATCTGGGGGATTTAGGATCTGAGGGATTTTGGATCTGGGGGATTTAGAATCTGCGGGATTTTGGAAATGAGGGATCTAGATTATGGGGGATTTTGGATCTGGGGATTTAGAACCTGGGGGATTTAGAATCTGGGGGATTTAGGATCTGGGGGGTTTTCGATCTGGAGGATTTTGGACCTGGGGGATTTTGGATCTGGGGGATTTAGGATTTGGGGGATTTGAGAACTGGGGGATTTAGGATATGGGGGATTTAGGATATGGGGGATTTTGGATCTGGGGGATTTTGGATCTGGGGGAATTAGAATCGGGGGGATTTAGGATCTGGGGGATTTTGGATATGGGGGGATTTACGTTCTGGGGGATTCAGGATATGAGTGATTTTGGATATTGGGGATTTGGAACCTGGGGGATTTAGGATCTGGGCGAGACTTTGGTAGATGAAGAGGGCGGCGACGTCTTCGACTATCAAATGGCTTTTATGGCTGAAAAATAATTAAAAAAAAATAATTATAAAATTTTAGAATAATGATAGAATATAAAAGGTTTTCCAATAAGAGGTTTCATTTTAATATTTAAAAAAACGAGTATTTTTTAGTAGTAAAGGCCAACCACACTGCCAGCCCAAAGACCGCACCAAACAGTGACACGTTGTGGATAAAGAGGCTTTTCAACAATAATTCTTGGATTTTCCGAGCCCCAAATTCGACCATTCTGCTCATTCACGTAGCTGGCGAGATGAAAATGAGCCTCATCACTGAATATGATTTTTCGATGAAAATCTGGATCATTTTCATGCATTTCAAGGACCCAATCGGTGAAGACACGACGTTGCTGGTGATCAACTGGCTTGAGTTCTTGTGTTAAGTGAACTTTAAAAACCCTAAGACCTAAGTCTTTATGCAAAACACGGTGTAATGTCGTTTGTGGAATGCCTAATTCCAAAAATCGACCAGGAATCGATAAACCTGGGTTTTCGTCAACACTATGGGCTACAACAGCAATATTCTCAGTTGTTCTTGAGCGACGCACACGGGTTCGATTCTTCACATCACAAACTTGTCCCAACAGCTCAAAATTTTCCACCAGTGGCCAGCTGAGAAGATACTTCATGACGACCAAAACGTGCTTTACTTTTGCGAACAGTGATTGCAAAATTTTCACATTTTTTGTAGTGAATTTTTACAATTTCAATGCATTGTTGAAGCGTGTATCGTTCCATTTTTAATAATGGCGTACTTTTTACTTGTCAAATGTCAAAAGTGAAAACTGCCCAAAAGCGGGCTATTCAAAATGAAACCTCTTATTGGAAAACCCGTTATAAACATAAATAATAAAAAAATCATAGTTTCTTTATTCACCCCACTGGAAAGTTCGTCGTGAGGACAATAAGGGTCGCACCTAGACCACATTTTTAAGAAAATACAAAATAAAGACCAAATTACCCAGTGAAATCAGCGGCAAACACAAATAAATTGCATAAGGTGGGATAATTCTTGGAGGTATTTAGTGCAGACAATTTTATACAGTCTTGGGCCAACGACTTACAATTTGGATGCAAAGCGCTCAAAATTTTGCAGGAAATACTAATAATTCAGAAAAAAGATAATATTTGACATACTCATTGAATGCATTTATAAGATAAACGAAACGCCATTGAGTTTTTACATATTAATATGATCAAAAAGTGACGCAGTGGAATGTTTTACCATGATTAACTTTATATACAATGAAAAACTCAAAATAAGTTTTCAAGGTCACCAGAAAAACATAAAGAGGTAACTCCAATACGACATTGGAGAGATTTTTAAAAAGACCTATAATAAATCAGCTAACATAAGTAAAGGTGTAAGTGGTTGAGAGTAGCCCCTTCACCCAACCAAATGTAGGGAGTGCTGTTAAAACAGGTCTTTGGACGAAACCAATGGCAGTCAGACCCAAGCAGACACCACTTCAGTTATTGAGCATGTAAGTGATCACATGCTGTTCATATCTGTTGCTGCATTCATTTAAACTGTTAGTGAGGTTCAAGATGTTCATTTATATTTTCCTTCTAACTCTAATGAAGAAAATTTGAACCCGTCCATTATTCCGAGCCCATCGTTAATTTGCCTGTCAATATTGCCTAACTGTATGTTCTAAGCAATCGAATAAAAACACTATCAGGTCTTATCAAGTGCTTTGATAAAACAAAAATTAAAGCGAAACGAAACGAAAGAAAACAGACAAAGAAAAATATTCAAATAAATACTAAGAAAAAAGGACCAAAACGGCGAGCCAAGACTAAAAAAGCAGTAACCAAAAAAACTCATAGGGGTAGAAGAAGCAATCAGAAATTAATAAGCTTTGAAGATGAATATTTTTGTATATTTTCCAAGGATAAATTTAACTCTCCACGAAACGAAGACATTATGTGTGATTTTTGTCATAACTGAGCACCTGAAAAATGTATAGGCGGAGAATCCAGTAAATGATTTATTTATGATCTGTGCCAAACTATTTAGGCATTCCAGCACCTCAAAATAATTAACACTACTCAACAAATCCGAAGGAAAAATTTGTGACTGATGTGCTAGAAGGTCTGTAAGGGTATTTGAGGTGTCCTGATTACGAATTTGAGTTGAAATTTTTCGATACCACGTACAGATTTTGTGTTACAGAGTACATGTTTTTTTATTTTTTTCCTGAAATTTTCATATAATTTATACTGTAAGTTAAAATATAGGAAGTTATTTTAAAATTAACGGGTTTTATTCACTACAACGGATCCAAAATACATTTATACTAAATCTTTTGTAGACAATTTTCTCGCAAATGCTGACTTTCGTTTATACTAATGATCGCTTTCCCTCATAAGAAACCAACAGTAATCTCCCATCATTGCCGGATCCCATCTGCCTTTTCTGCACTGTTCAGTTCTCTTTCATCATCATATCCCAAATCTTTTTCCCAATTTGCTGAGGGAGCTGGAGCTGATAAGCCTTCTCCGTGAGGCACAGGTCTTGTTGCTGAAGGAATCTCTGGATTGGATATTATGCTTGTTTTTTCTTGAAAAACCAGACTCTTTTGTCATACAAAAGTAGCAGTCGTTGAAATGGTTAGTTGGCTCTTGCCAAATCATTGGAACCGCAAAAGGCATGGAAGATCGTTTACCATATAACCAGTTACTTACATTTGCAGCACAAGTTTGACAGCACAAGTGAGGAGCCCACTCCCGATCTTGATCGCCAACAACACAGCCCAAATATTTGTGATAAACTATTTTTGTCATTTTGGTAATTGTCCTCTCCTGTGATTTAGGGATAAACTGGTCACATATATAACAAAAACTGTTAGACATTTTGAAAAAGTTCACGTAAAAAGCTCAAAACTAAAAACACGTGTTCTATTTTGCCAACCTTAATTACAACTGACTCATCTCAACGAGGCAACATGACAGAGACCAAGGTTAAAACAAAAGCGGCACGTCCACAACGCGCAGGCATAACCTGCAATCCTATCAATTCTATTTAAATGTGAAGTAGGATTTACAAATTAAAAAGCAATAGGTAGGTAGATTTGCTTGGGCGTAAGCAAAGTATATTACGATGCTAATATATTAATTTACATAAACTTTCTGGACTACTAGTGGTGCTTTGACCCCTACACCCATTGATTACAACACTTCTAAAAAGTAAACTTTTTCGGGTTTTGGCGTTTTAAACATTAGCACCCAATTTTATTACGAACACAAGTTGCTTCGATACATGCTGTAGTTTGTAATGAAACGAGTACAAGCGAACATTGTCGCTTCGAAATTTCAAGCCAACAGGACTTTCGTCTTGTTGGCCTCAATGGACGTTAAGTCCCCGGGACGAGGCAACGAGCCCATGTGTCGTTCAGACGAATTTGGGTTCGGCCTCTACCTAGCTAGAGGAGTGATGGCTGCTGGCAGGCCAGCTCAACTCGGCGCGTATCGTCGTGGGTGCGTTCTCTAGCATCAGTCCCGAATCTCATTTCCAGAGATTCAGCCATCAAATTGCCCGCTTACATATCGACAAAAAAAATTTCATTCAACAAAGCAAACTATTCATCTTGTGAGGCTATACCTCCTACGTTACTTTACACAAAGAATTCTCGCGCGCATACCGAGATAATACCACGTTCAAGGGCTGCCCGAGAGAAAAAAAAATCTTTACGTTACATTGGTCTATTGGTGGAATTCCGAAGCTACTCAAAACAAAAACAGGCAAGAAAGAAAAGAAAACGAAAGACTACCGCGTACCAAAACAATCTCTCGGGTGGCCGTGCCACTCTCGAATTGGAAGACGAGCTTCAGCGGAACTCGCCAGGCGCAGATGTCGCTGCCTGGGCCCGCCCTACCATGGCCTAGCGCTTGCGTGTCCGCATGTGTTGTGCGCACTAGGCCCACCACTACTTACCTTGGCCGGTCTAGTCCGTTGGCTGTTGGAAATGGAGGTCATTGAAGAGGGAGAGCCCTCAAGGAAACTCTGGATTTTTCAATTCATGATAAATTTATTCATTCCACTTCGAATATGTACAAATTACCAAAAAAAATATAATTAAAGAGGTGAACCGCTAGAAAATTTGATTTGTAATTATTGTAAACTACTTTAAGGTATATAAGAGTTAAAACTTTACTTTAATGATGGTTTAGATTCCTTTTAAATATTTCTATGTTGTAAATGTTTTATTTTTGCTTTCAACGTGTCTATAGCTTCATATGCCAATCTGTTGTATTTTCTTAATTTTTATTTTTTTGTTGTTATATTACCACTTTTAGACTCATAATTTTGTGATTCACTTAGGAACTAGAATTATTCCTACATAATGTTGAGCCTTAAATTCTAAAAATGATTACAGTCAGTTTATTTTTGTTCCTCTACAGTATGTAAGTGCTATATAATAATTCATGCTTAGACTTACTTCGCATTTCCATGTAAATAATCTTCAAAAAAAAAAACGATTACACTCCCTTCACTTGGCATCTGTGTCCATGCAACATAAACATTTTTCAAATATGAAATGGTACTAGAGAGATACTTTAAGTCCTTCCGTACAAACACCTGAGCACCCACATCGAGGCCGCAACGAATATGATCACCACTAGCATGAACTGTGAGCACTAGCATGAACTGTGAACTGTGAGCACGTTCGGGCGTAAACACACTGAGGCGGGTTAGTTAGTTCTAATCAAAAAATGTCGTTGCTAACCAAGACCATCCTTTATTCGTTTTCTTGGGTACATCTCTTGCTACAGGATATTCAATTACCGATTGCGATTAAAACCAACCGCGCTAGTGTTGTGAACGATGAAATCAAAAAAAAAATAAGGAGGAATGGGCCAATTGATTTAGGTATTGATGCAGTAACCAGCATAATGTTCAAGTGGCCAAAAATTAGTTATACTCAATCAGGTATAACAAAAACCAGTTGTGGCCATCTTGGATCGCCCTCAGAAAGACTTCTCTTCGGCCATCTTTGAAACTACTACCGGAGACATGTGCGATTTGCGAGTTCTCACCATTTCAGGTTTATTTCGGGCATATTTCATTTTTCACCATAAATACGACCGATCGTTCGATAATCAGTATTATTGAATCCACGGTTAAAGCTGGCAAAAACTTTCCTTCACTTCACGATCACTTCGAAGTTGTTCGGATTTTAAAAAAAACTTGCAGATGCTCTAATTTGAATAATCAAAACTTATCAGTCTGTTACGGCTAGATCTTTTTCTAATCTATGAAAGCTATGGAGATATTTCAACCGTTTTTAATATACATCTTCCTTCGACGAGCGTTGCTAACGATGCACATTGTTTTCTTTCGAAAACACTTTTTTTTAGCCGTTCAAAGCACTGATGAGTCCCGTAGGTACGTCGTTCGTTTTTCGCGTTTTCATCACTGCACCGGTCTATCTTCGCAACCAACAAACCGTTAATGGCAAGCTGGGTAGATTAAAAAGCCATTTATTTCCGTTTTTGGCTGAACCGCTTATTAAAATTAGGATTGTTTAATCTCACTTCGTCACTTCAAGTACCGACTTTTCGTTCCGTTGATCTCCTTTCGTCGGGCCAGGAGAAAAATGGATTTATCACCGCTACAGCCGCGGCCTGTTGCTGGCTAACCTCGTCCAGTCCGCTCGAGCTCAAAGAAACGAATCCCTGTCTCCCTGGCAGCAATCCTACTCGTCCGTCCGCTAGCGGTTCTTCGCAAAAACCGGTCGGGTAGCTGCCCAAACCGGACTCCCGCTTGAGCGCGGCAAGCTGGTTTTTTTCGGTGTGCAGGGTTGCCGCTTCTGGATCCACCCAAAGATTCCAAAAATTATTCTTTTTGGCTGCGTGCGCTATTACAAGTTAAGTATAACTTGATTTTTTTTTGAAAAAAGATTTCCTTTTTTTAAAAAAAATCATACCTGAAAATTCCTACGTGTTAGGAAATTTTTACTATCCTTTTCGGTTTAAGCAACCCAAAATTAACAAGAAACAGCCTCTAACATCACAGTCGCAAAATGACTGTAAACTACTATAATTGATATTTGATTTCTCTAGCTCGTAATAACCCCATATTGTACCCATTTTTTTCTTAATCCATGTTGAATCATTTCAGAGGGTGTTGTGTGAATAGAAACAATGATGGTTTGTGTATTGCTAAATCCTTTTAAACAAGCCGCCAAGTGCGACCCTTGAGGTCCACACGGTCAACTTCCCAGTAATATCTAGATAAACATCAAAAATATTAAACACAATAATAATTTTGAAAATACTACTACTTTAAATAATAATAATGAAAGGTATTCATAGCAGTAACAGGAATGAGTTAATATTAATCATATCATCTACGGGAGCATCCACTGATTGCGTAAGGCTTTTGGTGGATGAGTGATGATGATTGATTAGCACAAATGCAAATTTGATTGAAATTTTGATGGTTTTCAAAATTTAGGCCGCTTTTTTAATCAACAGACTGCAAAACTATTACAAATCTGCTCAAATTATCCAAACATTTTAAAACTTTGATTGACTTTACAACAAAGTCTTTAGAATAAAAGATATAAGGTAATATCAATCGGAAGAACCCCTTTTATATGGTAACTTTGAATGATTTTTTATTTTTAATTGAATTTTTATCAGAATCATGAAAGAGTTTTGCTGGTTTCTCTTCAAAAACTGATAGGAATGTATAAATTTTATAAACATTTATTACTGTGTTGTGCAAATCAGGTTAAAAAAATATTTTTTGTGAAAAAAACCCAAGTTTTCTTATGTTTTTCTATTAAATTGTAAAAACCGCTGAAACGGATCTTGATAATGTTAAAATAATCAAAGAGGTTTTAAAACACGTCGATTAACACCTTAATGCTGCAAATATTATATCTGGTTCGTGAGATATAGTGAATGGAAGAAATGACCTTGAAGATCATGATGACTGTTAATAATTTTTTATTTTTTATTTAATGTTTCTTGTTATCATGAGAAAAAGTTTTGATGATGCTTTTACAACCACTGCTTGAAGTATATAAATTTTATAAAAATTGAATACTGGCTTTCGTCAATCAGGTTAAAAATTTATTGTTTATAAAAAAACCCAAATTTTTTGAACTTTTTTTTCTTAAATTAAAAAACGGCTCCAACGATTTTTTAAAATTTTTATAGATTCACACAAATGCCAATACGCGTCGATTGACACCTTAACCATGCAAATTGTATTTTTGGTTCGCGAGATATGTATAACGCACGACAGAAATGACCTTGAAAATCATGATGCCTGTTAATGATTTTCTATTTTTCATTTAGTTTTTTACGTAATCATGGGAAAAAGTTTTGATGTTGTTTCTACAAGCAATGCTGGAAATATATAAATTTTATAAAAATTGAATACTGTCTTTCGTAAATCAGGTTGAAAAATTATTTCTTACAAAAAAACCCGAATTTTTTGCACTTTTTTTCCTTAAACTAAATTGATTTTTTCCAAAATTTGATAGATTCACACAAATGTTAATACGCGTCGATCGACACCTTGTTAATGCAAATCGTATGTTTGGTTCGCGAGATATAACGCATGACAGAAATGACCTTCAAAGGGTCAAAACAACAACCCCCCCCCCCCCCGACCGAAGTATCCCAAAAACTAATCAGCTCTTAAGATTGCAAAGACGCTTCGATTGACCACTCAACCAAATCGATCAGACTTTGTGTACGTGAGTTATGCTCGTAGAAAAAAGTGTCCACGACCGTACGTACGTACGTACACACACACACACATACATCTCTCTTTCTAAAAACACTTTATATATACTCTATAGACCTCAAAACGTAAAGAAATGTTGAAAATTTCAATTTCGATTTTCGAGGCGATTACAAGAACTTCCCATATACTGGGAAGTTAAAAATTATTTGCAAAGTATTGTGATTTATTAAACTGATTAACCATTGCTTTGTTGTTTGTTTATTTTTGGGTCTTGTAAATTCAGTGTCCTCAATTATTGCACTTTGCCCTAAATTTACTACGCTCGGAAGTTAGTCATATAGTAAGCAAAATTATTATTAGCGGTTTCATGCAATACCAGCTAACTTCTGAAGGAAGCACTTTACCTTTCTATATGCCTATCTAAAAAATTTTTTTGCCAATCTAACGTAACTGCAACATCAAATCCCAAAATAAACTTTTATTTTCTTCAATAAAGAAGAAATTGTGTATAAGAGCCGAAAGCCAGTGTAAAATTCGATAAGTGCGCCTAGTTCCATAATTTATTTGCATTGATGTTGATTATTGCATAAATACGGTAATAGGTGCATTATTTAAATGGATCAGGGAAAATTGAGTACTTACTTTTTTGATTGGTAACTTACTTTACCCTGGGGAAAAGCTCTCACCGACAAAGAAAAAATAAAAATACAAACTATTAAGGCAAACGGCTCTTCTAACCGACAAATAACGCGCCTTTTTACATATTCCGAGTGTGTGATAAAAATAAAATAAGGCACAAAAAACCCATAAAATATGATAAAAAAATACAGTGCTTAATCGGAAGCAAGTCAATTCGATTGCAGCAAAGCCTGCAAAGAAAAAGTTAAGTGAATCACAAATTGTGACCAAAGTGGACCTTCTTGTCACGAAAGAGCAAATCCAAAAATTTTTGCATCAAAATCCACCTTTAATGTATAAAAAACCAAATAAGAGGTAACCAATGTTAAATGTGCACCATAAATTAGGACCTTTGTCTTTCGCCAAAGACCACATGAACTGCACTAGAAAATGGGAGTCCGTCATTTTTTCTAATGAAAAAAGTCTAATTTAGATGGCTCCGATGGGCTGGACCGTAAATTCGTAACGAAATTCAGTTATAATTAAATGTTTCGAAGAAGAAGATTGATGGTTTCTGGTACCTCCTCTACACTCGGAAATTTAAAGATGCGCCTCATTTCCAAGAAAATGAATGCAGAAAAGTATTGGGAACTTCTGGAAGGTGCTGTCATCCATTTTTTTGGAAAACGTTTTTGGCGATAGGAACATTATTTTCCAGCAAAATAGTGCAGCAGTTCATATTGCAATTTGGACACGACATTGGTTTGAAAAGGCAAACATTCATTTGATGTAATAGCCTGTTTGCAGCACAAATTTCAGTGTTTGGGGTATCATGGCTCGACGGTTGTCAATGCATTCGTCATTAAAACGATAAATGTGCAAATGTTGAATGGAAAGCGATTCCGTAACTATTGACAATCTAGTTAAGTACATCCCAACCCGAACTTTTAACGTTATTCAAAGTAATGGAAGCCATATAATATATTAAGACCATTGAAGTTATAAAGCAAAAAAAAGTCAATTTTTAAATAATCAAAATCTTCTATGCGCTTATTGAATTTATGCTTGCAAATTAAATTTTTGGAACTTTTTTTATTTATATTATTATATATATTTTTTATACACAAAAAGTTGTTTTGCTGTATAATATATAATTACTGATGGAACCAATTCAAATTTATTTTATTTTAAGGTGATTTATTGTGCAAAAATTTTACTACAAACTGTGAGTGCGCTCATTTCACTGACTGTAAGTTATACCAGGCTATCATTTTAGCCAAAGTGTGATAACTTATGAATTGCATTTTCTACCCCTTTTAATCTTTTTCCAAGCCACTTAAACTTTTTCGCAAATCATTCAAATTTCTTGCCAAGTTTCAATTACTTGAATTAGTACTTAAGCTCCCAAATTTATGACAAAACTGAAATTAACATTGAGCGCAGTAACTTATTTTAAGACAACTCTCACAAAATTAGCAAATGAACATGTTAGGTGAACTTTCTCGTCAAACCTTCGATTGGTCTAGGAGTGGGTAGTCTTACCCGGCGCTCGACAGAGTAAGTTGAAAATTATATTCTACACAAGTTTGCCATACACAACTTTTTTGTGGAAGCCACGGTTTCGATATGAGGGTGTCCCACTTTCTTTTGTTTTCAAGATGGAGCCCAGACTCCATCATCGGCGACCCCAGGAAATTGAACTTAAGCTAACAATATCATTGCCCACGCATTGCGATAAAAATTTCTCTGCGTTTTGAAAATGCACGGTCAAACTTTCAATTGACTGGACTAGAACGCCTCTTGCCAGAAAGGTTTTGGAGCCATAAATTTCAAACCTGCAAAATTTTCTCTTCAAGGGATTTCCCATCAAATTGTCTCCAAAGAAAGGTTTGACTCTAAACAGCTGTGAATATGTCAAGCGAGTCACTGTTGTGAATGAAAAAATAAAAAACACACATTTAAAATTCTACAAATGAGTTACCCTTCTTCCTAGATAAGTATAAATATTCAAACAAAACCTGAGGTCTATCATAAACATAATTATTGATTTGGAATTGCAAAAAATATTTCTATGAAGCAATATATAAAACTTACACAAAATGATAAATTTAATTTTTTTTGTTGATAAAACCAAAGCCGATGATATTCAATTTTTAGAGTTATTATGCAGTTTTCTTTTTTTATTAGTTAATTGTGAAGAAAGTCTTTTCGTGAATATACGAATGTAGCATTTTCAAGCATTTGATAACAAGAATTCTTTGAATCGTTCTTTTACTTTCAAGTTGATTTCATACTTTTCCAAACAGAATGTAGTCAACTTCTACTGTGAAAGCTGCAAACAACTTTTTAATGATGCGGTGGAAACTTAAATTATATTGTCTGTGTGTAAAAAACGGAACGAAAGTAATTAATGTGTGGTTCGCGTCTACGTTCATTCTAAAAAACGAAATATTTAGTGTGAGATAGTTTCTTTAGATTATAAAATAATAAATACACGTAAATTGCGTAACCCGACCACAAAAGCAAAAGATAAAACAAGCCGTGAGGTGCGACCCTTGAGGTCCCACGTACAACTTCCCAGTAATATTTACATAAATATTAAAAATATTAAACACAATAATAATTATGGAAATAATACTACTATTAATAATAAAAATTTAACTCTCATAAAAGTTATTGGAATGACTTAATATTAATCGTAACATCTACGCGAGCGTCAATTGATTACGTAGAGATTTTCGTGGATTGGTTTGATTTAATATTCACGTGGATCAATTGGAGCGGGGACAGGTTACAAAGCCTTTTCTACGTTATTTTTTATTTTCATATCGATGCTTGAAGGACAAAACAGCGCTAGCAAAAATGAATGCATTTTTTTTTAATACAACTGTAGAGATTTTGTAGCGTGATGGCCATTTTGAATAGTTGCGGTCAAAACTGCTAGCATTTCGGCATAACCACTGAATTTGTATTTTTTTCACGATTTTACATCAATGAGACTCAGAATTATTTCTTATTTTCTGTTGATTTTGAGAAACATTGATTATGCAGTCAAAAATAGGTTCAATTGCATGTAAAAAGTAAAATATATGTATTACAAATGATGGCGGAAGTAACTGAAATTTTACGAATACTAAAGAACAAAACTCCTAAAACCTACAATTTTTTATTTGATGAAAGCGTTTCAAAGCATATGATCTTAAAAAGTGTTGACTTCAAAACATTTTACCATTCAGAACGTTCATTAACACAAATGCAAATTTGATTTGATTTGTATTGGTTTTCAAAATTTAAGCAGTTGTTTTATTAAAGTTAAAACACGGTTCTGTGAAGACTATTAAAAATCTCCGCAAATTATGCAAATAATAATAAACTTTGATTGACTTTACAACAATGTATTTAGAATAAGAGATTTAAGGTATACAAATTCGTATGAATCCTTTTTACATGCTGACTTTGAATGATTTTTTTTATTTTAAATTCAATTTGTTTTGAAATCATGTGAAAATATTTTGCTGGTCTCTCTCCAGAAATTGACAAAAGTTTATAAATTTTATAAACATTTATTATTACGTTGTTAATTTTATTAATTTTGAATGATTTTTTTATGAAAAAAACACTAATTTTCAATATTTTTTTGTTAAATTAAAAAAATGGCTTCAAATATTTTTTTTTTAAATTTAAAAACATCATTAAAATGTCAATACGCGTTGATTGATTTCTTATTGATGCAAAGATTATATTTGGTTCTCGAGCTATAATGATTGACATAAATGACCATGAAGGACATGATGAATTTTAATGATTTTTTATTTTTAATTAAATTTTTTTTTGTAATCATGAAAAAAAATTTGGTTGGTTTTTTACAACAACTGTTTTGAGTATATAAATTTTATAATATTGATTACTGAGACTTGAAAATAATGTTAAAAATTTGATGTTTTTAAAAAAATCCAATTTTTTGCACTTCTTTTAAAAAAATTAAAAAACGGTTCAAACGATTTTTTAAAAAAATTTGAAAGAGCCACGAAAATGTTAATACGCGTTGATTGACACCTTTGTCAGGCAAATCGTACGTTTGGTTCGCGAGATATGGTGCATGACAGGGTTGACCTTAAAGGGGTGAAAACAGCAAACCCCCCGACCGAAGTTTCCCAAAAACTAATCAGCTCTCAAGGTTGCAAAAACGCTTCGATTGACACCTTGTTTACGTGAGTTATACTCGTAGAAAAACTGTCCGCGAACGCACGTACATACACACACACACATACAAACTTCTTTCAAAAAACACCTAAAATATACTCTTAAGACCTCAAAACGTAAAGAAATGTCGAAAATTTCAATTTCGATTTTCGAGGCGATTACAAGAACTTCCCATATACTGGGAAGTTAACAATAATTTTTTTACGTAGATATTTGGTGTAAATGCTTATTGAAACCTATTATCTATTTTCTATTATCAGTTTGATCAAAAAACAGTCAGTTACAATAGTTTCAAGCAGGAATCTGTGAAAGAGGATTTTTTTGGCGCACAAAAAACGTTTATAGCCTAAAGTAGCTTTCAAATTAAAGAATGGAATTATTGAAAGGCAAATCGATTGCAAACAAACTTTCAAGAACAACAATAAGTAAAATTACTGATGGCAAATACATTGTTAAAAGTTTCTCAAGAACAAAAATCACCAACAATCTACTTTTCATTGAACATAAATTTACCATTTGCACCTCTTATCATCTCCAAAATCGTCAAAATCTTTCACCACCGTAAAACATGAATCCATATTCTAGGAAAATGTTTAAATTTAATATGCACGAAACATATGATATTGGTAAGTGTCGAAAGCTTATCCACTTTGAACATTTCCAAGAAATTTTTCGTCTGATTCAAGCTTACCCTTAATGCTGGTTTTAACTGAGGCAAACCAGAAAAGAACACGCATTTACATATTTTCCAGGTGCAAAGCTTAGCGAAAACCGATTTTTCATCACTTTTTATCACGTACGCATACTAGAGGAAACTTTATTTCAGCTTAAATGAAAAGAAGCCACAAAATATGTGAATTCAAGCATACACACCGACGCACATGAATGCTCGGATCTTAAACTTGTTTTCAAATAAGACACGACACGAATATTTATCATATAAGTTCCACCATTCTCCTCATCGTGGTTGCCATCAACACATCTTTTGCCGTCATTTTGGTGTGTCGCGGGAATTTTTCGCTCCTGTTCTTCGATTTCGCTTACATTTCATCAACCACGATTAGGTAGGATCGCGAGTTGTTCTGTTGTACATGAAGAAGGATATATATTCTCATCTACGCAAGCTATAAATATCTTAGACGGTAGATAAATCTATATTCGTGTAATAGCATGAACGATATATTTTGGTGAATTTTCTACTCAGACAATGATTAAAGTCTTTCGTCGTTTAGAAGTTGGTGCTCATATACGGAAAACGGCTTTACTGAAATAAAAAAGACGTGCTTCAGAAATGTTGCCGAAGAATTTCCGCGAAAAGGATTATTTCTGCTTGATGAGAAATACGATTTCTTTTTTTGTAGGATAAAAGAGAAGATTTTTTGATTTATGATAAACCTTGAAAAGCATGGTCCACATATTTTGGATTAAATAATAACCATTGTTGGTACTGAATCTTGACGTGTGTTTGTTTCTTAAAACAAAAACAAAATTTTTCAACCCCTATAAACTGATGCTTCTATCGATAACGCAACTTTTATTGGTGCATCACAGGAAGCTATGTGAAACTGTTGTTTAAATAGATAATTATCTATTGACTAAATGAAGCAAATACTTCTGGTTTTTATTCTTTACTTTTGTTCTAAACTATTCTTTAAAAGATATAACGGCATGATGAAATGATGAAATATTACCTTGATCTTATAATTAAAGGTTGACTTCAATAATAGTCAATTACGAAAAAGTGTGTTCATTTGAACTGTAACCAGATTAAAAGTTCCAACTGTCTGGTATAATTTGTATTCACTTGTAAAACTTTTAAAAGATCACTTTAAAATGACTTTTCGGGCATGATTTCGGAGATATTGGGGTGTCTCACGTTTTTCCTTTTAAATATGGAACCCAGAGCGGTGAGCCTGCGACACCACAAACTTGAATTTAGGCTCACAGTAAGACATACTACATATTGCACCAAAAATCTGCCTGCCTACTAAAATGTCCCCCGAATTTCGCAATTGGGGTTTGCCATCGGAAGCCGATTATTTGGCTTAAAATGGGGTTTTCACAAAACTTTCTACCTTCTGGGATGCAATAACTCCCGCCAATGTACAGAGATTAAAACAATCAATACCACAAACGACTTGTAACGAAATTGTGTTAAAAAAGATTGAAAACGTGTTTCGCGCGAAACGTGTAGATAAAGAAGTTGTGGTGCTCGAAAGATAGTCCCCCCATTTTTGGTGTGATTTTTGGCTTGTCCCTTTTTTATTTTCGACACTACGTAAAAATGATATATGCACACCTTGCTACAAATTCAATTCTACGCGAGTCTGGCATACACAACTTTCTTGTGGTAGCCATGGTTTTTGAGATATGGAGGTGTCTCATTTTTTTTTGTTTTTAAAATGCAGCCCAGTGGGCAGAAACTTGAACTTAAGCTGACTATAGTATTGGTCAAACATTGCAATAAAAATCTGGCTGCCAGGTCAAAATGTACGCTTTGCGTCAAATTTCGGACCATTTTACTCGATTATTTGTAGATTATTGAAAATAGTCTCAGACAGACTGAAACTGATGCAAACAAATCCATTTCTATTAAAAGAGTTTATTTCGTTGGAATGTTCGATAATAAAGCCGTGAAGTTTTCCAAGTCAAATTATCTAGCTTTTGTTGACTGGATATTTGTATTAACTCTAATTTATTATCATATTAATAAATTATTTAAGATATATCCATTATAGTCATATATTTCAAACCTCTTTATTTTTCTCGTAGGAGTATAATGGAGTATCATATTTCAATAAATCACTAAGGGAACTCTTAATAAGGTTGATTAAAACGGTCAATTTCATTGGGTGGCGCAAACGACAAAGCTTTCGGTAGTCAAAATGCCGTGGTCGGATGAACAAAGTGGCGGCTTCATTATGAAGCGCTCATCAAAAACGACGGCTCTGTAAATGTGCGTGAATACAGAAAGCATTTCGTATGCGCTTCGGCTTAGATTCAAAAGAAATCGGAAAAGGAATTTGCAGTGTGCCAAAAATGCAATATTTCAAGTACAGTGAACAAGCAAAATATTCAAAACCCCCGAAAATTCCACCACCGATATTTTCCCCACTTTCAAATCACATTTTGGTGTGTTTTCTCCTCGCTAGACGAGGATCACTTTAGTACTTTCGAACCAAATGTAGCGCTATACGAATCAAGCCATATTTAAGTAGTATATAGTATAAATATTTTGAAATTCATAGAATCACAATTTTCTTCCAAAATTGGCTGTAATAGATAAAAAGGTTAGATTTTCATTCATTTCAAATAGAAATCTGTTTAGTTTTAAACCATCGTATCGGACGGTTTGCAGAGGCACATCACAAGGTGGGGTGCTATCACAGCTTCCATGCAACCTAGTGGTGGATATACTCCTGTCAAAAATAGAAGCGACTGGCTGCAAAGTCGTAGCTTAAACCGACGATGTTGCAATAGCAATATCGGGAAAATTTGCTAACACCCTTTCGGAAAGACTTAACTTTGCCCTAGGTGTACTTACCAAATGGAGCAAAAAGTGCGGTCTAAAGGATAATACGCAGAAGACGGAATTTATGTTCTTCACAAGAAGGTACAAAATTCCACGATTTGTGAGATGATGAGACAAGCCTCAATCCATCTCATCAGGTCAAATATTTGGGTCTAATTCTGGACTCTTTACTCGCATGGAAAGCGAACATAGCAGAAAGAGCACGCAAAGCTACATGCGCAATCTACTGCTGCAAAAGAGTTATTGGGAAAAGGTTGGGGCTGAAACCCAAAATTGTATCATGGCTGTATACGGCGATATACGACCAATACTTCTGGTGACCTGCTATGACGAAAGCAGCAAATCTAAACCTGCTAAATAAGGTCCGAAGTATTGCAGTTATTGCAATCACCGGAGCCTTACGGACTACCCCAACAAAGGCATTGTTTATGCTATTAAATTGGCTTCCGACAGAGCTACTTATGAGACAGCAGGCCAAGTGCTCTGCTATTCTATTGAAGGCTCTGCGACTCTGGCATGAGCAAAACATTGGTCACTCCACATTTCTGCGGAGGAATAGACCAACGCCAGGGAAATTGGACCTTCTCCGTTTCCCTGCTTTCACCATGGTTTCAAGTCAGTCATCCTGAACAGGGAGGGCTGGACCACAGAAAAAGGTGGGATACAGGAATTCGTGGATATCTACACAGATGGGTCAAAAATGGATGAAAGAGTTGGATGTGTCATGTTTTCAGAACAACTAGGCCTGAAACTACTCTTCTGACTACCAAATCACTGCGTCTTTCAGGCAGAAGTCATTGCGATTTATAGGGCAGTAGACTGGCTAAGAAATCAGAAAATTTCCAAAAGAAATTTAAACATCTTTTCTGACAGTCAAGCTGCTATCCAATCACTATCCAGCGTGCAACTGAACGTGACTCTTTTCACTGTGAAGTAATTCTCTGCTGGATACCGGGGCATAGTGATATACCTGGAAACTGCGAAGCAGATGCCCTAGCGAAAGCTGGCACCGAGCTTCAGGAAATTACACTTACCCCCGAAGTCGGCCAACATCTACCTTCCATATAGCTAGGATTTAAGCAGTGCTACGAGGAGGCTGCGAATAGGGCCTGGCTGCTCGAAAAAACCTGTAGCACAACCAGGCAAACTGGCACGCACTGTGCTCCAAACGCACCAAGCGGCTTCTTAACACGATTCGCAAAACCTGGAGCTCCATCGTTTCCGTACTGACGGGGAACTGTCTGATTGCCAGACACGCAGAAAGATTGGGTGTTCCTTTCAACAATTTCTGCCGAAGCTGGAGATTGGAAGACGAAGAAGAGACAATCCAACACTTTCTGTGTGAATGCCCAGCACTATGCAGGAAACGCATTCAAACATTAGGCTCACCTTTCCTGGAGAGCCTCACGGAGGTAGCTGATTTAAATATTAGCTGCATAGTCAACTTTATACAAGAATCTAAATGGTTCTCGTCATCCTGTAGGTTCTAGTGCCGTCTCAATCTTTTGTGGTACCACAATGGGCCTATAGTATAGTGGCCAGAGTAAGCCATCTTTGGATAAAGAAGACTGCCACTACAGCCAACCAACCATCGTATTTTCTTCGTTGCAAAATGAAAATGTAATTCAAAATCTTAAGCCAGATGAAGTAACAATTTGAATGATGATTTACAATGAATCAGACTATAGATTTGTTTTAAGGGAACAAATAATTTTCAACAGCCGTTTTCGTGATTCCGAGAAACTATAATCTAAAAAATTAAAGAATATCATCATGCATCAAGAGCATTGTTTTGTTACGGATCATGTAAAGAAAAAGGTCAATTTTTAAGAAAATAGTGTTAATTTCATATTTTTAATGGTTGTTTCAACAAATTTTGTACTATTTTAACCAATTCAGAGCTTGCAAATTCACCAAAAAGTAGAATTCTTATTCATGGTATTGTGAGCTTTTTTTTGAATAAAGTTATATGACTGTTATTATGACTTCCGACCGGAATTGCGACATGCTGGGGAGCTTTTCATGTCCCACATTGAAACAAAATGAAACTGTTGGTTTTTGAATTAAACAAAATGGATGCGAAGTTTATATGCCTCGTTGATTTCGTCCCCTTTTAAGACGATGTTCCTCGGTCTACGTAGCTCTTTACGAGAACTCGCTTAAAATTCTTCTCACTCCTTTGATTTGAGCTTTTGGCCCCTTTTTTATAGGAGTATCTAAATATAGAGTTCTTAAACACCTTCCAAAAATTCGAAAAGAACTCAAGTATGAGCAAATCATGAGTACTTTTCCAGATATATTTGTGAAAGGTGAAGAAAATTTCAAGAAGCGGCCCAGTTCAAATGGCAATTGCGATTGAGAGCCTCATTTTAACGACATCATTTTTAGAACCTATCTATGTACTTTGAATAGATAAAAAAATTCTTTCATATTATATTACAATTTGATTCTTGAAAATTGACCTCTTAGATGTGAGGCTTCATTATGATCCAACCTATATAAAAAAAATTCTCATGAAAAAACTGTACACCACATATTTTGCAAGTCATCATTCAGATTCAATGATTCAATCGCTGTTCATGACCGATTTGTAACTTTAATTGTTTTTCATTTATAGCTCTTGAAATAAATTAATTGCTTTAAGCTGCTCCACTAATAGTCTAGTGCGCAGCTCGAGCTTAGCAAAAAAAATTTAAGAGGTGATTTCACGCGGATTTAAACATTCTTAATAGAGTTGTACGTTTTGTGAAGGCAAACGTCAACTGCAGCCAATTCAATTACTGGTGCGCTGTGTATTATAAAAAACACAGTTGACTTTTCTGCTAATTTTTTTCAAAAATCTGTTACAACCTTGTTACGGACGTATGTCTAAATTCAAGGATGCACTTCGATTTACGCACCCTTCGAATCTGAGCGAAATTTTGAGGAACATTTTATGTCCCATTAAAGACATGACATTTTTCACACTCGAGCTGCGTACTGTACGAGGTTCCAAAAGTATCCAAGTTTTCTTCATATCTTTGCATCAGAAGGTTCGAGCGACCTCTGAGCGTAGCTACTTATCACGAACTTAGCGATTATTCGCAGTTTCCAATAGGCAATTTAGTTCATGCTAAACGTGTTTTTAATTACAGTGCCTTTTTTACGTTCACCTGATTTTGTTGTTGTTGCATATGACGAATGCATCAAGTTTTGCTTTAATACCAAAAAGGTTTGTGCGGAAACTACTGAAACGATGCAGAAGGCTTTTGCAGTTGATTCTATGGTCAAAATACAGATAAAAAAGTGGTGTAGGTGGTTTAAAGATTGCCGCACATCTGCTGATAATGATCCTCGTTCAATAACACCGGATAATATTGAACGTGTAGGACTTGCTTTTGAAAATGATTGTCGGTCGACTGTGCGTGAATTAGAAAAATCAACTTGCAACACCAAAAACTATTGTTCACAGGATTCTAACTGAGAGTTTGTGAAGAACTCGCGTGTGTGCGAAAATCATCCCCAAATTTCTAACGGCAGAGCAAAAGAATCTTCGGTTTGAAATCACTCTTAACAATTTGGAAATTGTCTCTGAAAATGGAAATGTACTTAAAAAGATTATACCTTGTGATGAGTCGTGGGTTTATGGCTTTAATCTTGGAACAATCTTTGCAGTGGAAGCATGCATCCTCGCCATGACCGAAAAAAGCGCCTCGAAGTCGAAGCAACATTGTCAATGTTTAATGTTTTTTTCGTTTTTCGGGTAAGCGGTGGGTGACTGTGTTCTTCACCATGATAATGCACCAACTCATTCCTCAAATCTTGTGCAACATTATTTTGCAAAAAGCAATGCCGTTCAGCGAAGCCAGCCTCCGCACAGCTCCGAAATAGAATCCTGTGATTTTTGGCTGTTTCCAAAACTGATAAAAAATGTGGTCTAAATGCGACCCTTGAGGCCCACACGACTAACTTCCCAGTGGGGTGAATAAAAAGCTATAATTTGCTTTCATTAATAATTACTATTATTAAACATTATTATTCTAAATTAATATAATTAATTTTATCATTTTTATCAATTTTTTATCTAACCATAAAAGCTTTGGTAGAGGAAGACGTCTCCACCACCTGGTCATCCTCTACCAAAGCCTCGGCAACCTCGTCCTCTTCGTCCTTGTCATCCTTCTTGTCCTCCACTTCGTTCTCCATCTCGGCCTCGGAATCCACAACTATTATTGAGGGTATTTAATTATTATTTAAAATAATCATTCGTTATTAAGAATGTTTGACCGTTACTGAATAATTATAATTGACTTTATATATACAATATCAGATCATAACTAATATTATTTGATTGTTATTAACAATATTAAATTATTTATAACAATATCCAATTATTAACTGCATTAGCGTCTCTACTCCCATTCAGCCAAACCTGATAATATAAGTTTGGAATTTTATAAATTAATCTTTTTTTTAAATAACATTTTTTACAAATTTGATCACAATTTTGCTAAAACGCACAATAATAACGATATTACTATGAAGGTATTTGGTATCTGCACGAATTAATAGTGCGTATCAACAGTTTAAAAATAAGCAATTTTTATTCGTTTTTTCAGTTTTTTCATCCTAAATAAAAAACGGCTCAACCGATTTTGCTGAAAAGTCATTCAGTTCTAAGTTACGTAATTACGCATCTTTTGAAACCAGTCGCACGTCAATCCGATCTGTGGTTCTTTAGATAATCGAGACGAAAAATTATTCCGAACGCACATACGTACATACGCACATACGCACATCCGCACATACGCACATCCGCACATACGCACATACGCACATCCGCACATCCGCACATACGCACATCCGCACATACGCACATACGTACATACACACTCACAGACATCTCTCTAAAAACGATGGGTTTGGATTCTAGAGACCTTAAAACGTGGAGATATGTCAAAATTTGGGAATCGCAAAATCGACCCCATTACAATAACTTCCCATAGGGAACTGGGAAGTTAAAAATGTGACTCATAAGGCACTGGTTTGACGATAAAGAGTCGATCGAAATGAATGCGACGATAGCGTTAAATACTGTTCCGAAAACAGAACACCAATGGGAGCGTGCTGTTCATTCAAAATGGGATATTAATTTGAAGAAAATCACACTAGGATGATGGAGAATAGCACCAGTGTAGAGATATGATGGAAGGCCGGATATTTTCTAGTAAGACCTCGTATCTAAGAAACCGTCGAACTAAATCTAAGCTGAATTGAAGCTTTCACGGGTAGGGCCTCGCTCGAGCTGCGTAAATTAAACTAAGTATACAAAAATGCTACCAAAAAATTGTTCACAACTTGCAATGTATGGAAGTGTATTAAGTGCGAGAGAGTCTTTTTAGTGGTAACAAATCGGTACCTTGCTAATTACCTTTGGATTATTTCGGAGCTTAATATCAAATCTAAATATTTATTTCTTTTCTACAAAATGATCGTCGTTTAGTGTTTCATTAAAAGAATTTCATGTTTTCTGCACAAGAAAGAAAATGATGCCGAATTTTCATACGATCCAAATGAAATTAAATTTTTCCTGTAACAATTTGAAATTTAGATAACAAGTTCCATAAATAGAAGACACATAAACCAGTAGTGAAATATAACATTCCTTACTAAAAATGAATAAATTTACGATACCAGAATAACAAAGAAAACTTCAAATTCTTGAAGCTTCAATATAAATATTCTGAATTGTTTTTTATTAAATTAGATAACCATGGAATTGCAAGTTTCTTAATTTGTTTGAAATTTATCCACTCCAAACTTTTTTGCCTAGTTGGCTCTGTGCAATCCTCTCTTTAATAGTCCAAAATCTTTTAACACACTCATTGGAAAATGACTCACTTTGCACAAAATTTTCACTTTGTCCGGATGATGGAACGATTCAAAAAAAGGAGCCAAAACACACATTTTTTCGAGCTTGTGAAAATGAAAAATTATGCAAATCGGCAAACTTCTTTTTTCTTCGTATCCTTCCATTCATATCTGTTAACTCTCATGCAAAGTAACAAATTGATAGGTCTATTAAATGTTTTGCAGAAGACGCGTAATGGACCGTAAAATCATGATAAGGGCTTTGCGAAGTACATTCTTGGCAGGATTCCGGCAGCGTTAGTGATACAAAAATGTAACAGGATTTGCATGAAGTCATCCAAAATTGAAAGGATGTTGTTTTTGTAGTACAACAGCAGTATATCATTGCCTAATGGAGTCGAATACGTATTGTATTTTGCACATTGAACCGAAATGGTGATCATGTTCAATGCCATGAATACTATAATGCATTCATAAGGAGCTCAGTGAATTCGTCTAGGTGTAGGAGAAATCAAGGATATTGATATTTTTATTTTTCACCGGTAGGCGAAAATCGTTAGCTTCCACTTACCTGCAGCTGGTGATAATTTAGTCATGACACCCCATCGGATTTTCCACTGAAATAAATAAATATTTTTTTAGATATGCTGTTAAATATATTGCGATAATGTTTCAAAGCAAATATTAGATCGAGGAATGGAGTAGAGAGATTTTTTTATTTAGATTGAAGTTTGACGATAATACAACCGAAAATTTAACCTGTTTTTTTGTTGTTAACGGTTTAGTAAATTATTCCACAAAAATACCTTTTTCTGTTGGAATTTTTTTGATTTATTGACTATTTATTTTTAAATGAGGAGAAACACGGCACATATGAGTTATTTTTAAGAATTTAACCTCACATATTTTAAAAACAGGCTTTCCACATGAGACAGCTCTTGAAAAAATTCATGCTCATAATGAAAAAAAGTATTCTTTACTTTGCTTATTTTTAAATTGAATCGATACCTTTCGAAACAAATTAAGAATGTCAAAAGCCAGTTAGATGTGTTAAAGTTAATTTAAAATCTTTTTCGTACAGAAAGTGTTGTGCTTATTAACCTTCCAGTATATACGGAAGTTACTGGAATTGGTTGGTAAATCGATATCAAAATTAACATGTCTTCATGTTTAAACCTTAAACATAACAGCACTAATTTAAAAGCGCTACATAAGAAAGCATGTATGTGTGTGTACACACTTGCGTCCGGACTATTTCCTTTTAGAACGATATCTCACGAATGAAAAGTTTTATCAACTTGGTTGAGGTGTCTATCGAAGCGTTTTAGCAATGACACTACTTTATTACATTTTATTAAGATTCGGTTTGGCTTTTTTGTTTTAAGACACTTATAGTTTTTCTGTTACGCACCATATCTAACTAACAAACGTTTTATTAACGTCTTTTGTTGACAATCGCAGCATGTTAAAAATTTTATGAGGTCATCAAATTATCAAGAATTTATTAGTAATTTTTTAATAAAATACTTAAAAGACAACCATGAAGAAACCGACTTTTTTCAGATTCTGCTAAAATGAAGTTGTACTTCTGGCAATCAATGCCATAAAAAATTGGATGCTGTATAAAGTTCTTAGTAATTGATAATCATTTTTTTCATAATTGAAAAAAATAGTGAACCAGTAACATTTACACTAATTAAGGGATTGGTACGAATAGTATTACCGCTTTATATTTCCCCTCAGGATGTAGTTGTGGTATTTATCAAAGTTTATTGCGATTTGAAAGGGAATGGTGTTTTTTTACTAGCTTTAGTACATTTGTTTTGAATGAATAAAATATGCAAAAAATTAAGTTAATTTTTTTCAAGCCGATTAACATTTAAAAAATTCAGTGCTAAGGAAGATCGGATGCTTTATCAAGCAAATATATATAAATTTTTTTACAAAAAAGGACAACTAATTCACTTACTGTAAAAGTTATTGCTTTCTCGTTCTCTAAATATTACTGGGCCATTGTTCGTGTGTACTTTAAGGGTCTTACAGTTGAACGTTTTGGGGAGAATAAAACTGTTTTTCTTATAAAAGCCATAGTAAAGCCTCTCAAAAAAATTCGGTAATAAATTTTGCTGGAATTTTTAATTCGTAGTTTGCATTGTTTCCTTTGGTAAATAATGTGTTTCTAGGAAACAAGCTGCTCAGATCTATTATACATTTTCAATATACGTTTAAATTATGTATGATATCAAAATACTCTGAAGAAATAGTTGTGATTGATGAAAGGTTATATTGTATCTATATTTGATTTATAAGATTAAAGTTTTATTCAGATTCTAACAGAATAATAAGATTACTAGCAGAATCCAGCACTCGAAATTCGAGTGCAATGATGCTTTTATTATAACTGACTCTAGAAATTCGATCGAATAATCATCAATCTCGCTTTCACAAATTTAAGTTAATTCAAAAACCTTTTTCCAAAATTTCCTTAAAAACGTGTATTTCAACTTTTAAAGCAGATGTACATTTCTTCTGGCACTCCCAGACTTCTTCAGTGTATAACTAATTCCCTAAGTTCTATGTTTCTATTTCAATCCCAAACGTTTTACATTTTCATCGCAAAATTTAATCAGCTTAATTGCTCCATTTTCTAAGTTAATATTCATTCTAATTCCTACAGGTACTCTACTCTATCTACTCTATCTCTATAGTTTCCCTTATGTAACCTGCTATATCCCACTTTTTTCTCCTCCTTCCAGTTTGTCTTTTTCCGTCGATATGCTATTTTTTAATTGAATTCCGCTCTTTGGTACCACTTCGATGTTGTATTTTTTAACATGCGTTTCAAGTCCCTGTGCATATCCGAGAAAGTTATGAAGAAGTCTGGGTGTGCCAGACGAAATGGTTTTTGAATTTAACTTAAATCATCAATCAATATAATAAAACAGCAGGCTAAATTTGTTTTTCTATTGTGATTAAATAATGTTTATGAGTTTTAATAGTGTTTAAAAATCATTATTCAATTATTGGCGCTTCAATGCGTCTCGAACGTATAACAATGATAAGCGTTTTGCGCATGTCATCATTCGATTTTCACATTCTTGAGATCTACCAAACCGGTTGTTGTAAATAATGTTAGGAAAATCAAACATCGTTTTTAAATCTTGAAAGTTTTCTTCAACTGAAAACGCTTTTTTGTGGAATGTTAGGCGACCTTCAGCAAAACAAACTAAAAAAATTGATGAAATGTACGTATACATTTGCATAATGAACGGCGACGCTATACACACGAATGATCCTCAGAGAGAAAGCAATCACACAACACCGAACCAGTGAACGCACAATCCACATGAACGGTATAAAGTGTGAATGAAAATATTCCTAAATGTGGTGAAATTTGATGATTAGCTTCCAAAAAAGAAACTAAAACACTTGCAACAGTCCTAGATATGAACCTGGGACTCCCGCGGGCAAGGGCAAATTGCCAATTCATGCACTAAACAGCCTATAGAAAATCAGGGTTTTTATCTTGGTAGTGAAGGCTAGTATACCATTGGTATTTTTCGCTGTGTGAACGTTCAACGATGTGTATGATTGGTAAGAAAATTTATTTTCAATTTTTTTTCTATATTTTCCGAACAGATTTTCACAAAAAATACAATTCAGCACATCTACAGGATATTCTCTTTCCATTGATGTATTTTTTACGAAAATCAATTCATGTTTACCGCGGCGACGCTAAATACAATACACACGAATGGTCCCCAGAGAGCAAGCTATAACACAACACCGAACCAGTGAACGGCTAAATACAATACAACATGAACGGTGTAAAGTGAGAATGCAAATATTGCTCAAAGTGGTGAAATTTGATGATTTAATAGCTTCCAAAAATGAAACTAAAACACTTGGACCAGTCCTAGATACGAACCCGGGACTCCCGCGTGCAAGGGCAAAACACTATCGTATGCACGACACAAACCATACACCTTTAAAGTTTCTATTTTGATACTGAAGGTTAGTATACCATTCGTATTCATCGCTGTGTGAACGTTCAACGTTGTGTATGTATTAGTAAGAAAATCTATTTTCCTTATTTTCTCTATATTTTCCAAACAGATTTTCACAAAAAATACAATTCTGCACTTCTACAGGATATTCTCTTTCCATTGATGTATTTTTTATGAAAATCGGTCCAGAAACAACGGCTAAAATGGTACCACAAGATTCATGTTAGCCGTTTAATTATATAGATTTTCTCACATAAAATTAATGGTCCTAACTTTGTCAAAGCAAATAAATCGCGTTTATAGTTTTAAAATGGTCAGTTCAGAGAAAATTAATATAAACAAATTGCAACGCAACAAATGGTATATTTCTCTTTATATCACATTATGCCTTGCAAAATTTCATTCCTGACAAATGACAGTGAGGTAATACACAAATGGCTGTATTTTTATGACAGTAGTTTTTTGTATCCTTTTTTTTATATAAGTTCAAATTGAATAAATCATTCTAATATAACATATTTTACGCTGAATTATTTGAACGTTTTTCCACTTGAAACTTTAAGTTTACTTGCCAATTTTTAATTCATTTTTTCGAAGCATTTGGTAAATAGAGTAAACGAATATATTACAAATAATTATATACAGTGCGCCTATGAATCTTTAACTACTGAGAGAGACATATTTTTGATTGTATGATACATATAAATCGGAAAAAATTAGCTAGAAAGTTTTTTAGAAGACAATTTAAAAATTTGGAAATTAATTGATGTTTTTCAAAATTAGGCAAAAATAACCCAACTTAAACTCAGTACGTGTAATTTTTTTCAAAAATTTTTGAACATTCATATTATGAAATTGTGAACAAGTTCAAACTTTCGAATTATCATCGTGAATTAGTATTTCAATGATTTTTATTCGATTGATCAATAAAGGCAACGGTTGGAATTTAATCAAGTTGTATCCAGTACCACAAAGTAGGTTGCTTAAGACTGACGGCAGGGTTTATTCTGAATTGACGTTCATAATATTCACTTCAAAATAATTATCCTCAACAACATCATTTTCTTAGTTCAAAACGTAATGTATTTGACTAGTGACTCAGTTTTGGTCAGAACTTACAAATTACGGAAAATTAAACATATCTAGAAAGTAAAATCGAGGTACGCCTTGTGCATTTCATAAAATGTTCAGTACAAAAAAGTGTATAAGAAAATTGTTTTCAACACAATAGTCCTGTCTAGGTGCATGACATTGTACATGAGTCTAGTCGTTGACGGTAAAAACACGGTATTACCTGCAAAATTTTTCAGTGAACATTAATTTTCGCAAGGTGGAGTTGAACTCGTTAAACCATCTACTTCAAAAGTTATACTTGCTCAACGTGAGCCTTTTGTTTTCCGTAGTGAAAACCACCCTTTTTTGGAAAAGTTTTCAAAATCGTAGCCCCAATCGTTTATTAATTGAAATTGGAAAAAAGAAATGGGTTTTGTCATAGACCGTTAAATAACGTTTCTGTGAACGATTTTTTTCGTGTAAACCACCCCTTGCGGGTGGCTATATTGAGAAACTTGATAAAAAAATCACTTTTAACGATTCAAAACATTTTAAAAAATTTTCATATTAATTCAACTATGCATTAAACATTTATTATTTATTATTTATTCTAACTTTTCAACCCTTAACCATCATCGCTTATAACAGATTTTTGTAAGAATTATATTTTTGCAAAAAAAATAGTTTATAATCTATTCTTTCGGTTCAAAGATGAACTGACTACAATCCATTCTTATTCACATATACACATAATTTGCTACTTCCGTGAGACTATCCAGGAAGGGTGAGCCTAGGATATGCATGCGTTAACTGAATAGAACTGGACGTTCGCACAGAAAATTTTTGGACCTTTTTTCCTCTCCTTCCGATCTGCAGCTTCAGCAGAAATCGTTCAAAGGAACGACCAATTTTGCTTCATCTCTGCCAATCAGACAATTCCCTAGCAGTACGGGTATGATGGAACTTAAAGTTTCACGGCTCGTGTTGAAGAGCTGCTTTATGCGTTTGAGCTCAGTGCGTGCTAAGTTTCTCTGATTCTTATATATGTTTTTAGAAGCCCTGCTCTTTTTGCAGTCTAATTGTAATGCTGCTAGAATCCTAGCGAGAGGTTGCCCGGCTTGACTAACCATAAAAAAATATAACGTTTTAATGAACATCTCCTCTTCCACTGTCTTTCTTTGCAGCTCGCAAGATCAACATTAACACTACCTGCACAGATGTGCAGTACTCAGGGGGCTTCAATGATTTGCTCAGGCATCAATGCTCGGAAAATATTCTGACTCCCATAGCTGTCTTTGTTTTTGAGCCACAGTTCCTTCGCACACTGCGACCCCTCTCCGCCAATTCACCCACTCGCACCTTGAGGGAAAAGCAGTCACAAAATTTGGGTCAAAGTCTAATGTTGACACTCTATTGTCCATGTTAAATTTTTGTACCTTCATCAAAGACTTTACAGTATGATGTAGTGCCCGTCAGGTATCTTGCCTCAACAACTCTTTTCTATGAGACTCGTAGCACTAATGGCTGCCACATCTTAACAGTGTAAGTCTAATGACAATAAATTCAAGATTATTTCTATTTCAGCTGTGGGAGTGGTGCGTAGTGAACGCGTTATTTCCAAGCACGTCACTCTTTAGATTTTAGCGCCTAGATCAAGATGGATCGAAACTAAGCTGTGTACATACAGTACGATTCGAGGCCTTAGTTCCAATTTAGTTCGAAAACCAACATGGAAGTAAAAAAAGCTACCACAGCTTTCCTCACGCTCTCCTCAAAATTCAATTTCCAAGTGAGGTAATAATCCTTTTTTAATTGTAACGCAGTATACGGTTAGAAGAAATTAAAGCTGTAGGCAAAGATGATATATATCGATATATATATATATATATATATATATATATATATATATATATATATATATATATATATATATATATATATATATATATATATATATGTGTGTGTGTTCATATATTCGCCGATTTGTAAAGGATATTTCTGATTTGCTAGTAAATGGAAAGATCTTGTTGTTTTCGTTATTGCTCTATTTTAATTATGTAACATATTTAACATATGTATTTAACTTGAAATATCTTACCAAAAATGCGCTACACATTTCAATTCAAATTAATTATTCAACCGGTTAATTTAAAGTCAAAGAACGTATGAATTTGTTTCCTGACTTTAGCTTGTTTTTCATGATACGTAACTTTTCTTGAAAATTCTTTGAAACGCACATTTTAATCACTAAATATCATGGTCTAGAACCTGATTGAAGTATTGAAATATTCTTTTTGAATCAAATCAAAAGTTACATTTTTGGATTAACACTTCTGTTCGCTTCACCAACAAATCGCTGATTCTTTTACTACAGGTAATTTTATCATAAACTCACTACTATACATACCATTCGATTGAAAAATAAAATGTTTACCCGTAAATACAATCGGTAATTATGTGATTATTCATGTCTCCCCTCATCCTCAATTATGTCCAAAATATCGAGTGCTTTTTGAGTCTACTCAGAAAAGTTTGCAGGGCATACTTTAGTACCCTCAAAAACAATAATTGCTTTGATAACGAATGTTTTTACATTCAGCATAATTAGTAGCACAAGAAGTTTGACTGAAAGCCATTTAGAATAAACTTTCACAAAAATTCAATTCCTGTTAGAGCATAAAACGGTTGATTGTAACTGAAATGAAATTTTTCGTAATCATTAAAAGTTTAAGTTTTAAGAATACTGAAATATAAATTTGCATTTTCGATAATGATGTGTAAAAAGTTAAATTGGGGACATTTTCAAAAAGTTTCGCAACTATTTTTTTGTCGGTTAGTCCACTATTATTTAGCTTAACGTTTCATTCGAATGCATATCTCATTAATTTTTTCATATTTTGCCGCACTCTCTTTGTTAACATTACATTTCACATTTTTGAAAAGCAGTATTAGATATATTTTGCTTATCAATGCGTTTGACATGGTCGCAGTTAGGCATATTGACCGACTTTTCAATAAGGCAATTATTTTCGTCTTTTATCAAAATGTGTCAGAAAGTTTTATCTTTAGCTATGAAGCTAGAAACCAGTAATTATTCAGCTTTTTTGCAACTTTTTGAAAATCGTTGGATGGATTTTTTCGAACATGTATTATTTTCCTGACAAAAGTACTAGCCAGCCATTGTTATCATAATTTGTTGATGAAACAACGTATTTTAACGTTTCCATGAAGCACCAGATAATTAGATCTCTTCAAATCAAACTTCCTCTTACACTCAATGCAAGACAAGAACTCAACCACCCAGCACCTTCTTGGTACAACATAACGGCTGCAGGTTGCTTACGTGCCAAGCATACAAAGCGGGAGAAAGCTAGCTGAGCAAAACACCTCGTCTCTCTGCGTCACGGCTTTCACTCATTCATTTATCCATTCATTCCAGTGATTCCCCGGCGAAGCGGGCTAAGCAGTTTTTGCTACACGACAATATTAAATAAAGCGAACCTCCCGATTGTGTCATCCTTAATGAGAGACAACAGACAGAAAGCACTAGAGCTCCTCACCCTATTGTGTCATGTAATTTTAAACATACGACAAAGATTACAAAAGAAAATGACTTCCACTTGACGTGACACGTCGTCTTGGGTTGGTTCCCTTGGCGTAGTTGTCCTGCTTCTGCTCCTGTTCCTGCTCGTGGCTAGATTTTAAATGGCGATATGAACTGCGGTATAGGAGGTGGACAGACAATGTGACAATGGTGAAGGGTGCAGTCCTCAAATTAAAGCAATTTGACGGATATTGTGTTGTCCATGTGCACCCTATTTTCCTTGCGATTGAGTCAACCAAGCCCAGCGCAGTAGGGGAATCACCGAACGCGGCAAGCTGTTTTGTCTGTGCATTATCGCAGCATCTGGTACCGGTATCGCAACTGGTGTGGCGTTTCCGTTGACACCGTGTGCTGCTGAGTTCTATTCGTCCCTGGCATGTGCATAATTTCCGAGGAGATCCTTTTCGAGGAAGTGCAAAGATATGTCGAACATGTTTAAAATGAAGCTATTGATGGGAGATTTTCATGGAGAAGGAGACTCTGGATATCTTAACTTTTGAGGTAAGAATAAGTTTTGCTGGGTTGACTGTTGCCATATGGATCGTACAAATGTGTCAAACACGCTTTTAATAAAATAATTTTCTTCGTATATATGTATTACACTCAAACAGTAAAAATCTGATAGTTCGAAATCAAAAGAAATCAGAACATGGATTAAATTATCGATTTTTAGAGTTTTTGAATTCCAAATTATGTTTAAAATTTTCAAAATCCAAAAGCGTGCAAACAAGTTTATGGTATATATCAATTTTGAAATATAATGGTAAAATTCAGCAAAAATGGGTTTCCATAACTTATTTAGTGGATGGATAATAGCTTAAACTATTTAAAAGTAATTTTCATTATACTGCTTCTAGGAAATTCAGTTTTGCATGATTTCTTCGTCCTCACTGCATTCTAATCCTGCTCTTTTTCTTCCATACTAATGTCACTTGGAAAGACACTGGCGTCAACCCAAATTGTTGGTTCATGGTTTATAGTTGCAGATTTAGTCACTATAGCTTCATTGTTTATGTCCGATTTACTTCTAAAACAATGCTATCTTCAATATTCCAGGAACTGCTTCTTCAAAACAAATTTAAATTGTTTAATTTAAAGCGCCTTTCAAAGATATATTGGCAGTTCTTACAGAGTCATCATCGTATTAATTTGATTCTTTCAATTCGTTAATCATTCTGTGAAAAATTTCCGGTCAAAAGAATCTTTTAAAATGTAAACTTTCCCGCAAATATTCAAAACTATTGGTAAAAATTTGGTATCAATCAAACGGAGAAAAGTAAAAAGCGTCTGCTGGAAGTTGTCGGTTGGTAAATATTATTAAAGAAGAATAAGACAACTTTTCATTTAATGTTTTTCTTGGGTAATTTCAAAGAATGTTTGATGTCATCAAGACTTTAATTTTGAGATATTTTCTAGTGGAATATATTCAACGAATGTTCTTTTATATGTTTATCAAATTTTTGAATCAAATCACGGAATTACTGTTTGTGATCCCGCATGAAAAACATTCAATTTTTGGTGCATTGTGCTTAGACAATTGGTTTTGCTTGAGTTAATGTACATTTTTGCTTATTTGATTAAATAATATCGAATTTTCCTGTAATGTGAAAATTTTTGAAACCGTTTTGCAGCTCAATTTTCTACGAACATGGAAGAAACAAGCGATTTTTCAAACATTAAAACACTAGCATTATTATTTTGATGGCAACATAACTTTATCCTCTTTGTAAATCTTCGGTAGAGCTGAACATCAATTTATTTTCTTCTAATAATTTGGTCGTTATTTTTTGCATGGTTTGAATTTGAGCAGCAAAAGTTATGATAAAAAAAAAATTAAAATAGTGTTCAATAAATTTGAAAAAATCTGCATCGCAGCAAAACCACATTTCCTTTTTTTTGTCAAGCCCTTTTCCCTAACAAGTCAAAATTCTCCCCATTTTTCTTGAATCCAAATTGTGTGTATTCTACGTAATGTCATAAAAGCATCCAAAGTGAAACGTGACAAGAACCTACGCAATCTGTTTGCATTGGAGATTACTCCCAATCAAAGGGATGTTAATTCTGTTTGGTAACTTTTCGTTGGGGTGTCACAGTTGTCAAGGAGGTGTGCAGGAACGCATGGTCGATCTGGCTGGAGAAGCCATTTGTGATTTGCATGTGATGTTATGGGCATACCAGCTCTGCAGAGTGCAGCACATGGCACATGACAAGCGTCTAGATAGACATTTTTCTGGTGAGTGTTTTTAATTAAATTTAATTGCCGCCATGTTTTAAGTGCTTGTTCTTGGTATGATGTCAGGAAATCTAATAAAAAAAAATGTTTTAAAATTGGATGGGTACAGCTTCAGTTTGAGGTGGAAATTTCATGAGTTACATTCTTCAATCAATTGAACCCAAAATGCAAGATTAGCTCAGCAAATTGTAAGAATGGCCGAAGACGCAATCGATTTTAAATTTTGAATGTTTTTTCTTTTAAACCATTGATTTTTTCATGGTTTGACAAAAAAAAAACAAATCAAGAAATCACTAAAGAAAAACCGAATTGTAAAAGCACACAAACTCAGGACGAATAAATAAATACTAAAGGTTTGGGAAAAAATAATCAACTCAACTCAATAGGTTTTTTAACTTCCCAGTATATGGAAAGTTCTTGTTATCGCCTCACAAATCGAAATTGAAATTTTTGACATATATTTACATTTTGAGGTCTTAAGACTCTTTTGAAGTGTTTTTGGGAGAAAGCATATATCTGTGTGAGTATGTACGTACGTACGCTCATGAGCAGTTTCTTCTACGAGAATAACTCACGTAAACAAAGTCGTATCGACTTCATTCGGGTGTCATTCGAAGCGACTTTGCAATCTTAATAGCTGATAAGTTAAGATTACTTTGGGGGTAGGGGGAGGAGTTGTTTTGACCCTATGATGGTAATTTTTGATTCAGTAAAATTTGTAAAAAAAATCGTTAGAACCATTTTTTCATTTATTTACAAAAAAGTGCAAAAATTATGTTTTTTTCTATTAACAATAAATTTTTAACCTGATTCTCGAAATAAAGTTCTCAATGTTCATAAACTTTCAAACAGTTTCAGTGAAAAACCAACAAAACTTTCTCTCATGGCCACGTAAACAATTAAATTAAAAATAAAAAGTCATTAAAAGTCGTCATGAGTTTCAAGGCCATTTTTATCATTCACTATATCTCACGACCCAATTATGATTTTTGCAACCTTATGGTGGCAATCGATGTGTATTAACAATTCAGTGATGTTTTCAAGTTTATCAAAAAATCGTTTCAGCCGTTTTTTTAATTTAATAGAAGAAAATGCGAAAAATTAAGGTTTTTTTCATAAGAAATAAATGTGAAACTTTATTTGCACAACACAGTAATAAAGGTTTCTGAAATTTATACGTTCCTTCAAGTTTGAGGAGAAACAAGCAAAAGTTTTCTCGATGTTTCTGAAAAAAATTAAATAAAAAATAAAAAAATCATTCAGAGTTACTATGTAGAAAGTGTTCATACGAATGATATTACCTTATATTTTTCATTCTAGAGACTTTGTTGTAAATTAAATCAAAGTTTGATAATATTTGCATAATTTGAGCAGATTTTGAATATTTTTCACAGTGTTTTAATTTTATAAAAAAACTACTTAAATTTTGAAAACCAACAAAATTTTAATCAAATTTTCATTTGTGGAAATCAACGCTTTGGATGGTAAAATGTTTCGTAATCAAAACAATCGCAGATCAAATGCCCTAAAAAGCTTTCATCAAATGTAAAATTGTAGTTTTAGTTTGCTCTAGTAGTTGTTCTTTAGTGCTCGTAAGATTTCAATTAGTTCTTCCATCATTTGTGATATATTTTACTTTTTACATGCAATTGAACCTATTTTTGACTGAATATTCAATATTTTTCAAGGCCAACAGAACATAAGCAATAATTATTTGTCTCATTGATGTAAAATCGTGAAAAAATACAAATCCAGTGATTATGCCGAAGTTATGGCAATTTTGAACGGAACTATTAAAAAATGGCCACCATGCGAGCAAATTTTTTCAGTGTGCGTAATAAAAAATAACTGCAGTCATTTCTGCTGACCCTCGTTTGTGCTTGAAGCATCGAAATGAAAATAATAAATAACGTAGAAAAGGTTTTGTAGCCTGCCGCCTTTCGATTGATTCGCGTGAATATTCAACCAAACCAATCCACCCTTCATCCACCCAAAGCCTTACGGATACTTTCGTAGATGATATCGTTGACATTAACTCATTTTAATTACTGTTATAAGTATTTCTCATTATTACTATTTAAGGGGTTACATTGGTCTTGAGAGGGAAAAGGAAAATTTTCAAAAAATTGTATTTTAAAAACCAAAAATCTGTTTTAATTAAAATTTACACCCGTAAAAGTTGAGGACTAAAGCTAAAAACTTCGAAAATTGTCAGTTTTCCAGCAGTTTTCCTCGTCCAGCCTTTTTTGCGGTAGGCAGAATATTTCGGTGCAGGTTTATCTCGAATCAAAACTTCAAAAATTTTCTTATCAAGCTTGCGCTTGAAGGGAGGAATAAAAAAAAATGAAATTCAAAGTTTTGAAATGGATTTGAAAGAATGTTCTTCTTAAATTTTCAACCATTTTTCCGATTCTCATCGTTTTTAAAATATTTTCTTCGTATAAAACAAGAACAAGTCGACCGAATGAGAATCCCTTCAAGGGAGCACGAGTCAATACTAGAAAGAGAAACTGTGCAAAGTTTCAGCGAAATCGGTTGATGCGTTCTCGAGACATCGTGCCTACCGCACGGAAAAACAAAGTTTCGACAAAAACGTGTTTCAAATTTTTTACCGCGATTTAATGAATTAAAGTTATTTTTTAGCGACTTACAACGAGTCGTCAATTTCAGGTCCATACAGTAATTCGTTCATTTCATTTGCGATATTCGGAGCATCCTTTTAATGTCGTGATGTTTGATAAAAAAGAAAAGAGCTGATTTTACGCAGTAGAATCACGCTGCATGCGTAAAAAACGCTAAGTGGCAGAGCGCACGTACCTATCTATAACTCCTAAAATAATGATAGAATTTACTTGAAATTTTGTGCGAATACTCTTGCAGTACTATACTTAAATATGATATAAAAAAATCGATAAATTTTTTGACAATGCAAGACCTATGTAACCCCTTAAAGCAGTATTATTTTAATAACTATTTTTGTGTTTGATATTTTTAATATTGATACAGATATTACTGAGGATTTGACCGTGTGGACCTCAACGGTCGCACCTCGCGGGTTCTTAAATCAGTTGTTGTCGGCGTTTTTTAATTATTAAAAATAGTGCAAGATGTTAGGTTTTTTCGTAAAGAAATAGTTTTTAACCTAATTTGAGAAACATAGAAATCAATGTTTATGAAATTTATATATTACAAACAGTTTTTGCAAAAAAAATTATGGTGATTTCAAAAAATTCAATTACAAATAAGAATTCAATAAAAGTCATCTTCATCTTCAAGGTCATTGAAGTCATTCACCATATCTTTCGAGCCAAATTTAATGTTTGCATCATAAATGTGTCAATCGACGTGTATTTTGATTTTTGTGATGTGTTTAATTTATAAAAACATCTCTGGATCCGTTTTTTTAATTTAATAAAGAAAATAAGCCAATAGTTTCTGATAAAGCACAAAGAAAAAAGTTATTGAGAAAAAAAACGATGATCTTGATTTGCAAACTATACAGTTCAAGGTGTTAAATCTAAAAGGAGATATGTAAGTTTTAATTTCCAACAATGAACATGTGATGCAACATTGCCGTAACATCAATGGGTTCTGAGATGGTAACAACGCCTGCGAGGTTAATTTTTTGATTTAAGGGTCAAAGTGTATTTTTCTATTAACTTCGTATCCAAATCTCGAGCATTGAGTGTTTGCATTATCGGTATAAATCTTTTATAAATTTGGCTTAACTAATCTGAGAGCCAGACATTTTTCGAAGTTTAATCATCCCGCACATGCACGAAGGTAACAGTAAAGCTTTTAATGATTTTTAATAAACATATGAATGATAAACATTTTTGCTTGTCTTTTGGAAATGTATAAGAGTAGAGCAGAAAGTAGTACTTAAGGGAATCAGAAATTTATTGCCATTCTAATGGGTTGACGAAAAAATAATTCCAGTTTTTAGTGTGCAATAAAGCTCATTTTTTTCTTTATTTAAAATGAACGTTAATACGTCAAATATTTTCCATCCTGCCCGATGACCTTTTCCATTTTTTTGGAAGCTGCACGCTTCCGCGTTCATAGAACTGCTGGTCGTTATCAACAAAAAACTGCATCAAGTGCAATTTAAGGTTATCGTTTCTGAAATTTTCACCATTTAAAAGGTTTTGAAAAGTTTGAAATGAATAATAATCCGATGATACAGGCAACATCTTGCAACATCACCTTCCAATCAAGCAACAATGATTCCGTACAGGTTGTTGAAGGTGTGTTTGTCTAGCATTGTTAAGGTAGGACACAATTTGTTTGCGGTTTGCCAATGCTGCCTTTTTGATTACCTCCTCCAATTTCATGAGATGTTGGCAATAAACATCTGAGTCGACCCTTTGGTTGCTTGGAAGCATCTCAAAATAAACAAAACCTCAGTAGATTACATCAAATTGGTAGCATGAATTTTTTTGATTCAGTTCACCTCTCGATACTGATTGCGTCGGTTTATCATGCTCGGACTATGATCTTTTTCGATTAATGTTGTTGAACAAATCCATTTTTCGTTACTAGTAATAATTATTTTCAAAAAAGGAATTATTGCATTTCGTTCCAATTTCGTATCGCAAATATTGATTCGTTAAGTGTTTGTCTTTCAATTCGTGCGGAACACAAATATTCAACTTCTTAACGAGTCCAAGGTGTCTAATGTGATTTTCAATTGTTGTGTCTGACACGCTTAACCTTTTCGCAACTTCTTGCACAGTTGAATGATGATTTGAATCAAGTATGGCTTTCACGTGGTCTTCACCAACTTCAGAAGGTCTGCCAGAGCGCTGGTGGTCGTTAAATGAAATATTTCCAGTATGAAATTTTTCAAACCAATTCAGACATGTGCATTTCGTTAACATAAATTTCTATCTTTATGTAAGCTCTAGCCACTTTCTTGTCCTTACGAAAATAAAACAGTAAAATATATAGAAAATGCTCAATTTTAACTCCATGTTAAAATTGACCGTCAATCAACAGTTGCTAACAAACTTACTCGAAATTTATTTATATAGTAACCTAACAGTGTCAACGACCAACTCTTAAAAGAAAAAAAAAACATATAAATTTGACAAGAAACTAACGACACAAACATAACATTTTTTTTGGCGAAAACCGAAAGTATTTTCTTGCCAACGCAATATTTACCATAAAATTTGATTTTGTTCTTTAATTTTGATAAAAATTTCACAAATGGAATACAAGGATAATTTGAACGATTATTCAACGGTTATTTGGAATGGCATGTTTTATCATTTAGTCTGCTTTTTCAAACTTTCAAATATTTGTATGACTTATTATTAACTTTGGTGTTATATCTCAAGAATATCAATTTCATAGAATGTATTGTATTCAAAATTAAAGTTTGCAATTTTTTGACTCCATAAATAATAAAATATTTAGGCTATTATTGTCTAGATTAAAATAAATAATTTTATACTCCGATTCAATTCTCGGACAAAACTCGGATACAATTCCACTTGATTTTCCAGACAATCGAATTATTTAGATCTAATTTTAATTCCTGTTTCAACACCAGGTTTAATTTTTTCGTGCATTTGCATTCATATGGATAAATAAATTCGTTTCTTCGATCCAACATCAAACTCGTCTTTCTTTACTCATTTTTTTTTAAATGTTATTCTCTTTATATAAGTATAGCTCACATCCTTTTCAATACACGCCAAAATATCACATGAAAAGGGGCAAAGCAAAACACTTTATCTCAAAAGTCCACAAAGCAAACAAATGGAAAACGTTGGATCTATTTTAGGAATGTTTTCTCATACGAAAAATGTTTCCTCATATAAGGAAAGACTTGAATTCGTTTGAACTCTCCCTTTTTTGGATTTCTGTTCGCTCGTGGATAAAGCAGAAATAAACATGTCTTATGGGTCTATCCCGACTCTATTCAACCTTCCTTTCATTTCATATCGTATGTAGACAATTTTAGGCAAAAATAATACCTTTAGGCGATCATTTGGCTATGTGTCAGATAAAAGTTTCTCTTTCTCCTTCAACTCCTACTTGGGCATCTTGTGTGTCTGCCTTTATTTTCTTTATATTCCTTTCTTTACATCAGAGTGTTAACAATAAAATTTTATCCTTTCCCGCCTTTAATTTTCGTCAGTGAAGACGGAAGGTAAGTATGAAGACGAACGTGAAGTCAGAATTGTTTTATGCCCGAAAGCCGTTTGTAATTTTCTGGGTTTCATACTTGTTCAGGGATGAATTATAAGGAGGGTAAAAGATATTGCTACTAAATACGTAGAATAATAATAGATGGAGATCTTAAGAGGCATTGACGGTCAGTATTGAGATCTTAAGTCAAGGTTCTCTATTCTCATATCTTTTTGATTAAGTCAATAAATATTTAATAAGAGGGTGCAACTGGTGGAGCCTTAGAGAAAGTTTATTGAAACTATTTTCGTTGAATGATATATTACCAGAAATTCTTTTGATGGCTGAACAAATTCAATCTTTTGAAAGAGAAGAGCATTTCGTGTGTCGCAAATGTGTATGTGTTGAATTCAAACAGACAAATTAAATCGTTTATTTTCTAAAGACTATATATCTATCTTTGCAAATCCTATACCAGCAACAAAGCAATCATAAATTTGTAAGTTGAAAAGCCTCAAAATTTTCATGGACACATGCGCCTTTTCATAGCTAGCATTAAAATTTACATATAAAAGTATTTGCAACTAATGAAAAAGACAAATCCAAAAAGCTGGATACATGGCATTACGTACAAATAAACTATTTGGTTTTGCTATTAATCTATGCGAGATGCCATTGCATTTTGAATTTATCGAATTGAACCCGACAAAGATGTTTAAACAGCATTAAAATATCTAAAATAAGTACAAAAACTTTATGGTAATCGTAAGTTAATAATACAAACTGTGCAAACGAATACCTTTAAAGTACAGGTAACGTTATGATGTATCAAGAAGAAAATTCAAACACAAATGTGAAAAGACATTAGGTTAAATTCGTAATATTTGGGCAGTATTGAAACAAACACATGAAAATGCTTTTTTCGTCTTCCTTTTAACACATTCAGCGTATTGAAGAGTAAAGATTTTGCTTTAAAATAAATTAGAATGTCCTATCTTAACCGAATTGGAACTAACTTAATTGCTTTTTAGGGCATATTTAGTAGAATTTTACGTACAAATTATCTTCTCTCGTTCAAAAACCCCATCTTTATAATACCCTGTCTACATAGCAGTTCATGTAGATGGCGTTTGAGGTGAGGACCAAGTGCCACTGTACTGTGGGATCATACAATTAAAGATATTAAATATTCACCCCTGCAGTAAAGCCATAAATTCATTTAGTTGAATTTACGACGGCGATGGATTTTATTCTTCCGTGTACAGAACAGAGCGAGTTACATGGAATTTCTTAGAGTAAAAATAGAAATGATGCCTACGCGTATTTTAGTCAGACGGTGGTGATTCTCAACAAGGACAGGTTTAGGATTCTTACCCAGTGGAATGTGATAAAATACAGATGATTGGAAGGTCATTAACTTTGATGATGATGACTCGTTATTATTGCATTCCTTAATTATTCGAGACGAATAATGAATAGAACAAAGAACACCGAAACCTATTTTCCTTGAGAAGATATGCATAACAAATGGCGGATCATAATTTCAATATACCTACCTAATAAAAAAGGACGCAAAAAATTGACTATATTACCATTTTCAAGAACTTTTTCGTATTCAATACGTAGAGATTGGTTCATTTCAAGCTTGCTTTGTGTATATCTTTTGAAGATAATTCAAATACTTTTCTAACTAACGTCTATACTTTTCCAATATTTAGTTCACTACATTCCATTTCAAAAACCATTATTTCAAAGCTATACGATAAAACAGCTGAAGCAAACAAAATTTTATTGAACAACCAACTATACTAATCGAGTAAGCTACGAAGATCTTCCATATCCCACAATTCTTCATGCGCAACATTTTTCTTTAGTTTTCCAAAAGAGTTTTCGATTAAAAATCAATTTGTCGTATACTAAAAGGAAATTTAATTCGCTTTTCTGCTTTCTTTCCAATCCAAACAAGCGACTGCTTAAACGGACGAAATAGCTCGTTTCAAAGGCTATGCGGCGAAAACGTAGCAAGAGCCTTTCGCATGACTCGGTCTTAAAGAAAATATCCTCCTCATTCCTAGCAAGGCAATACTTTCGCTTTGTGTTTTCTCATCATTTCCAGTATTTCTTTAGCCATTTGATCCGGAAAATTCCTCTTAACCTAAATATCGACATCATGTGTGTGCCACAGCAAACATATTTAATATGGTTGAGAGTGTAACGATGTAGTCCGTAGTCCATAACCCTTCATTCTCGTTACGGTCAACAGCTGCGGTTTAAAAATTCCAAACACATAGTGTGAGTCTAACGAAGGAACGATAGCTTCCAACAAATCGAAACTAAGCGCCATGTTTCTCGAAAATGATGGCAACAGCAACAGGATCAACTGAAGCAGGAATGGAAACAGCTCGGAAACAATGGCCATCAAATTGGGGCCAACATGCTTAGAATGCGATACGAATATTCACTTGGAACTCTTTTAAGATGTGCCAACCGTCGGTGAATAGCTTCCAAACTAAGTCAATTTTACTGCTGAACAGGCAAGGGTAGAGGCTAGTCAGGTTTGATACAGATACAAGTGCAACGAATGGAAACAATTTTACTCACGTCAATCAAGTGCGTCATAGTGTTACATGTGGCGTTGTACGAATATCGATGATTTAAGGTATAACGAAAACGACTAGAATTATAATATGTCAACTTGTAAACCGTTTTTGGCTAAAAAATATTTAAAGCACAAAATTTGTTTTGTCGAAAAGTTAGTTTTTCCGTGATTTTTGCAACAACCTCCATAACTAGCCATCTCAAACATGTTATAAACAAGCCGCGAGGTGCGACCCTTGAGGTCCACACGGTCAACTTCCCAGTAATATCTACATAAACATCAACAACATTACAACAATGAGAGGTATTCATAGCAGTAACAGGAATGAGTTAATATGAATCATATCGTCTACGGGAGGGTCCATTGATTACGTAAGGTTTTTGGACGATGAATATTCACGCGGATCAATTGGTGGGAGCCTTTTTGATCTTGAAAATTTTTGTTGGTTTTCAAAATTTAAGCAGTTTTTTTAAATAAAAGACTATAAAAACTATTAAAAAGCTGCTCAATTATGCAAATATTTTAAAACTTTGATTGAATTTACAACAATTTTGATAGAATAAAGGATATAAAGTAATAGCACTCGTATGAACCCTCTTTACATGGTAACTTTGAATGATTTTTTTTATTTTTTATTTAGTTTTTTTCATAATCATGGAAGAAAATTTTGCCGTTTTCTCTTCAAAAACTAATGAGAATGTATAAATTTTATAAACTGGTATCACTGTGCGGTGCAAATCAGGTTAAAAAAGTATTTTTGTATAAAAAAAACATAATTTTTCGTATCTTCTTCTATTAAATTAAAAAAACGGCTGAAACGAATTTTTATATTGTTGAAATCTTTACAAATATGTTAATACACGTCAACTGACACCTTAATGATCCAAATATTATATCTGGTTCGTTAGATATAGTGAATGATAAAAATGACTTTGAAAATCTTGATGAGTTTTAATGATTTTTTATTTTTAATTTAATATTTCACGTAATCATGGGGTAAAGTTTTGATGATGTTTTTTCAAACAATGTTTGCAATATATAAATTTTATAAAGATTGATTGCTATTTTTTGCAAATCAGCTTAAAAATTAATTGTTTATGAAAAAAACCTAATTTTTGCAGTTTTTTTCTTAAATTAAAAAACGGCTCCAAAGATTTTTTAAAATATGCGACAGATTTACAAAAATATTAATACGCGTACAATGACACCTAAACGATGCAAATCCTTTGTTTGATTTGCGAGATATAACGCATGACAGAAATGACCTTGAAGAGCATGATGACTGTTAATGATTTTTTATTTTTTATTTGACTTTTTTTGTAATCATGAGTAAAAATTTTGATGACATTTTTATAAAAACTGTTTGGAGTATGTAAATGATATAAACTTTTATTACTTGGACTTGACAATAAGGTTAAAAAAAATTTGTTTTTGAAAAAAACACAATTTTTTGCACTTTGTTTTTCAAAATTAAAAAACACCTCCAACGATTTTTTTTAAAACTTGATAGAATCACATTAATGTTAAAATGTATACATTCTTATCAGGTTTTGAAGAGAAACCGGCAAAATTTCCATCCTTGATTATGAAAAAAAACTAAATGAAAAATAAACAAGCCGAGAGGTGCGACCCTTGAGGACCTCACGGTCAACTTCCCAGCAATATTTACATAAATATTAAAAATATTAAACAAAATAATAATTATGAAAATAATACTACTAAAATGTACCTCTCATAACAGTAACTGGAATGACTTAATATTAATCGTATCATCTACGGGAGCGTCAATTGATTACGTAAGGTTTTTGGTCGATGGGGACAGATTGATTTGATTGAATATTCACGCGGATCAGTGAGGAGGGGTGGTTTCTACGTTATTTGTTATTTTCATATTGATGAAAGCCTTTTTTATAGCATATGATCTAGCAAAGTATTGACTACGAAACATTTTACCATTCAAAGCGTTCATTGCCACAAATGCAAATTTGATTAATTTGTTTTGATTTTCAAAATTTAAGCAGTTTTGATATAAAAATTAAAACACGGTGCTATGAAGACTATTAAAAATCTGCTTAAATTATGCAAATATTAATAAACTGTGATTGGCTTAACAACAATGTCTTCAGAATAAGAGTAGTCGGAAAATCATTCATATGAACACTTTTTAGATGGCGACTTTAAATGATTTTTTATTTTTAATTTAATTTTTTTAAACATCATGGAAAAGGGTTTTGCTGGTTTGTCTCCTAAAATTGATAATGATTTATAAATTTTATAAACATGTTTTACCGTGTTGTGCAAATCTGGTTAACAAATTTATTTTTTATGAAAAAATCCTAAATTTTTTTCGTTTTTTTTTTGTTAAATTAAAAAACGCCTCCAACGATTTTTTTAAATATAAAAACATTACAAAAATGTAAATCCACGTCGATTGACACCTAAGTAATGCAAATATTATAATTGGTTCGTGAGATATAGTGAATGGCAGAAATGACCTTGAAATCATGACGACTTTTAAAGATTTTTGATTTTTAATTTAATTTTTTTGTAATCATGAAAAACAAAATTTGTTGCTTTTTGCACAAAAACTGTTTGGAGTATATAAATTTTATAAATATTGATTACTGTGTTTCGAAAATCAGGTTAAAAATTTACTGTTTATGAAAAAACCCTAATTTTTTGCACTTTTTTCAAAAAAATTAAAAAACGCCTCCATGAATTTCTTTCAAAACTTGATAGAATCACATAAATGTTATTACAGGTCGATTGATACCTTAATGATGAAAATCGCATGTTTGGTTCGGGAGATATAACGCATGACAGAAATGACCTTCAAACAGGCAAAACAGCAAACGCCTCCGACCGAAGTTTCCCAAAAACTAATCAGCTCTTAAAATTGCAAAGACGCTTCGATTGACATCTTAACGAAGTCGATAGGACTTTGTTTACATGAGTTATGCTCGTAGAAAAAAGTGTCCACGAACGCACATACGTACGTACGGACGTACGTACATACACACACACACACACACATACATACTTCTCTCTAAAAACACTTAAAATGTACTCGTAAGACCTCAAAACGTAAAGAAATGTTGAAAATTTCGATTTCGATTTTCGAGGCGATTACAAGAACTTCCCATATACTGGAAAGTTAAAAATCATCCAAAGTTACCATGTAAAGAGGGTTCATACGAATGTTTTTACTTTATTTTTTTTATTCTAAAAAATTGTTGTAATCAAAGTTTTAAAATATTTGCATAATTTGGGCAGATTTTAAATAGTTTCTATAGTCTTTTAATTAAAAAAAATGCTTAAATTTTTAAAACCAACAAAAATTTTCAAGACCAAAAAGGTCCCCACCGATTGATCGGCGTGAATATTCAATCTGTCCTCATCGAACAAAAACCTTACGTAATCATTGGCCCCTCCCGTAGACGATATGATTCATATTAACTCATTCCTGTTACTATTACCTCTCTTTGTTGTAATGTTGTTGATGTTTATGTAGATATTACTGGGAAGTTGACCGTGTGGACATCAAGGGTCGCACCTCGCGGCTTGTTTTTATATAGATTTTGATTCCTGATACACTCAATAATTACCTCCTAAAAATTTTGTAAAGAAATTCGAAAAAATAAGAAAGCTGTAGCACTTCGTACGCGCGCATATTTTCGACTTTTACTACGCTACGGCACGCTCTCGCAGCTGTCGGCGCGTGTTCATCTCCCCTCTCCAAAATCCCGTATTATACATCTATACTAATATATTTGGCTGTTTGCCCGGCTTTGTTTTTCATGTCTAGTATATAAGTTGACGTGTACAATATCGCTTCATATAAAAATGGGCAAAAATTCGTTTGGAAAAGATGCAAAAAAATTTTATCTGAAATAGAGAAAAACTCAGGAAAGATCTCACGAATTTCATGGAAATCAGTATACTTCCGAACAAAGCACGCAATACACAAGTCCCTCAGCAAAAAATTGAATACCAGTAGTTTCAATATAAAACTTGAAAATGGTTTTTTGTACTGTATTTTGTCGTTTTCCCTCGTTTTTCCGGCATTGGCAATCCGGACTGGTGTGCATTTTTGAAGGCCAAAAAAGAAGGCATTCCATACAACCATAAACCAGTTCTAAGTGGAGAGGTTCAAGAGCTCGTGACAGCCGTATTAACAAACTTGACTGACGAAAATCTTTTAAAACAATGTGTGGGAAAAACACGCAAAATAAAAACGAGTCTTTTAATAAAACGCTTTGGGCTATAATTCCCAAACATACGTTCGTCAGGAAGGATGTGACGAAATTAGCAACAAATATTGCATTAGCAATTTTCAATGAGGGTCGTATGACACTTTTAAAGATATTAGAGATTATGGGGTGCATTATTGAACGAGCAGCCTTCACTTATGTCCAAATGAAAGACGACAAGCGGATCGCGATGGCTGGAAAGGTCAGTACAACAGCGTCAAAACAAGCCCGTTTGGCTAAAAAATCGGCTAAGCAAAATGAAGAGGAGGCTTTTATTGTATCGGGACTTCTTTTATATGGACCAGAGATAGCAGATTGATCTCTTGTAAGTGATCAAACTTTATTTTTTAAAAAATTATATGAGAAATGAACCGAAAAAAATATTTTTTGCGTTTTTCTCGAAACTACATTTTTCGAATCGGCACAGACTTATTCTCTGCAACTACGAGCCCGATTGTTCTCATTTTTTGTATGTAGGTTTGTTTATCTATCCGACAGCGTAATCCACCAGAAAATTGCAAAAATATGTTAAATTTTTTTTTGGCTTAATAATAAAGTCGAAAAATACATTAAAAATAATTAACATCCCAGTATTTGGGAAGTTCTTGTAATCGCCTCGAAAATCGAAATTGAAATGTTCAACTTTTCTTTACGTTTTGAGGTCTATAGAGTATATATAAAGTGTTTTTAGAAAGAAGTATGTATGTGTGTGTGTGTGTGTATGTACGTACGTACGTACGTGCGTTCGCAGGCAGTTTTTCTACGAGCATAACTCACGTAAACAAAGTCATATCGACTTTGTTAAGGTGTCAATCGAAGCGTCTTTGCAATTTTAAGAGCTGATTGGTTTTTGGGACACTTCGGTCGGGGGGGGGGGGGGTTTGCTGTTTTCACCCCTTGAAGGTCAACCATGTTATGCGCTATATCTCATGAACCAAACATACGATTTTCATTATTAAGGTGTCAATCGACGCGCTTTAACATTTATATGATTCTATCAAAAAAAATTCTTGGAGCCGTTTTTTAATTTTTTTAAAAAATGTGCAAAAAATTAGGTTATTTTACAAAAACACAAAATTTTTAACCTGATTTTCAAACCTAAGTAATCAATGTTTATATAATTTATATACTCCAAATAGTTTTTGTAAAAAAACCAGCAAAAATTTTTTCCATGATTACGAAAAAAATTAAATAAAAAATAAAAAGTCATTAAACGTTCAAGGTCATTTACGTCATTCATTATATCTCGAGAACCAAATATAATCTTCCAATCATTAAGGTGTCAATCAACGCGTATTATCATTTTAATGATGTTTTTATATTTTAAAAAAATCGTTAAAGCGGTTTTTTTGATTTATTAAATTTTTTTTTGGAAAAGTAGTGTTTTTTCCAAAAAAAAATCATTTTTCACCTGATTTGCACATCGTAATAATAAATGTTTATATAATTTGTAATTTTTTATCAATTTTTTGTAGAGAAACCAGCAAAAACTTTTCTCATGATTACAAAAAAAAAAAAATTAAAAATATAAAATCATTCAAAGCCACCATGTAAAAAGGGTTCATTCGAATCATAATACTTTAAATCTATTATTTTGAAGACATTGTTGTAAAGTCAATCAAAGTTTAGTAATATTTGCAAAATTTGAGCAGATTTTCAATAGTCTTCACAGCACCATGTTTTAACTTTAATTAAAAAAACTGCTTTGGAACCTGTCCCCCCTCCGATTGATCCGCGTGAAAAATCAATCAAACCAATGCACCAAAATCCTTACGTAATCAATTGACGCTCACATAGATGTTACGATTAATATTAAGTCATTCCAATAACTTTTTTGAGAGGTACATTTTTATTATTTGAAGTAGTATTATTTCCATTACTTTTATTGTGTTTAATATTTTTGATATCTACATATGTAGATATTACTGGGAAGTTGACCGTGTGGACCTCATGGGTCGCACCTCACGGCTTGTTTTTTTTAGTTTTGGCACCATTTTTTTTAAATATCTTTTTTCTAGAAAATTGTGGTGGATTACGGTGTAATCAACCTTACTTTTTAACATCCCATTTTTAGTTTTTGTTTCAGAGAACCCGTTTTCAAGAATAACTCTGTGCCATGGATGTGAATATTCATAAAATTTTCCCCGTTTTGTGTCTATTTATTTTATCGATATGTTGAATTTTTCAAAATACAGAAATTGCCATAAAATAATAAAAATGTATCAAATTGTGGATATTTTCGATCATTTAAAAATAAGCTCTTCTTCGAAATTCAAATAAAATATTAATAAAATGCATTGTCTGAAACGAGCAAAGCATATGGTTTGGAGGTTTTCTTTAAATATAGGATATTTCCCAGGTTTAAGAAAAAAATTATATTAAAATTTTGCTTGATACGATTGCTTGAATTTTTTAAACCTTGTGGCAGTCACGTATAAAAAGTTGAAGTTATCAATGCAAACAGATCTCATTAAAAAATATTTCAAGGTTTTCGCATGAATATAAAAATAATAACATGAAGACAATAAGCAATTCATATTCACTTTGAATAAGGAATTGATACAAATAATATTACCTAGCTTTACCTATTCGAATTCATTTGTTGTAGTTTCAATCGAAGCGTCTAAGGATATGGTTTATTTGAGCACATTTATTTTAATAATAAAAACTTTTAAAAATTAATCAAACGAACAAAAAAAAATACAGGGTGGCGCAAGAGTTTCTTGTATAAAATTTGAAAGAAAATAGATTGATTTAATATTATCATTTTATTATGAACTACACACATTAGGTAATATAAAAAATATTTAGTATGAAGTATGTCCTCTTTCGTTTCCTATACACTCTAAAAGACGTTTTCTGAAACTTTCATATAAGTTTTCTAGGTAGTTTGCAGGAACTGCGTCTCACTCATCTTGTGCACGCCGAATCAGCTGCTGCCTATTTTTTGGTCTTGGATCTCTGAAGACACTCTTCTTTGAGTTGGACCACACATTTTTCATGGAATTTAAATCAGGGGAACTACCAGGCCAATCAATCCACACATTAGAAAAATACTCATACATCCCCTCATAAGTTTTCAAAGCATTATGCGGGTTGGCGCCATCTTACATAAAAATCACTTCCTTTCCATCCCTGAATTGTTGGCGATTAGTAAGGTATTGCAAAAAACAGGATTATATTTTAACTTATAATAATCTCCATTAACAGATACTTCCTGCTGAACAAAGTGAAGTTGACTTTTCCTCCGACTGCTCACTCCGCCAGCCTCCATGATTTTTAAGTCAAATTTCGGAGTCTCTATTACGGGAATATTTGCGGGATTGCTGGATCTCACTGTCCTTTTCGGTCGATTGGGTATTGGCTGCAGTTGGATCAACGACTCATCCGTAAAAAGTATGTTTGCACGCAGCCTTTCATCACCGGCAATGTCATCAGAAAATTCGAGGTTTTTGTGGCAGAAATTCATCCGGTTTCCAATGTTCTTCTTAGAAAAGAGGGATTTCTTGCGTTGTCTATAGGCTTGCCGTCCGAATGTATCACTGAACGGTTCGCGTCTTTACGTTTTTAATGACCGCCGGAGAGCAGTTAAGCTGTTTCATCACTGTTCGCGTCCCCACTTCTGCTCTATTTTCAGCTAATGTTCGAATTTTTCTTTTTGCTTCTGCTGAAAGTACCGACGGTCGATCGCTTGTTTGCATATCCCCCAAGTTTCCTTCTTCGGCGTTGCATCATTTTTCACGGTGCTCTTGCTGATTCTAAGTATGCTACATATGTCGCTGCAGCTATATCCCAATCGATGCATACGTTGAATTGTAATACGTTTTTGAATTCCACCTCTTACCGTTGTCGTTACAAAAAAAATTTCAATACAATTCGTTGAAGATTCACGAAGTTTTGAGGGTTTTAACAAAAAAGCGCTTTCACTTCAAGTAACCAAATCTGAATGGATAAATTTATATTCTCAAAAGTCTTTTTACTGTACAGGAGTTAACATCTAAGGCTAATAAAACAAATACCCAAGTACTTATGGGTCTGCATATTTTACTTGTAATTAGGCGTACCTACAAATACTCTTCGAATTTTCGTACTTGTTTTTGCTTAGTCTTTAAAAATAAAATCAATATTTCGTATTATCGTTTAAATTTCTTTTTTCATTTTTATGAAAATTAATTAAAGCTATAAGAAAATTTGAAGTCTGCGTCAAAATTTTTGAAGATAGTTTTTTGGCGATAAATTTATTCGGACTGATTTTTCATGTCGAAGGTCAGAAACTTTTGCGCCACCCGGTAGTTTATAGTACTTGCAAAACATATTGATACAAAATTAACAAGCCGAGAGGTGCGACCCTTGAGGTCCACACGGTCAACTTCCCAGTAATATCTACATAAACATCAACAACATTAAACACAATAATAATTTTGAAAATAATACTATTTGAAGTAATAACAATGCGAGGTATTCATAGCAGTAACAGGAATGAGTTGATATGAATCAAATCGTCTACGGGAGGGTCCATTGATTACGTAAGGTTTTTGGTCGTTGAGGACAGATTGAATATTCACGCGGATCAATCGGTGGGGGCCTTTTTGGTCTTGAAAATTTTGTATATGCAGTCAAAAATAGGTTCAATTGCATGTAAAAAGTGAAATGTATTACAAATGATGATGGTTATTGAAATCTTACGATTACTAAAGAATGAATCTACTAAAAACTACCATATTTTATTTGATGAAAGCTTTTTAAAGCATATGATCTTGCAAAGTATTGACTACAAAACATTTTACCATTCAAAGCGTTGATACCGCAAATGCAAATTTGATTGAAATTTTGTTGGTTTTCAAAATTTAAGCAGTTTTTTTAATTAAAAGACTATAAAAACTATTAAAAATCTGCTCAAATTATGTGAATATTATAACACTTTGATTGAATTTACAACAATTTTGTTAGAATAAAAGATATAAACTAATATCATTCGTATGAACCCTCTTTACATGAATGATTTTTTATTTTTTATTTAATTTTTTTCATAATCATGGAACAATTTTTTGCTGCTTTCTCTTCAAAAACTGATAAGAATGTATAAATTTTATAAACTGGTATCACTGTGCAGTGCAAATCAAGTAAAAAAAATATTTTTTTATGAAAAAAAAACAAAGTTTTTCGCATTTTCTTCTATTAAACTAAAAAAATGGCTGAAACGAATTTTTATAATGTTGAAAACTTCACAAAGATGCTAATATACGTCAGCTGATACCATATTGATGCAAATATTATATCTGGTTCGTGAGATCTAGTGAATGATAAAAATGACCTTGAAAATCATGATGACTTTTAATTATTTTTAATTTTTAATTTATTTTTTTACATAATCATGAGAAAAAATTTTGATGTTGTTTTTACAAACATTGTTTGGAGTATATAAATTTTACAAACATTGATTACTTGGACTTGAAAATAAGGTTAAAAATTTGTTGTTTTTTTAAAAAAAAACCAATTGACACCTCAATCATGCAAATCTTACGTTGGGTTCGCGAGATATAACGCATGACAGAAATGACCTTCAAACGGGCAAAACAGCAAACCCCCCCGACCGAAGTATACCAAAAACTAATCAGCTCTTGAGATTGCAAAGACGCTTCGATTGACACCTCAACAAAGTCAATACGACTTTGTTTACGTGAGTTATGCTCGTAGAAAAAAGTGTCCACGAACGTACGTACGTACGTACACACACACACACACACACACACACACACACACATACATCTCTCTTTCTAAAAACACTTTATATATACTCTATAGACCTCAAAACGTAAAGAAATGTTGAAAATTTCAATTTCGATTTTCGAGGCGATTACAAGAACTTCCCATATACTGGGAAGTTAATAAACTTTTAAGATTTATAATGCATAAATGGTGGATACGAATGATATAACTTGATTTTGTTCACTCTATTTAAGTGTTTGTGGTATCACTCAATGTAGATTATCGTTTCTAGGATTTGATACAACTTCAAATATATTCAATATTTCTAAAAACAAGTACTATCTAATTTGCATTTTTGGTATTAAGTTCTATGCAAATACAGAAGCTTCAAAGAGTTATCATCCATCAAAATATCAAGACAGTTTTAACCATTTAAATATAAAAACAATGATGAATGAATAAAGAATATAAGGGGCTCGTACGATGTCAGTAAGTTCTTCCTCTATGTTATGTTAGATTAAATATGTTAATTATATAATCAGATCTTAAATTTTTGCTGCATAAAACATGTTGCTTCAAGATCAATTGCAAAACGCGCCGCGAGGTGCGACCCTTGAGGTCCACACGGTCAACTTCCCAGTAATATCTCAATAAATATTAAAAATATTAAACACAATAATGATAATAAAAATAATACTACTTTCAATAATAATAATGAGAGGTCCTCATAACAGTAATTGGAATGAGTTAACATTTAGTTAACCATTGGCTACGTAAGGATTTTAAAAGAGGAGACGGGAGTGATTGAATATTCATGCGGATTCATTAGTGATGGGGAGGGGCAATTTAAGAAACCAATTCAAAATTTCCATGACTGCGGCATAACCACTGAATTTTGAGACTGACTGAGACTAATAATTATTTTCTATTTTGCAGTTGGCCTAGAAAAATATTGAATATGCCGTGAATAATAGGTATAGCTGCAAGTAAAAAACAAATAGTATTACAAATGATCAGGAAGGAAGTAATTGAAATTTTACGGACACTAAAGAACAACACTACCAAAAACTACATTTTTTTATTTAATTTTGCCTTTTGAAGCATATGATCTTACAAAGAATTGTCCACAAAATATTTTACCATTGCGTTGCACAAATGCAAATTTGATTGAAAAAAAAATTTCTTCAAAATTTAAGCAGTTTTTTCAATGAAATAAAAACATGGTTCTGTGAAAACTGTTCACACTTTTTAATTAAATTTAAAAACGGCTCCAAAAATTTATTATATTTGAAGAACACACATATCTTAAAACTCATTGATTGAAACCATAACCATTTTTTTGTAATCGTGAAAAAAGTTTTGCTTATTTTTTCACACAAATTGTTGAGAGTATAATTTTTTTATAAATATTGATTACTGTTTAGTGTGAGTCAGCTCAAAAATTTACTTTTTATGGAAAATCCCTATTTTTTTATTTATTTTTATTAAATTTAAGAACGGCAGCAATTTTTTTTAAAAAAAATTCGAGGAATCTTACAAATATTATTACAATTCCTTTGACATCTGAATCATACAAGCCGTATTTTTGGTTCACGAGATACAGTGCATGACAGTAATGAGAGGTGAAAACAGCAACCCCCACCCCAAACCAAGTTTCCCAAAAACTAATCAGCTCTTAAAATGTCAAAGACGCTTCGATTGACACCTCAACTAAACCAATACAACTTTGTTCACGTGAGTCAGACTCGTAGAAAGAACTGTCAACGAACGCACGTACGTACGTACGTATGTACACACACACATATGCAAATTTAAATTTGTAGTTTAAATGTTGTGGAAACAAAAATTGCACTAAAAAACTCTAAAACTTCAATTTCGTCAAAATGTGCGCTTACGATCTTTAATCTTCCAAACGAATGCGAAAAAAGTTACTGCGGTAAAAAATTGGGATCACTACCTACCAAGTTGCAAGCTACCATGCTTGGTCACTATAAGCTGACTGAAAATTACTAGACCTAGATTTTTTGATTATTTGTTGTGTCTTTGAGTCAACTTGAAAAGAACTAGATTTTGTAGTATGAGCTGATGCGTTAATGTATTTTTCTTAATGTATAGTTGAAGTATAAAGAACGAAAATAAAACGTTGCAGGCATAAACACATTGTTTGGAATATTTTTAAAAAATACTGGACCATTTCAAATTCAATTATGTGGTGGATTTAATTAATTTAATTTTTAGTAAACCTAGCATATTGTGCATGTGTAATTGGCATTGTCACTCAAACCAAGCGGATAGTTTTGTGATTTAATTCAGATTAAATTCTGTTAAGTACAAATTCAAAATCACTTACTCTCTTGTTGTCTCGGAATTTCAACCAGCCAGATACAACGGTCTGATCTGGCTGCGGCTGTTCAGCCAAGTCTTCATCAGCTATTGCTAGTGTCTCTTCGCAAGGACTAGGACTCGCACAAATACTACGCACTGGTGAGGCAAACACCCCTGGCTCACCAATTACACTTTTGGCAGGACTGCCGAATGAACCGAACGTCGCCCGTTCTGAATGTCTATGAATTGGGGAGCTGAAAACGCCTGGCTCCCCAATAACACTTTTCGCGGGAGAATTGAATATGTCCTTTCGTTTTTGTTTGGGTGTAGCCAAGCAATGGCAATCCACACGTGCAGCTTTAAAGTTGCTTCTTCCGGGATGACTCTTCCTGCTGCAGCCACAATCTGACTCAACTCTACGTCTGGGTGACTCCGCCATGTTTTCAGGAGACAACAAAATACTTGACCCATCCGTGTTCCGACGAGCACAGGTGGAATTGCAGTCATCAATATGATTGGTATGCTGGCAGGAACAGGCATGATTCTTCCTTGGGAAGATTGGCGAAGGCTCCACGGAGCTACTGCAATCGTCAGAATCTATGTGACGTCGTCCCGTCAGGGGTGACGGTTTGTCACGGATGACGCCCTCTAATTTGTCGAGCCTTCTATGTGGCAGCGGTGAGTTGTGGGCGCTATGGCTGCCAGACTTGAAGATGGTATTGTGGAGTGAATGTTCTAGCTTACGGCCTATGTTTGGTGTATTCTTGCAGGATTCCGACGATTGAGCCAATTTGAATCCAGACGGAAGACATGGATGATCTTGGCAGCGCCGCGGTGGCGATGTGATCGGTGGTGCTTCGGACATGATTGATGATCTGGAATGTGAAAAAGAGCATAACAATAATGGTTTTTTATCCAAACAGTCCATTTTAAGCATTGTATTAGTAATCTAGTAAAGCAAATTCCTGGATAGTTTGTATGAATTTTAGTCAACTTATTTCCGGAAATGTAGCTACATTCGTTAATTTTGTAAGACAGCGTATAACTCTACCTTCAGATTGCTAATCAACCCACAGTTACTTTGTTCTACACTAATTAGTGAGATTACTTATATCATTACAGTTTGCTAGATGTTTTTATCATCAAATGCCGGATATCGTTCGAACACAATTTCCTTCTAAATTAATTCGTGTTAACATCGCACACAAGAAATTCCATTTGCACTGCAAACCTTAATCTTGTTAGAGTATATCGTCTTGGCTCGCATCCAACCAACCATCGCACCAATCTAATTAAATCGTAATTTTCAATCGTAACATGGAAAACACGCTTGCAGCGAGGCAAAAAGCACCAAGGAATCGTGCATGATTTACGAGGATAGCATTTCCGACATTCATGTCGTCTAAGTTTCCTAAATATTTGTAATTCAAACAACACGTTCCTGTCGTTGTCGTCTGAATGAATGCTTGCTGCTACTATCATTTTTTCGTGTGCAAGGTGAAAAACAAAAGGTTTCCACGATCAGACTCAGCCCACAAGTAAGTATCTATGTTGGTACGCCAAGAAAGAAGGATTCTTAAGGAAATTTTCCTAAAAGCTTACCAAACGCCTTCACTCATAAAACGTGCTTGAGAAAAAATAAACCATGCAAGTCCCAGTAACAAGCAGACACTCGAAGATAGGAAGAAGCAAAAAATCGGGAATGTCTCTTTCACTTGTAGGATGGCCATGCTTACGTTTATATTATGTCTCCAAAACATTCTTTGCTGAATTTGACGTAATTTAAGGGTAACATTGCCCTCCATCCTTTGCACGGACAGACAACCATATCCTTGTTGTTTCTGACTCATGTTCTTATAGTGAATAAACGGTGACTCCTTTCTTACCATGTTCGTTTATATTCAAACTGGTGGTAAAAAATGTGAACAGTGCAACCAAGATGAACATCTCACTGCTGTATCGTCTGAAATTATGAACTGTTTGCAACAAACAAGCAAACAAACGTTTTTCGCCACGGCGAGATAGGATATGGCGACAAGGATAAAAGCTGAGTAGCAAAAACGTTGTATGTGCCGTAGTGGGAAACGTTTTGAAAAGTGTCCACGAAAAATTTATGGAATTTATGCAATTCGATGCTAAGGACATGGGTTTTTGGAAAATATTGGCCTTATGATAGCATATTTCTTTGGGGTAAACGTGATACTGCTTACGTTTGAAAATAGATACCAAAACGTTTTCACAGTTTCTAAAATTTGGACATGCTCTGAAGTGGTTTAATTGATTTGCTAGTGTAAACGTTGAATATGTTCCATCAAATAAATATGAAACCACTAAACCATTATTAAACATCAAACAAACATATTGCAAGTAATAATAGAACCGATGAAACATTCTATGTTACTTGATGCGATTAAGAGCATTCCATACCAACCGCGATGGCATCCACTTAAGCCTTTGCGACCATCAATTGCACAGTCCATGAATGCTTTATGGCAGTAATTTAACCAAGTCAATTGATGAAAACGATAGTAGAAAATTTTATTCGCGTCAATCCCTGGAAAATTCAATTTCAAAAGAGGTTGAATACGCTGTTTCATTGACAGAAAATGATGAAACGATGAAAAGATAATTAAAGAACAGAAAATTGTAACCTATCATATATGTCGAGTTTTTTTAATAACTTAGCTTTGAGTTGAGCCTTAATCATATTTAAAGCGTTATTTTATTACGAAGGTAGAAATCCAAAGAATATTCTGATTAAAAACAATAAATTTCAATGTATTTCATATATTTAATGCTTTTTATATCAAACGCGGCTTTCCAGTCGGAACAGTCAATATATAAACGCATCAATGCAGTGACATTTATTCTTTGGTTTTTAAAACATGGACTTCCCAGTATATGGGAAGTTCTTGTAATCGGCTCGAAAATTCAACATATCTTTACGTTTTGAAATCTTCAGAGTATATTTACAGTATTTTTGGAAAGAAGTCTGTTCGTATGTGTGTGTACGTTTGTAGACAGTCTTTTTTCTATTAACATAACTTACGTATAAAAAGTTGCATCGACTTCGTTGAGAAATCCATCGAACCGTCTTTGCAGTTTTAAAAGCCGATTAGTTTTTGAAAAACTTCGGGTGGTTCTTTGTCTTGACTTCTCATGCACAATATCTCACAAACCAAATAAAGAATTTTCATCCCTGAGAGGTCAATCGACGCGTATCAATATTTGCATGAGATTGTCGAGTTTTGAAAATAAAATGTTGCAGCCGTTTTTAACTTCATAAAAACAAGCGCAAAAAATTAGGATTTCTTCATAAAAACTAAATATTTAACCTGGTTTGCACTATAATCAATGTTTATAAAATGTATATATTCATGTATAAACAGTTTCTGTTGAAAAATTAGTAGAATCTTTTTCATGATTACTAAAAAAAATACAAAATCATTAACAGACATCATCTCAACAGGGTTCATACGAATGCTATTACCTGATACCTCTTATTGTTAACACATTGTTGTTATATCAATGAAAGGTTATTAATATTTGCATAATTTGGGCAAATTTTCGATGATTTTCGAAGAACAGTTATTTATTTTAATTAAAAAGCTGCTTAAATCTTGAAAAATAAATAAATTCATTTTCAATCAAATTTTCGTATGTAGTAATCAACGCTTTGTTCAAAATCAGGCATGGTTTAGAGGAAGCAAGCTTGTTCTAAGCTTCTGAAAGGCTGTCGGATTTTTGTATATATATTTTTCGATTTCGAATGTTTAACAAAATTTGTTTGAACGTGACTTCAGTGTACTTTTCTTGTATATGAAAACACCATATTAAATAAAATTTCAGACTGTGTAGCTGAGACTTTGCAAAGAAAATTTTACAGCAAACCATATCAAACTTTTTTTTAAAACAAAAACAATCTGTAAAATTTCTTTCAGTCCCCAACCTGCATATAAGAACAAAGCAAGCCCATTCGCGAAAAAATAACAGGGTCGAAATTAACAATGCCAAAAAAAACTTGATTAAATTTGATTCATATTGAAGCAATCAAGTGATCCATATCAATATTTGCTGTAATGCAGAGAAAGTTAGTAAATAAATGTATGCCGAAGCTAGTTGGGATCATTTTGAAAAAAGGCGCTCAAAACTATGTACAATGCCAAAATTGTTAAATGTTACGAAATTAAAGACATGAATACTGTCAGCAAACTACAGCTCATAATGAGGTGGCAGTAATGGAGTAGAAGCTACATCATTAGACGTGCCATCTATGAACAAAACGAATGAACTAGGTGTAGTTTGACTTTTCAATTGAGTATTTATCAGAGAGTTTCAAACGATTTTAAGGTCATTACCGGAGCGGAGCTTTTAAAAGACTATGTGAGTTTCTTCCCATTGTTTGCTATCTGTGTGAGTCTGAGAGTCTATTTGGAATTGTTTTCATATTTTTAAAGTCTTCATTGCAGTTCAATTGTCAGTTACTACTTTGTACAACATGTGCTTTTGTCGAGTAAATGTTCAACTGACAGACATAATGAGCTTGACCATAACCCAAAGTGAACTGTGATCTCATTATCAGCCCTAGTGTGTCTGTAGTATAAAACAAGTATTAATCATTAATATAACATGACAATTACGGCGAAGTCAGCCTGAATTTCAAGGCCACCTCTGCTTTGCTCTATATCTCACGAATCAAATATAGGATTTGTATCGTTAAGGCGTCAATCGATGCGTATTAACATTTGTGTGATTCCACCAAAGTTTTGATATAAAAGTGCATAAAATTAGGGTTTTTTTCCAAAAAATATGAATTTTTAACCATATTTGCGAAGCACAGTAACTAATGTTTATAAAATTTAGATACTCTAAACAGTTTCTGTAAAAAAACTAGTAAAACTTATTTTTATGACTAAAAGTTTAAATAAAATAATAATAAATCATTAAAAGTCACCGCGTAAAAATGATATTATCTGATATCTCTTTTTCTCAAGACATTGTTGTTAAGTTCATCAAAGCTTATTAATATTTGCATAATTTGAGCAGATTTTGAGTAGTTTTCACAGCAACGTGTTTTAATTTTAATGCTTGAATTTTGGAAAAATATTCAATCAACGTTGCACTTATTGTAAACAGCGCTTTCAATGGCAAAATGTTTTGTAACCAATATTTTCAAGATCGTATGCTTAAAAAAGGCTTTCGTCAAATAAAAAATTGCAGTTTTTAGTAGCTTAGTTCTTAAGTGTTCGTAATATTTCAATTACTTCTTCCCTCATATTTTGTAATGGTTTGTATATTGTTAACTTCCCAGTTCCCAATGGGCAGTTATTGTAATGAGGCCGATTTTACGAATCTAAAACTTTAACATATTTCCACGTTTTAATTTCCTTCGAATCCACTTCCATCGTTTTTCGAGAGATGTCTGTGTGTGGATGTACATATGTGCTGATGTGCGTATGTACGCATGTGCGTTCGGAATTATTTTTCGTCTCGATTATCTCAAGAAACAAACATGATATTGACGTGGGATTGGTTTCATTCAACTCGTAATTACATAACATAAAACTGAATAAGTTTTCGGCAAAATCGGTTTAGCCGTTTTTTATTGAAGAAGAAAAAACTGAAAAAATTACAAAAAATTGGTTTATTCTAAAACTGTTGATACACACTATTAATTGGTGCAGAAAAATTCAAATTTTGGTCAATGATAAAAAAAAATGTTTTAAAAAAATCAAAAATAATTTAGAAAATTCCAAATTTATATTATATTTATATGTTTGGGAGAATGAGAAAAGTGACCCTAATGCAAGTAATAATTGGATATTTTTATAATAATAACATTCAAATATTATTAATTTTAATTTGATTTTGGAAATATAAAGTCAATTAAAATTATTCAGTAACGATCAGATATTCTTAATAACGAATGATTATTATTAACAATAATTAAATACCCTCAATAACGGTTGTGGATTCCTGGTCCAAGATGGAGGACTAGGTGGTGGATGAGGAGGAGGACAAGACAAATGACGAGGGCGAAGATGTCGAGGCCTTGGTAGAGGACGAGGATGTCAAGGACTTGGTAGAGGACGAGTAGGTGGTGGAGCCGTCTTCCTCTATTTAAGCTTATAAAATCTAGCCATAAGGCTAGATAAAAAATAACAAAAATAATAATTATTCATAATTGTAATCAAAAATTAAAACAAATTATAGCTTTTATATTCACTCTACTGGGAAATTGGTCGTGTGGGTCTCAGTGTCGAGGGGTGGAAAATTACTGTGGGTAAGCGGCTTACTATTTGAGAAGCCAGGAATGCTCCCGGCTTTTTGATGTGTTTCCATATCCTGTTGAGGAAAACCGAGCTGCCATTCCAACAAACGGGAGTTGAATGCCCACGGCACCTTAAATTATTGATGAATTCGAGACTTGGAAAGCTTTGCTGCAGCTCTTACAGATGTTGATCGCTTTGCTGGCTATTATGGAACTATGAGGATGTGTAGAATGAAGAGAAAGGAGTATGATGGAATAAACACTGAGATCAAGTGGAACGATTGTGCATGCATGCAAGTAAATAAACACTTCATGCCCTTATAAAACTGAAGTTTCAGACATTTTTGGAACATATTTGGAAAGGGAAGCCGGTGGGAATCGGCTTATATTAACGCCTCGCCACTGGATCTCAATGGTCGCACTTAGACCACACTTTTACATTAAATTAAACAACGATTATTGACTACTCAATGTTTTTCAAGACCAACAGAAAAATACGAAATAATTATTAATTTCATCGATACTAAATCGAGTAAAAATACAAATTCAGTGATTATGCCACAGTTATGGAAATTTTGAATGCAACTATTCATAATGGCAACCATGCGACAAAATCAATTGATTCCGCGTAATACAAAAATTGTATTCATTTTCGCTAGTGCCCTTTTGTCTTTAAACCGTCGATATTAAAATAGCAAATAACATACTAAAGGCTTTGTAAACATTCAATTTTTGATCATGGTCACGTTCCAAAAATCAAAAACTTTGGCTTTTGTTCGATTTTTGTGATTCCAGTAATATTTGCATCACGCTACGAATCAGTAATTCTAATTCAAAGAACTTTTCATGGTGTTCAAAAATTGGAGTTTATTAATTTTGCTTTCCAATGTTTTCATAGCTTAATGAGAGCGAGATAGTCTGCTTTATAAATCAAGTTTAGAAATGACCAGATTTCAGAGCAGTGCGAACATTGTTTTAGTTTATAATGTATGTGCGCCTTTATTATTCAGATAGAAAGTTACTACCAATCAAGAATTCTACTTAAAAAATCTAGGTATCAAATGCTATTCGTATAATTAGTTTTACATATCTTCCTCACATTCTTCGCACCACCCACATGGTTACATTTAATAACGATTGAACTACAAACATGAAATAGTTTAGAGCCTTCTATCTATGTTACAAAGTCCAAACTCAACACTTAATTAGTATTCTCCTGAACAGACAAGACACTATTGATTAGTCAGGTGAGCATGTCCTACTTAAAACCATGAACAGATTTTATCTGGCTTGTATGTGAAAGTATCTTGTTGTTAATAAATAGATACGGGTCAGTGGTTATTGTAAAAGGTGTTGTCCCTTTTGTGGCGTAAAATGAATACGAAGAGCGTTTCATGGGCTTAGAGCTTTATGAAAGTGTTTTATTGATTGGTTGCAGTAATTTGCATTGTTTCTAGTCAACCAAGCGTTAAATGTTAAATAGAGTTTCCATTGATTGGTGGAAGTGTTTAACTCAAGCAAAATTAAGGACATTTCGACCAATTAAACTGCATCTATTGATTGATTTGTCTGAATATTATGTACAGATTAAGAATTTATGATTTCAAACGATGATGACATAGTCTTTTTAAATAAAATATATGCATTCTATGTGAACTAACGTTTACCTGTCAAGTTTTCGAAAAAAATTTAATCCAAACGTTGTACGTTTACAAAAAAATAAGTGTTAACTATCAGGACATGATTTCACCGTGTTTTGCAATGTATGTTTATTAACTCCTAAGAAATTACAATAGAAGTTCAATTATAATTTTTGCTGCTACAAAGAATGATTTATGATGATATGTTTTTAGAAAAGTTGAAACAATATTTCTCCTACGATGTGATGCAATTCATCTCGAATGAGTTTTTTCTTCTCTTGGCCTTACATCTGAACAAATCTTTAATTGACCAAACCAAATAATTCATCAGTTAAGTTCCCAAAAACAATGACTAATTTGAAATATCTTAAAATGATCACGTGGAAAATTTTCAGACAACAGCTTTGCAAAGAAAAACACAAATTTAATAAATTTTCTAGGCAACCTTGTTTTTTTGGCGAAGATATCCTGAATAAAATACAAAAGACCGCTTACTTTTGAAAATATTCAAGGAATGTCTTTTCAAACAACTTACAAAATTCTGCGGAAACTGTAAATTTACAGTGAGAGCGATCGTTAAGGTGAATTCCGCTCCTCTCACTTCTCAAAAACCATGAAACAGCATCTTACATATGATGTGTTTTGTTTATACACGGCACTTTTACAAGTTTAAAATAAAACAGTTTCCTTGACCGTATACAATTTTTTAATAACAATAATATATATACGTATTTCGAAGTTAACACAACTTCTTCTTCAGTACAATTACTAACAGATTTTGATGGCTTACAGGTTCATATACTGACTAATTTCAAACGGGATATAATTAACCAAGATATCAATTAGCGTGTTTAAAGAGGATACTGTTACAGTTCCCTGTATCACTGTTTACCCTTAGTACACAGGGTATTTTCTTAATTTCTAGGCTTTCTATTGCATCCAATTTGTGAAATTTCGGGACTAATTTAATTAAATCTAAGTCATTAAAGTTGATTTTATGTTTTTCTTTAAGAATATGCTCTGCCACTGATGACTTAAAACTATGGTATTTGAGGTTACTCCCATTTTTTAGCAAACACTCAGCTTCTTTCTTATGCTCGGAGAATCTGGTTCCCACTAATCTCCTAGTTTGGCCAACATACACTTTCTTGCACTCCGGGCAGGTAATTTTGTATACTCCGTTGACTTCATCTTTCGTTTTCGCATCTTTTTCTTTGCTCAGCCATTTTCTTAGCATACTGTTACTACTGTTCCCGCATACTTCAAATTCATATTTTCCCAACTCTTTCTGGATCTTCTTGTATATATCCGAATTCGGTATGCTGATTCTTTTGGTAGCCAACTTTTTTGACACCGCTTCTTGTTTAAAGAGTGTAGAGAGGCTGTCCTGCTGGAGTTTCTTATGTTTTTTGTCGATGATCGTTGCAATTTCCTTCTTTTTGTAACCATTTTTTGTTGCCGTATCCATTATATACGCTAGCTCGTTGTTGAAGTTTCGTTGTGACATCGGTATGCTAAGTAGCCTATGGACCATACTATGATATGCAGCCTTTTTTTGGGGGTAAGTGTGATTTGAGTCGAATGTTATGGTCCTTTGTGACGCTGTTGGTTTTCTATATATTGCGAATTCTAGGTGACTGCTCACTCGATTAATCATTATGTCGAGGAAATGTATCGATCCGTTCTTTTCAGTTTCGGCTGTAAACTTAATGTTATTGTTTAGTTTGTTAATTGCAACGAGGGTCTCGTTTATTTTATCTTTCTGGACTACTGCGATGACGTCATCTACATATCGATACCAGACTCTCGGCATTATACCTTTTATTTCCGCTTCTTTTTCTATATACGTCATGAATATCTCAGTGAGCATTGGGGATACTGGGTTTCCCATAGCTACTCCTTTTGTAGTTTTGTAAAATTTCTCCCGAAATGAAAAGTAGTTTTCATTCATACACAAAAACGCTAAATTTGTAAGTTGTCTGACTTTTTTCCTCCATATAGCTGTCGTGCCGCATTGCTTTAGCCATAACTCATATTGAAAAATGGCTTGTTTTACTGGAGTACTAGGGAATAGGCCAACTAAATCGAAGAATACTATAGTCTCTTCCTCACTGAGTTCAATGTTTTTGATTTTTTATATTAATTCAACTGAGTTCTTGACAGATCTTTTTCCGTTTATATCCCCGACTTTTTTACTTTCTACTATGAGCCACTTCGCCAGTTTTTAAGTTGGTGAATATCCATCTGCAATTATTTCTCGAGATTGGTTGTCTTCTTTGTGTGTTTTAGGCTGACATCGGATTCTAGGAAGCGATGGGTTGGTTACCTTCAAGTTGGGCATATCAACGAGTATAGTCTTAGCTTCTTTTATAGCTTTGTCAACTCTCTTAATCGAGTTTGGCAAGGGATCCATCCTAAGCTGAAAATAGTTACCACCGTTAAGCTTTTCAATCACTAGTTCGTCGTATTTCACTTTGTCCATGATCACAACCTGGTTACTTTTGTCGGCTTTGATGAAATATACAGGTTTTTTACTGAGATTTTTATCCAGTGTGGATTTCACACACTGGATAGTTACACCCAGATAGCTCAAAATCTTAATAACAAGCCGCGAAGTGCGACCCTTGAGGTCCACACGGTCAACTTCCCAGTAATATCTAGATGAACATTAAAAATATTAAACACAATAATAATTTTGAAAATACTACTACTTTAAATAATAATAATGAAAGGTATTCATAGCAGTAACAGGAATGAGTTAATATTAATCATATCATCTACGGGAGCATCCACTGATTTCGTAAGGCTTTTGGTGGACGGGTGATGATGATTGACTACCACAAATGCAAGTTTGATTGAAATTTTGATGGTTTTCAAAATTTAAGCCGCTTTTTCAATCAACAGACTGCAAAACTATTAAAAATCTGCTCAAATTATCCAAACATTTTAAAACTTCGATTGACTTTACAACAAAGTCTTTAGAATAAAAGATATAAGATAATATCAATCGGAGGAACCCCTTTCATATGGTAACTTTGGATGGATTTTTTATTTTTAATTAAATTTTTATCATAATCATGAAAAAGTTTTGCTGGTTTCTCTTCAAAAACTGATAGGAATGTATAAATTTTATAAACATTTATTACTGTGTTCTGCAAATCAGGTTAAAAAAATATTTTTTGTGAAAAAACCCTAAGTTTTCTTATGTTTTTCTATTAAATTAAAAAAAACGCTGAAACGGATCTTTATAATGTTAAAATAATCAAAGACGTTTTAAAACACGTCGATTAACACCTTAATGCTGCAAATCTGGTTCGTGATATATAGTGAATGGAAGAAATGACCTTGAAGATCATGATGACTGTTGATGATTTTTATTTTTTTATTTAATGTTTCTTGTTATCATGAGAAAAAGTTTTGATGATGCTTTCAGAAGCACTGCTTGGAATGTATAAATTTTATAAAAATCGAATACTGTCTTTCGTAAATCAGGTTAAAAATTTATTGTTTATAAAAAAAAAACCTAATTTTTTGCACTTTTTTTTTCTTAAATTAAAAAACAGCTCCAACGATTTTTTTAAAATTTTTATAGATTCACACAAATGCTAATACGCGTCGATAGACACCTAAACCATGCAAATTGTATGTTTGATTCACGAGATATGTATAACGCACGACAGAAATGACCTTGAAAATCATGATGCCTTTTAATGATTTTTTATTTTTTATTTAATTTTTTACGTAGTCATGAGAAAAAGTTTTGACGTTGTTTTTACAAACATTACTTGAAATGTATAAATTTTATAAAAATTGTATACTGTGTCTCGTAAATCAGGTTGAAAATTTATTGTTTATAAAAAAACCTTAATTTTTTACACCTTTTTTTTCTTAAATTAAAAAACGGCTCCAACAAATTTTTTCAAAGTTTGATAGATTCACAAAATTGCTAATACGCGTCGATTGACACATTGATCAAGGAAATCGTATGTTTGGTTCGCTAGATATAACGCATGACAGAAATGACCTTCAAAGGGTCAAAACAACAAACCCCCCCGACCGAAGTATCCCAATAACTAATCAGCTCTTAAAATTGCAAAGACGCTTCGATTGAAACCTTAACGAAGTCGATCAGACTTTGTTTACGTGAGTTATGCTCGTAGAAAAAAGTGTCCACGAACGTACAGACGTACGTACGTACGTACACACACACACACACACACATCTCCCTTTCTAAAAACACTTTACATATACTCTATAGACCTCAAAACGTAAAGAAATGTTGAAAATTTCAATTTCGATTTTCGAGGCGATTACAAGAACTTCCCATATACTGGGAAGTTAAAAAACAGAAGACGGAATTTATGTTCTTCACAAGAAGGTAAAAAATTCCACGATTTTAGAGATGGTGAGACAAGCCTCAATCCATCTCATCAGGTCAAATATTTGGTCTAATTCTGGACTCTTAACTCGCATGGAAAGCGAACAAAGCAGAAAGAGCCCGCAAGGCTGCATGCGCAATCTACTGTTGCAAAAGAGTTATTGGGAAAAGGTCGGGATTGAAACTCAAAATTGTATCATGGCTCAATACGGCGATAGTGGAACCAATCCTTCTGTATGGCGTGGTTATTTGGTGGCCAGCGATGGCAAAAACATCAAACGCGAAGCTGGTTAACAGGGTCAGGAGGACTGCAGCTATTGCAATCACCGAGGCTATACGCACTACCCCGACAAACGCATTGTTTATGCTATTTAATTGGTTCCCGACGGAGCTCCTCACGAAACATCAGGCCAAGTGCTCTGCTATTCGATTGAAAGGTCTAAATCTCTGGCATGATGGGAATATTGGCCACTCCACCATATTACGGAGGGATGGACCAACGCCAGAAAAAGTAGAACTCACTCCTTCGATCCCCTGCTTCCACCACGGTTTCAGGTCCGTCATCCCTAGCAGAGATGAGTTGATCATGGAAGGAAATTGAGTACAGGAATAAGTCGACATCTACACTGATTGATCAAAAATGGATGGAAAAGTTGGCTAAGGCGTTTTCTCCGAACAACTAGGCCTGAGACTATCTTTCCGGCTACGAGACCACTGCAGTGTTTTTCAGGCAAAGGTAATCGCAATACATAAGGCAGTAGACTGGCTGAGAAATCAGGAAATTTCTATAAGAAATATCAACATTTTCTCTGACAGTCAAGCTGCTATCCAATCATTATCCAACGTGTATACCTCATCCAAAATTGTAATGGAATGCCGCATACTACTGAACGCGATGTCGCTTCACTGTGAAGTGATTCTTTGCTGGATGCTGCGTCACAGTGATATACCTGGGAACTGCGAAGCTGATGCCCTAGCTAGAGCTGGCACTGAGCTCCAGGATTATACACTAGCACCCCAAGTCGGCCATCCGTTGGCCTCCGTCAAGCTAAGTTTCAAGCAGTATAGGACCTGGCTGCTGGAAGAAACCTGCAGGACAACCAAGCAAACTTGGCACACATTAAGCACAAAGCGCACCAATCAGCTCCTCAATACGAGCCGTGGAACATTAAATTTCATCGTATCCGTACTGACTCATTGGCAGACACACAGAAAGATTGGGAGCCCCTTTCCACGATTTCTGAGCCAACTGCAGATCGGAGGAGGAGGAAACAATGCAACACTTCCTGTGTGCAGTGCCCAGCACTGTCTAGGAAACGCATGCGGACTTTAGGCTCACTTTGCCTGGACAGCCTCACGGAAGTAGTCAGTTTGAATATTAGCTGCGTAGCCGGTCTCATACGAGAATCTAAATGGTTTTCGTCACCCAACAGGTTTTAGTACCGTACCCCTAACTAAATGTGGTATCACAATGGGCCTATCTTGGCCTAAGTGAGCCGCCTTTTGACAAAGGGGGCTGCCACTACAACCAATCAACCAAAACAATAGTGTATTTAGAACGTAAGTACCCAGAGAAAAGTAAACTATTTTGGATTGGCTTTATTTTTCTCTAGTCGAGCTCAATTTCAAATAGGTGAGTTAAGTGATACAACAGACATCAAATCGAAAAGCTTCAGCCGAGAAGATGGATAAGCTTCAGGTGTTCCTAAGAAGAAATTCGTTAATATCTCCTATTTGTAAATACTTCCGTTCTCTTATTTAAAGTTGACAAAAAGCATGACGGCGTTAAAAAAGAGAACAAAAAGAAAACGTAAGGAACAATACTCGAAAGTGGAAAAATTGAAATTCTTAAGTAAGGTAGGAGTTAGACCAAACAGTAAAGGGAAATTGCATTTTTTACATTGTTATACAAAATCGATTTATCAAGCCAAAAACACTTTCAGTACGAGCAGCAAATAAAGATCAAAATGTGTTTGCTTCTCTTGAAAAATCACTTTCCCGGGAAAAACTGCACTTTATTGAAGACCAGAAAAACGAGTGGACTCTAAATTTTTTGTAGATATCAAAGAAAACAAGCCGCGAAGTGCGACCCTTGAGGTCCACACGGTCAACTTCCCAGTAATATCTAGATAAACATTAAAACTATTAAACACAATATTAATTTTGAAAGTAATACTAATTTAAATAATATTAATGAGAGGTATTCATAGCAGTAACAGGAATGAGTTAATATTAATCATATCATCTACGGGGGCGTCCATTGATTACGTAAGGTTTTTGGTGGATGGGAGTAGATTGATTTGATTGAATATTTACGCGAATCCATCGGTGAAGGCCTTTTCTACGTTATTTGTTATTTTCATATCCATGCTATGACGCCCACTGAAGAAATTTTGTCGCGAGACGGCCATTTTGAATAGTTACGTGCAAAATTACCATAACTTCAGCATAATCACTGAATTTATATTTTTTTAAGGATTTTACATCAATGAGATTAATAATTACTTTATATTGTCTATTGGTCTTGAATTTTTTTTGAATATGCAGTCAAAAATATGTTCAATTGCATTTTAAAAAGTAAAATGTATACCAAATGATGATGGAGGAAGTAATTTAAATTTTACGATTACTAAAGATCAAATTTACTAACAACAACAATTTTTAATTTGATGAAAGCTTTTCAAAGCATATGATTTTGCAAAGTATTGACTAACAAACATTTTACAATTCAAAGCGCTGGTTACCAATGCAAATTTGATTGAAATTTTGATGGTTTTCATAATTTAAGCAGAATAGTGCAAAATGCAAGAAAAGTTTATATAAATTTGCATACTATATCCTCTCCTTTCGGGAAAATCTCCGCAAATGGCGTTCCACATGAAGCGGTAAAGTTATAAAGGTATTCGCGAGGACTTTGTAAAATCAACGCAAAATGTTAAGCAAAACTTCTTGGAGAAAATCGAAGAAGATTATTACACGGATGGTGACAAATAACTAATTTGCATTTAGTTTGCAGAGTATTTTTGTCAGTTTCGACGTGATGAAGTAAAATTTAAACGAAAAATAACAATAATAAATAAAAACTTTTCACTACATTTTGATCAGATTTTACACTGAAAATTTTATCTGCATATATTTACACAAAATAACACATTGAACTAATCTCTTCGGTACGTTTTCGATTTACTTGCTAAATGAACCTCGACTTGTCTCTAAAAAGTCGAACTTTGTTTTAGCAAAGCGCCTAATTAGACATGGGAAAATTTCCGGTTTAAATTGGTGCAATCTTTGAAACATGTCAAGAATTTTTACATGGCTTTGTGAAAGAGCTTTTTCTGATATTAAATGTTTATTTATACATTGTTGCACTATTTTTGGAACACCAATCGCAATATTAGACATGAAAAGAATCAAATGATTGTAAAAACTAAGCTACGTAAATTTATTCGATTGTATTAAGGACTGTATCGGAAAAAAATGACTTTTAGTCTTTCCTGCGTAGCTCTTGTTTGGGATAAGTTTAAGTCTTCATCAGATATGCAAAATTAGCTATCAAATGTGGCAAACAAGAATGTAAAATCCATTCGTATTGTAAGATCACTCCTGAGAAGATGTCATGAACTCAAGAAAAAGTGCGTAGTTTACCCTTCTCAAATATTGGATACCAGCAAAAGAGACCAATTCGTCGATTACAACAGTGAAACGGATGACTTTAAAGTATCAACGAGGCCTACCTGTTGCTTAAAAGTCTGGATTAGTTAAAAAAAATGTCCATCCGATACAAATTTGAGCCGAAAAATATAGGGGACATTTTGGCAGAGTCCTAAAACATTCATTCGAGATATGGCTCAAAAAGTGCAATCATCGAACGCAAAGATTCAGAAGATTAAGTAGCATTATAATCAGATCATATAAGATCCAAACAGTACCCGATCGACCCAAGAAAAAGAAGAAAGAAGCAAAAAATCGGGCTCGCAAGCTATACAAGGATTACCTGACCAAATTCGATTGTGTTGTGTTGGACGATGAAACGATGTGGTTTCCGATCAGAGGAGTTTGTAGCGAAGGGTCCCATCAACTCAGCAGTTTCTAGCGAAGACTGTTTAGAGAAGCGACTAACACCATTTAGCGAGAAACACGACGCATCTGTAGCATTTTGGCCAAACTTAGTAACAAGTCATTATGCTAGATAAACAATGAAATGGTATGAGGACAACAACATCTCCGTGGTACCGAAAAGAGATAATCCTATAAACTATCCAAAACTTCGACCAATCGGAAGATATTGGGCTGAAATGAAGAAAATATTAGAAAAAATACAAACAAAATCGCTAAAATCGCAAAGGGTTTTCAATAAGTGGAGAAACGCCTATAAGGTGGTCGATGACACCGTTGTTTGAAACCTAATGCGTGGAGGTAACCGAAAGATTCGAATTTTTTTTCCTGGAAATGAAAATTCACTGCACTTTTATGTAAATGTTAATTAATGTAATATACTATTAAAAGAGAGAAAAAAAGTTCGATTGAGCAAATAATGCCAACTTTAAAGGCATAATTATAAAGGTCAATTTTTTTCGATATACTCTTTATATTTCCTAGACTACAAACTCATTTCAAACTTTCAAATTGAGTTTGGTAGAATTATATACTTATTTGCATTTTTTTTCATAGTTTCTTTGATAAACACCTTTTGATTTTTGCTTGGTTTACAAAAAAAGATTTAAAAAATAGACGAAACAAATAATCGTGAGCCTGGAAATATTCTTTTCTAATTGTTTGAAACAATGGTTTGAATTTTAAATTTGCTCGTTTACAGACATTTTTAAAAATTTACTATCCTAATTTGAGCAAACCATCATATTTTACTTTACTTTTATTTTTACGCTTCTATCTTTGTAGTAACACGAGAAATATGTAATATTTGTAGGGAGTTCCACATTTTTTATGGTAATTTCGATTGATGGCACCATTTAATATGGTTGATTACTTTTAAGAAGTACAGTTTTGAACTGTATCACACTTTAAGCAAAACAACTTGACAATTTCCTAAGGATGTATGCAATCGGCATTTATGATTTATTGATTCATTAATATGAATCAAGATATTCGAAGTGAATTATTATCTTTAGGCTTAAATTGATTTAGGAAGATTTATTTGTGATAACATAACAATAGTAATCATTGAACATTTTTGGAATGGAGTCCGTATCAATAAAGTTCAGTTATCAAGAGCTGAAACTGAATTCTATAGTTTATATGCGGTAGACGTTCTTGTATTTCGTTGTTTTCCCCCCAAATTTCTGCAGGTTATCAATATATTAAATAGCTAACAACGAACCACAATTATATTGCTAATGAGACCCCATTACGAACAATTACGACTTATTATTTCCTATAGGATGATTGTTAGCAACCTATGAGGTTCCTTCGTAGACAGTTGACGTTGCATTTCCTCATTACCACCAGGTAGCTGGGTAATAACTCGACACGGAACCAGACCAAATCGGACTCGTTTCTGTCTGCGACCCAGTTAATTTAACAATGGGAGATTTATTGATTATTGACTGGAACTGCTTCTGATTCTCCTTCCATTAGAACTCCTGCGCTACCGTTGTTTCCTATTGACTTACGTATATCATGATCACCAGTCCCAGCGTACTCCACCGCTCAGGCGTCTTAAAAGGACCCTTACACGGTGTGCAGGTGATGTGACCTAGTAGCGGCTACAGTAGCCAGGACATTTTAGGCTAGAGCCTATTAGTGAGATTAGTAAAAGTCAATTGCCAGCTTCATTTTCGGGCTGATTTATGTATTGAATGGAGTTGGGTCGATATTGTTTGGCTGACCATAAACTAGAATGCCTAATGATTATTGCTAAGGATCCCTGTAGAAGTGGAGCTGTGGAAAATTATGTTATGGATGTTTGTTATTGACAATTGTAATAAATAGCATGATAACGTTTTGTGAGAATTGCACGAGAAGACTTTTGGAAGTGATGAGTAAGCAATGATTGCAGTCGTAAAATATATGAACGTCAGTTAACGTAATAAAAATATTCAGCAGTAAAAAACTAGTACCCGTAGATAATCTATGACGAAATTAAATTGTACAATCGAATATCGAACCAAAACTGTGGCAAATAATGAAGTTGTTACTATATTACTTTGTTTTTCAAACTCAATGTTTATTATTGGTGCAGCTTATGAACTTCAATAATGCGAAAAAGTATCGTTGGGTGGATGTGCATTTTGATAAAGTGGAAAAATGCTTCAAATTTTCTCAGTGCATCAACTAAGACTGAAAGTAACATTGAATGACTCTAGGTACTATTACACTTCTCAAGGTCAGAAACCGATAATTTTCAAGAATTTTTTCCAGAGTTCCTTTATAAGATATCAATACAATTTTTTTTAGATAACATAATTTGCATCAGTGTCTATAATTTTTTTTTAATTTTCATTTTTATTTTGTATCTTGCTCACAGAGAGCGTTAAAGCCAAGTAAAAAAAAACTACCTTCATTTGCAGGGATTATCTCATGATCGGGACATATGAAATAAAAAAATAAAAAAAGGTTTTGAAGATTTAATATTTTCATAGAGGAATTTACCTCTGATATTGAAAAATCGGCAAAAAGAAGTAAATAGCGGCTGCCTGAACAAAATAATCAAAAACCGACCCTTTTTCGCCCCAATTTTCGTGCACTCCTTTCGTGTGTCCTGTTTTTGTTTTTTTGGCCTAATTGAGGTAAATTGCCCTGAAAGAACGTTTAGCAAATAACTGTGCAAAATTTCATTAAGACCGCTTCAGTAGTTTTGGAGATAATCGATGCACCGTTAGAAAAATGGTCGTTTCGAGAAAAATGCGTCCAAAGTTCTTTTTGCAACAGATGCGCGCTCGTCAGCTGCGAAAAAGCGTATAAAGAGGCGTAGACGCGCATCGCTTAAAACTGCGGTAAAACATTTTTTTTTAAGAATTTCGACATAATATTTTAGGAGGTAATTTTGGAACGTGTAAGTAAGCGAAAAATTTAAAAAATGCAAAATCAAGTTTTTGTAATTTGTAATAGTACCTTAAACAACATTGATAAGCTAACTAACAACCTAGCGTACACTTCTCCTCTTCCAAAGCGAACTTATTCTTGAATAGCAGAGGAACAGGGGAAAAAATATAAAATCCATTAAAAAAATTTTACCAGTTGAAAAAATGAAACAATTTTATGATGAAAAGTAAAATGTGATTTGAGTAAAATATTTTTAGCTTTCGAAAAAATTCTCCCAAGGAAAGATTTGATAAAGTTTTAATGCAAAAGCAAGCAAATCTTACAAAACTTTACTTCCATATAGTATCTTCTGTTACATCATCATAATTATTGATGCATCAGTCAAAACTACAGATTGAGCTTTCGATTAGAAGGCTTCTAAATGACGTAGTTTCAGTTATTGAATCACAGTGGAAATCTATTATATGCGTATTTGAATATTTCCAGCGCTTCAAACTCCACTATTATCTATGCGCTCCACATCGCTCGCCCATTGAAGTCTGCGCAGCTTCTTCTGGATCGTCTATTGTTTCTGCGTCTTCTCATTGGAAGACTATAGAGGGAGATGGAAATGGCTTGCATCTGACCCTGTATAAAACGGCCCATAATTCAATCATTAAAACAAAATTCAATTGGAATAGTCAAAGTAATAGTACCGACAATTAAGCAAAAAAATATGCAGTACAATTTGGAAAATTCCATTCCATTTAGTACGACTGAAGGTAATCCTATTTTCTTAGCAAAACTACAGTTCTATCAAAATAAAACCTGTAAAATTAAACGGGTGGGTTAGTGAAGATGCAAAATGGGGGACCATATTTCATGAAAACATAGGATATTACATCTAAAGCCATATCCATGAGTTGCATAGCTTGATGGAAATAAATTCATGGTGCAGAAAGGCCATGAGTATAGCAAATGAGGTTTTAAGAAGAACGTGAAAAACTTAATAGTCATTACAATAAGTGTTTTATATGGGTTTTCTTGTTGAATTCCTAGTATATGGGAAGTTCTTGTAATCGCCTCCAAAAATTGAAATTGAAATTTCCAACATGTTTTTACGTTTTGATGTCTTTAGAGTATATTTTAAGTGTTTTTAGAAAGAAGTATGTATGTGTGTGTGTGTATGTACGTACGTACGTACGTGCGTTCGCGGACAGTTTTTCTACTAGCATAACTCACGTAAAAAAAATCGTATCGACTTCGTTAAGGTGTCAATCGAAGCGTCTTTGCTATTTTAAGAGCTGATTAGTTTTTGCGACACTTCGGTCGGGGGGGTGCTGTTTTCACCCCTTGAAGGTCAACCCTGTCATGCGCTATATCTCGCGAACCAAACGTACGATTTGCTTCATCAAGGTGTCAATCGACGCTAATTAACATTTAAATGATTCTATCAAATTTTTTCAAAAATGGTTGGAGCGGTTTTTCAATTTTTTGAAAAAAAGTGCAAAAAATTTGAGTTTTTTTCAAAAACATCAAATTTGTAACTTTATTTTTAAGTCGCAGTAATCAATATTTATAAAATTTATACACTCCAAACAGTGCTTGTAAAAAAACCACAAATTTTTTTTTCATGAATACAAAACATCATCATCATGTCATCATGTCCGTCATGGTCATTTATGTCAATCATTATATCTCGAAAATCAAATATAATAATTGCAGCATTAAGAATTCAATCAACGCGTATTAACATTTTAATGCTGTTTTTAAATTTTAAAAAAATCTTTAAATCTATTTTTTTAATTTAATAAAAAAACTATTGAAAATTAGTGTTTTTTTTCATAAAAAAATAATTAATAATTAATAAAATTAACATCGTGATAATAAATGTTTATAAAATTTATAAACTTTTATCAATTTCTGTAAAGAGATCACCGAAATATTTTCTCATGAGTTCCAAACAAATTGAATAAAAAATAAAAAAAATCGTACAGTCACCATGTAAAAAGGGTTCATACGAATTTGTATACCTTGAATCTCTTATTCTAAAGACATTGTTGTAAAGTCAATCAACGTTTATTATTATTTGCATAATTTGCGGAGATTTTTAATAGTCTTCACAGAACCGTGTTTTAACTTTAATAAAAACTTGCTTAAATTTTGAAAACCAATACAAATCAAATCAAATTTGCAATAGTGATAATCAACGTTCTGAATGGTAAAATGTTTTGTAGTCAACACTTTTTAAGATCATATGCTTTGAAAAGCTTTCATCAAATAAAAAATTGTAGTTTTTAGGAGTTTTTTCTTTAGTATTCGTAATATTTCAATTACTTCCGTCATCATTTGTAATACATATATTTTACTTTTTACATGCAATTGAACCTATTTTTGACTGCAAAATCAATGTTTCTCAAAATCAACAGAAAATAAGAAATAATTATTAGTTTCAATGATGTAAAACCGTGAAAAAATACAAATTTAGTGATTATGCCGAAGTGCCAGCAGTTTTGGCCGCAACTATTCAAAATGGCCATCTCGCGGCAAAATCTCTTCAGTTGTCGTAATAACAAAAAACTGCATTCATTTTCGCTGAAATGTCGATGAAAATAACAAATAACGTAGAAAAGGCTTTGTAACCTGTCCCCCTTCCGATTGATCCGCGTGAATAATCAATCAAACCAATGCACCAAAATCCTTACGTAATCAATTGACGCTCGCGTAGATGTTACGATTAATATTAAGTCATTCCAATAACTTTTATGAGAAGTACATCTTTATTATTAAAAGTAGTAGTATTTCCATAATTATTATTGTTTTTAATATTTTTAATATTTATGTAAATATTTCTGGGAAGTTGTACGTGTGGACCTCAAGGGTCGTACCTCGCGGCTTGTTATTTAATTTTTTTCGTAATCATGAGAAAAAGTTTTGATGATGTTTTTACAAGCACTGTTTCGAATATATAAATTTTATAAACAGTGCCAAATATGTTCCGCAAATCAGGTTAAAAATTTATTGTCTATGAAAAAACCTAATTTTTTGCACTTTTTTCTCTTAAATTGAAAACCACTCTTACAATTTTTGCAAAAATTTGATAGATTCACCAAAATATTGATATGCGTCGATGGATATCTTACCAATGCAAATCGTTTGTTTAGTTTGCGAGATCCAATGCATGACAGAAATGACCTTCAAAGGGGCAAAACAACAAGCCCCCCTGACTGAAGTTTTCCAAAAACTCATCAGCTCTCAAGATTGCAAAGACGCTTCGATTGACACCTTAACGAAGTCGATACGAGTTTGTTTACGTGAGTTATGCTCGTAGAAAAAAGTGTCCACGAACGTACGTACATACGTAGACACACACATACATCTCCCTTTCCAAAAACACTTTATATATACTCTATAGACCTCAAAACGTAAAGAAAAGTTGAAAAATTCAATTTCGATTTTCGATGCGATTACAAGAACTTCATATCATGTACTAGGAAGTAAAAAAATATCCTGACTGTTATTAAATATTATTGTTTGTGTTTTTTATCAGATTTGTATCAGGGATCGCAATATATCCTGGTCATAAATTTTATTTTTTTTCTACTTTTTTTATATATATTCTTCTTTAATTTCATGTTAACTTCAAAATTCAAATGAACCAAATGCCAATAGTTTCATTAACATTCGCTTGTATTTCTATCCGAAAGATATCAGACACATTAACAACTCAATAAGTTTGTCACACGTCTTAAACCACAACCCCTAGAATTGATGTCTTTCCGGAAAAAAACTCAAGAAGTACTACCAGTTTTTTCTGGAGTGGTCATATTGCTGTGACTGGATATGCTTGTAATTTGACAAGGATAATATAACTTGAGTATTAATAAAAGAATTCTTAGTAATAATCTGTGTTTTGTTCACGCTCACGTTCAGCAGAAAACAAATATTTGTCGTAGGAATAATATGTATGCGGACAAAAGCGAGGCTTCAAGTGCTCCGAACTAAGGTACGTTGAAGTATACATCCTGGAAACGAATCATACTTCATTTATCCAAACGAAACATAGATATAATTAATGCTTATTCTAATTCATGTGATGAAATTAGGTCAAGATGCTTGGCTTGTTTGATTCGGCAATTAATTGTGTAATATGAAAATTACTCAAGTAGAAACAACGTAGTTAAGTGCGTGAAGCATGTTGTTAATGATTAATTTGGTGGTTTATTTTGCGGAAAACACTTTATATTCTGTCTTCAAGCGCCTTCAAAGTTTTTTGAAGAGAATTGTTTATATCAATAACTTTACTTACAAAATATTAATAACCGGTAGTCTTAACAGGAAAGGATGTATGATAATCATGTTGAAAGTCGTGTGTAACTTCATTTTCAGAATCAGTGAAAAATAAATAAAAAGCAAAACATACACGTTATTTTGGGTCTTTACATTCATTTCGCTTGCATATGAATTAGGACAGTTGTAGAAGTTAATAAAAGGAAACATTTGCAATTTTTATATCATAGAATAACAACATACTAAATATTTCAAATTGAAACTGTAGGAACTGAAACAGAGAATATAGAAGTAATGATTTGACTTATCTATCATATAATATTATTGATATTGCAGAGCTAAAACATTCATTTCTGTCGACTGGGACCAGAACGTTATTTGCTTTTTTTTAAACCTAATATGAAAAATGATCGCGATTCGAACTACGCCAAGAAAATTGTATGCAAAAACTAATACCATATTAAGAAATTTATCTTTCGTAAAGTTCAAATAGTTGTAGTGAACATGAAAAACAAACTTTATCTTCAAAATTTCACTAAACAAATTTGAAGGGACAAGGGAGCGCATCATATTCGATATTTTACTTCGGGTCTCGGCAATGGCACTAACAATTTTTTTATTCCAAAAAAGGGTATTATGGTTTTCAATTCAAATAAATCTTGGAGAACCAGCTAATTTTTAGAATCCTCAAAGTCATTCGGGGTAACGGTGCGTAGCGGGTCAGTGTGGGCATGGCCTATAGCATCACAATGCCAGCATTGACAAAAAAGTTTCTTTATAACAATAAATAGCAATGATCTTAGTTCTAACAATTAATTGTGTTAAATGCCTCTTCGTTCGTAGACAATTCCACAACAATAAAAAATCTAACATAAATTTTGATAATGCGAAAAAAATGCCGTAGCAATTTTCGTTTTATAAATGGTTATCTTTAGTTTATACCTCGGCAGGCCATCCTAGAATATATATTGGTGACAAGGTACATAGACTACAGATATGATCTTCTGTGTTTCAAAACTCGTCCGGGCTGCGCACATACATAACTGATGCCGAAAAATTTCCAGTGCAAATTTTCATCTCGCTTCGATGAGATTGAAATTCTATTCCATTTGGAAAGTTGATGGATATAATATTTGCGTAAGTAAATTTTATATGAAAATAACGACATTCATGCATGATGAATAAACAACTGCCAACGATGATTTTGATGTATTTGTATATTTAATTATTTTCATAATAACGATGTGGGTATCAACAGGTATGCTAGGTTTCTCGGGAAATTATGGTATATACTGAGAACACGGCACGGTCTATAAAATTAAATCCTGCAGAAACGTGACAAAAAATTCAATACCAATCATTGAAAAAAGCGAAGCTTAGTTAACAGTTTTATTTTGTTTACGTTTTCTTAGTTTAACATTGTCTAACAATTGTTTATTCAGAATCCTTATTTTAAAATACATCTTACACCTAAAAATAAATGCTTAACTAAAACTGGCAATTCAATGCTGGCAGCTAGGCCTATCAGAAACTGAATAAACTGTGCCCCACTTGCAACAAATCAGAGTTGAAAATGTTAAAAACATCATTTAATTCGTTGAGTTTGTTAACAAACTCGGAAGTTGAGTTGATCTGACCCGTCCAATTGACGCTGGAAGACGAATCTGAATCGGTAAACCCATGCGCACACCAGGCTTTTCGTGCGCCATTTTGGCAAAAAAATGGGCTGCCAAATGAACAAAACATAAGGTGCACATCTGGCAAGGCGAAAGAAAACGAGGCGCCACAATTCAAAATGTATAAATGGCGGAAACCGGCGGCGGATAGTCGGTGCATGACTGAACGATTTCGCATTTGCTCTTACCGAAACCCTTTCGGGAGTGCAATTGCGCCCACTAATAATTGTTTCTTGTACGATGTGCGCCGTTCCTGGAGTTTTCCCTTTCCTATTGGGCGGAACATGTTTTCCAAAAAGTGTTGATGCTATTCCTACTGGGCACTTTTCGGCAATTTCTGGCTTCAGTGACGTACATGCGCAGTAGTGAACGATTTGGGAATCGGGAATAGACTACTATGTCTAGTATATATACTTTGATGAAGGATGTAGCCGGCAAGATATTCTAGAGCATCGTATTCCAAATCAGTCATCTCGTGCGAAGGGTCTTCTGGTATATCTTCCGCTTGCACTGTATCGCGAAGCAAAATTGAAGTTAGCGCATCAGTGTTGTCAGTTACCTCGGCGGATGGATTCCCTTCTGCGTCGAAAATGGTTGCAGTGACTTCCATGGGAGTATCATCTACGACGTAGTTTTCTGTACTTGTTGATTCCGAAGGGATCCACTCATTGGGGCCCAACAAGTAACTACGAAGCCGATAACGAAAGTGTAACGCAATACCTGCTAACGCAATAACATGTTCGTGATGAACCATTTCCCACTTCTTTTATTTCTTTATTTGCACAAAATACTTCTACAACATGGTAGCCGCAATGCGTAAATTTCATGTTGTATTCCCATTACCAGAAGCGGCATACCTAATTTTCATGAAATTTGTGCGACGATTCGGCATCAGTTTCGTCATTTTTAGAACGAGATAGAACGAGAGGATGCGCATGATCATACCTGTAGTCCATAAACCTTGTATTGGTGAAGTGTTTGAATTTAAAAACGATAATGTCAGTTTCAAAAATTTTTTGTTCGAGTTAATACAAAATACTAAGTGTACACACAAAAGAATCTTAAAAATGGAAGTCAATCATGGCTGTGAATAGTTTAACGGCTTACAATCTAAACTTTAATTAACCATGATAGAAGAGATCGTGTATTCCAATTAACTAGGTTCTCGGATTTTTTTTTCAATAAACTGACGAAACTAGTTCACAGTTTGATCCGGCAAAGATAATGTTGTTCAACTAAGGAAACCATACTTTTATCTGCAAGACTTTTCTATTTCTATTCGTCTAATGTCTGTGTAAAGAAGGTATTATTTTCTGTATGATAGTTTTTGAAAAGTCGACTTTAGACTAAAATATAAATACGTTGGGCAATATTATTGTCTGAAAAGAAACATGCCGAAAAATTGTTTGAGGAGCATTCCTTAAATTTATGAAATATGTTTCTCTGAAGTTGAATATACGACAAAGTTGACCTTAGTCACTTTTTTAACTTCATAACGGTGGATATGAAATATTTAACTTTCTTCTTCTTCTTGCAAAAATCTTCACCATGCGGCATTATTTTTATGCAATTACTATTATTAAGTTGTATCCGTTGCTTGTGCATTCGTTAAAGTCGACATTAAACATGCAGAAGTTATTTTTTCCACTAAACTATTTTAAAAACTTTTGGTTATCGACAACACGCATTTTTCACGGCTTTTATTTTTGTCATTAACCAATCGTGAGCAATGAAGGATTGTTTTTTGTGTTGAAATTTGAGTGCTGGACGATCTTGTAACAAAATTTTATGCCTCACAATTGGTGTTTTATCATTGCTATTTGAGAACAAGCCGCAAGGTGCGACCCTTGAGGTCCACACGGTCACATACTAAACACAATCATAATTATGAAAATACTACTTCGTAACAGTGATTGAAATGAGTTAATATCAATCATATCATCTACGGGAGCGTCCATTAAATACGTATGGCTTTTGGTGGATGGGGGTGGATTGGTTTGATTTAATATTCACGCAAATCAATCGGTGGGTGGTGGGGGTGATTTACAAATCCTTTCCAACGTTATTTGTTATTTTCATATCGATGCTTGTAGAAAAAAAGAGCGCTAGCAAAAATGAATGCAATTTTGTTATTACGCCCACTGAAAAGATTTTGTCGTGTTGTGGCCATTTTGAATAGTGTGCCACGACTTCAGCATAATCATTGAGTTTGTATTTTTTCACGATTTGACAAAAATCAGGCTAATGCTTATTTCTTATTTTCAGTTGGTCTTGAAAAACATTGAATGTGCACTCGAAAATCAGTTTAATTGCATGTAAAAACTCAAAAGCATTACGTACGATGATGGAGGAAATAATTGAAATCTTACAAACACTAAAGAACAAAACTACTAAAAACTGCAATTTTTTATTTGATGGAAGCTTTTTAAAGTAGAGAATCTTGCAAAGTATTGACTACAAAACATTCTACCATTCGAAGCGTTCATTACAACAAATGTAAATTTGATTAATTTTTTTTTGGTTTTCAAAATGTAAGCAGTTTTTTTAATGAAATTAGAACACGGTACTGTAAAAACTATGAAAAATCTGCTCAAATTATACAAGTATTAATAAGTTTTGATTGATTCAAATCCAATGTCTTTAGAATAAGAGTAATCAGGTAAAATCATTAGTATGAACACTTTTTACATTGTGACTTTGAATTTTTTCTTTAATTAGTTATTTTTGTAATCATGGAAAAAAAGTTTGCTAGTTTCTCTTCAAAAACGGATAAGATGTTGATAAGATAAGATAAGATGTACACATTGAAGGTCATGATGACTTAATGATTATTATCTTTAATTTAATTTTTTTCATAATCAATAGAATAATATATATGTTTTCCAACCACAGTTTAGAGTATATAAATTTTATAAACATTGATCACTGCCTTTTGAAAATCAGGCTAAAAATTTATGTTTTATGAAGAAAACATTATTTTTGCACCTTTTTTAAATAAATTAAAAAACGGCTCCAACATTTTTTAAAAAAAGTGCAAGTCCCCCGCCCGAAGTTTCCCAAAAACTAATCAGCTCTTAAGATTGCAAAGACGCTTCGAATGACACATTAACGAAGTCGATACGACTTTGTTTACGTGAGTTATGCTCGTAGAAAAACTGTCTGCGAACGCACGTACATACACACACACCCATACATACTTCTTTCTAAAAACACTTAAAATATATTCTTAAGACCTCAAAGCCTAAAGATATGTTGAGAATTTCAATTTCGATTTTCGAGACGATTACAAGAACTTTTTGTTGTGCTGCAACCAATCAAATCTCAAGCTTCAATTGTGTTGAAAGCAATGTATCAAATATGATCCAAATCAATTTTATCATCATATTAACCAAGCGTTATTGCTGGTTTCTCGAGGTGAAAATAGTTTCAATGTAATAGAAAACGATAGTCTACCTTTGCGAACCCATATCCGTAATCTCATCCATATAAAGCTTCCACCGTATTTTCACTTCACATTAGAAATATTCCTCCTTAAGATAATCAAAATTTCAACCTACAGGTTCAATATTCAATTGTTCAATTAATCCTCTTATCATTTGGTCATAAAGTTTTGCCTCAATTTCATTCCTTTTGGCCACAGGCCGCTCTCGTACCTTACTATTCCCATCCACACTTTGTCCCATGCTGTTCAGTGTCATCCCCATTTGGACAATAGAAACCGTAGAAATGTGAGGGCCGTAAGTGCTGAATTAATTCAATTCCGATGGGAATCATTTGAAAGTGTACTATGAACTTCACTAATAAAGCCATAACTCCACCCCAACCCAACCTTACCCTCTCGGATTTCGTTGAAACTTTGCCATTGAGCAAATCTCATTTATAAAGATTTAAGTTGAATAATCTCCTTGATATTTATTCAGTTGCAAGACTCCTCTAACTCTCCATACCCGATATGGCCCATGAAGTTGTCGTACAACTGAGAAGTGCATATGGGCGTGAAATGCACAAACTGAGGTGCAATATGAGTTGGAGTTGGATTGCGGGAATATTGATATCTCAGTGATAAAGAAATGAGCTCATACATTGACGTAGACGTTGAAAATGCTATAAAAAGAATAAATAAATAATAAATAATAAAATATAAAAATTTTTGCGCAAATTTATACTAAAATCTCTATCAAATATTTTAAATGTTGCATACAATTTCAGAGTCACATTTTTGACTTTCATACAATTTTATCAAAAAAATATGACAATCAATAATTGATTCATTTTGATGCATACCTAAATATATTAAAAAAATCGAAAGTTATTTTGTCAAAAAATTTCCTGTTCATAAATTTGCTCCTTTAGATGGATAAATAAAAAAAAACAAGCAGTGCGGTGCGACCCATGAGGTCCACACGGTCAACTTCCCAGTAATGTCTACATAGATATTAAAAATATCAAACACAATAATAGTTATGGAAATAATACTACTTTAAATAATAAAAATGTACCTACCTCTCATAAAAGTTACTGGAATGACTTAATATTAATCGTAACATCTACGCGAGCGTCAATTGATTACGTAAGGATTTTGGTGCGTTGGTTTGATTGAATATTCACGCGGATCAATCGGAGGGGGGGCAGGTTTCAAAGCAGTTTTTTCATTAAAGTTGAAACATGGTGCTGTGAAAACTATGGAAAATCTGGTCAAATTTTACAAATATTAATAAACTTTGATTGACTATACAACAATGTCTTTAGAATAAGAGATTTAAGGTATAATGATTCGAATGAACCGTTTTCACATGGTGACTTTGAATGAGTTTTTATTTTTAATTTAATTTTTTTAATCATGAGAAAAGTTTTTGCTGGTTCCTCTACAAAAATTGATAAAAGTTTATAAATTCTATGAACATTTATTATAACGATGTGCAAATCAAGTTAAAAATGAATTTTTTTATGAAAAAAAAACTCTTTTCCAATTTTTTTTAATAAATTGGAAAAACCGCTTCAACGATTTTTTTTAAATATAAAAACATCATAAAAATGCTAATACGCTTTGATTGACACCTTAATGATCGAAAGATTATATTTTGTTCTCGAGATATAATGAATGACGTAAATGACCTTGAACATTAAATGATTTTTTATTTTTTATTTAATTTTTTTTTAATGATGAAAAAAAATTTTATTGCTTTTTTCACAAGAACTATTTGGAGTATATAAATTATATAAACATTGATCACTTAAGTTTGAAAATCAGATTAAAAATTTATTGTTTTTGAAAAAAAAACCTAATTTTTTGCACTTTTTTTTAAAAAATTAAAAAACCGCTCCTACGATTTTTTTTTTAAAAATTTGATAGATGCATTAAATTGTTAATACGCGTCGGTTGACACCTTAACAATGAAAATCGCATGTTTGGTTCGTGAGTTATAGCGCATAACATGGTTGACCTTCAAGGGGTGAAAACAGCAAACCCCCCCGACCGAAGTTTTCCAAAAACTAATCAGCTCTTAAGATTACAAAGACGCTTCGATTGACACCTTAACGAAGTCAATACAACTTTGTTTACGTGAGTTATGCTCGTAGAAAAACTGCCCGCGAACGCACATACGTACGTACGTACGTACATACACACACACACAAACACAAACATACATACTTCTTTCTAAAAACACTTTATATATACTCTATAGACCTCAAAACGTAAAAAAAGTTGAAAATTTCAATTTCGATTTTCGAGGCGATTACAAGAACTTCCCATATACTGGGAAGTAAATATTGGAGGCACTGATGAGAATTTTTGAACTGTAAGAAAAATTGAAAGGGTGAATATTATGGATACTCCCTATGTAGTAGAGTACCGCAGGGTGGATCGTAAAATTTTGCCTTTTTCTTTTCTTTTCTTTATCTAAAGAAATTATGTTTAGCGGGCGACAAAAGCGTTCTGAGCTGCAAATACGGATTTGAATTTTGGCGAGACTGGTGTAATGATTAATAGACCAATAGAGATAGGTAGAGTTATCCTCAATGTAACAGTTTCTGCAAACCTACGAAAGAATGAGAAAGGCTGGTTGGAAAGCTTGCGAAACTGCCAACGAAAGCAACATAGGGACGGGCTACTCAGATGTGTCAAATTACAGGCCCGATTAAGTATTTGACCCTAATTTGCATGTGTTTGGTGTAGTCGCAAAGAAGACTGTGCAGCAGTTCTGCCTAATCGGAACATCCTAAACAAGCCGCGAGGTGCGACCCTTGAGGACCTCACGGTCAACTTCCCAGCAATATTTACATAAATATTAAAAATATTAAACAAAATAATAATTATGAAAATAATACTACTTTAAATAATAATAATGTACCTCTCATAACAGTAACTGGAATGCCTTAATATTAATCGTATCATCTACGGGAGCGTCAATTGATTACGTAAGGTTTTTGGTCGATGGGGACAGATTGATTTGATTGAATATTCACGCGGATCAGTGAGGAGGGGTGATTTCTACGTTATTTGTTATTTTCATATTGATGAAAGCTTTTTTTATAGCATATCATCTAGCAAAGTATTGACTACGAAACATGTTACCATTCAAAACGTTCATTGCCACAAATGCAAATTTGATTAATTTGTTTTGATTTTCAAAATTTAAGCAGTTTTGATATAAAAATTAAAACACGGTGCTATGAAGACTATTAAAAATCTGCTTAAATTATGCAAATATTAATAAACTGTGATTGGCTTAACAACAATGTCTTCAGAATAAGAGTAGTCGGGTAAAATCATTCATATGAACACTTTTTAGATGGCGACTTTGAATGATTTTTTATTTTTAATTTAATTTTTTTAAACATCATGGAAAAGGGTTTTGCTGGTTTGTCTCCAAAAATTGATAATGATTTATAAATTTTATAAACATTTATTACCGTGTTGTGCAAATCTGGTTAACAAATTTATTTTTTATGAAAAAATCCTAAATTTTTGCATTTTTTTTGTTAAATTAAAAAACATTACAAAAATGTAAATCCACGTCGATTGACACCTAAGTGATGCAAAAATTATATTTGGTTCGTGAGATATAGTGAATGGCAGAAATGACCTTGAAATCATGACGACTTTTAAAGATTTTTGATTTTTAATTTAATTTTTTTTGTAATCATGAGAAAAAGTTTTGTTGGTTTTTGCACAAAATCTGTTTGGAGTATATAAATTTTATAAACATTGATTACTGTGTTTCGAAAATCAGGTTGAAAATTTAGTGTTTATGAAAAAAAACCTAATTTTTTGCACTTTTTTCAAAAAAAATAAAAAACTCCTGCATGAATTTTTTTAAAAACTTGAGAGAATCACATAAACGTTAATATGCGTTGATTGACACCTTAACAATGCAAATCTTATGTTCGGTTCACGAGATATAACGCATGACAGAAATGACCTTCAAACAGGCAAAACAGCAAACCCCTCCGACCGAAGTTTTCCAAAAACTAATCAGCTCTTAAGATTGCAAAGACGCTTCGATTGACATCTTAACGAAGTCGATAGGACTTTGTTTACATGAGTTATGCTCGTAGAAAAAAGTGTCCACGAACGCACATACGTACGTACGGACGTACGTACATACACACACACACACACACACACATACATACTTCTCTCTAAAAACACTTAAAATGTACTCGTAAGACCTCAAAACGTAAAGAAATGTTGAAAATTTCGATTTCGATTTTCGAGGCGATTACAAGAACTTCCCATATACTGGGAAGTTAATTATGGTTATAACGTTTGGAAACAACTTTACCGGAAAATACACGTCGAATAAAATAGGAAATTAGGCTAATTTAGACAAGGTTTTGATTGCTACTTCTATAATGAATTCTCTCAGTAATAAATGTTTTCATAATTACGATGAATGAATCAAAAATCAATAGTTAATTTTAATATTATTGCGGCACTTTATGTATATTACAAATACAATGAATTTAGTCTTTTGCTCTAAATGCTCAAAATTGTCAAGTAATCTTAACGAAAGTAAACAGGGCAATTAATTTTCGTAGATTAAACGAAATCAAAAATTTTGAGGAATTTAAGATGATACAAATTTTAGTAGGGTAATAGACATTTTAGTATTTCAGTTTCTTTTAGAAACAGCGATGGAGAAAGTTCGTGCAAAAAACTGTGAGTCTAATTGAACTGCTGATTCAATTTAATGGTTCCCTTTATATTGAATTTAAGTCTATTTTATTGCTTATTCTTTTGTGTTTCATTTCACATTTTAACTTTTCTGAGAGGCTTAAAGTAAAATCATGTATAAGAAGGCATTTTGGAAAAAAAAATTTTAATCGTCCGTCTTCTCCACCTAAGTCCTCCGTTCTGGTATGAGTGGTCGTCTGAGAGATGGTTTGCTCGTACGATTTTTTTTTGATCGTAGTTAATTTTGGGATTTAGTCCACTCACAAAGTATTTTTATGATTGAACTCTCATGTAAGTCTTGGTTGCCTTATTTTTGTTGATACGCATGCAAGATTTTTTTTAAAATGAATTGAGTGGAAAGTTTTGCCACAAAGGTAATGTAACAAAATTTATTTACGGTTGGTTGAATTCGTCGGAATTATTTAAACGGATATCAAGGTAGCAGAATCTTGAGAAAAAAAATTTGTGGCCAAGAATAGACGGTATAACCACGCCATGAGCTGGCCTGCCAGCAAACGTCGTGTCACTAGCTTGATCGTCAACTTACTTGGAAGTGTTTGTTGTTTCGTTTCCGATACTAGAATGTCCGCAAGATCAATGAAAAAAAAGTCTTAAAAACTTTTAATTTTGCTATGACGTCGCTAAGAGGATAGTATTACATTTCAGTTTATAGGAATCAGAATTTTTTGCTCGTCACAGTTTGAGCACTCCGATCATTTTTAAAATTAAAGGATATAAATAGGAAGAATAAGACAAAAAATAGCTTTTGATAACATTTTTTAAACGATTTCCAAGTTTCAAGTGAATCTTCTTTATACGAAAGTTCACTGTCTCGCTTAGATCAGTTTTTTGCAGTTCGTTTCATTTGAAAAATTGACAAAAAATTAACGTTACCTATGTGTTTCATTACACAATCAGTGAATTCACCCTTTCAGCTGTATGTTGATTAATAAGTTGATACTATTGGTTCTCGTAACTAGGAACTGAATATGTCTTCGATTTTTAAATTGTTTTATTGTATATCAATTTGTATTGAGCTTATACTATACGTAAATTTTATTTGCGATTTTTAGGCATGTACATGAACTGTTCCTGAGCTCAATGCATGCTTTTGGCTTCATAAATAAGAATAGACTTTTACCACAGACTATTAAACAACATATAAAAATCAAACTTCATGTAGATGTGACTGAAAATTAGGCCAAAAATAAACTTTCCATTCATAATCTTTGCAATGATGTCTATAATTACTTTCCAATATTCTGAATTAGGAATGATAAATTCTTGGATCTTATATTAAAATTGATGCAGTGGTGAGACAATAATTTTCATTTAATTTAACAGATATTATCTGCAAATAATATAATAAGTTCGTGTGAAAAGAAAACATGCCAGATAATATATAGCAAAGCCAATGAGACTTTAAAGATATGTGTGAACTGAAAACATACCAATAAAAAGCATGTACAATCGAGAAACTTATAGTTCGTACAAAAATACGGTTGTAAAACAATACATACACTGACGAGCAACTGGTTAGGTACACCCAAATATTTTGAGTTTTCTAGAAGTTCGATAGGTATAGCAAAACAAATCGATAATGGTTTTATTCCCTATGGAAATCCCAATCATAAAATGTAATTTCTAGCATTATTGCACAGACTAGCGTTTACCTGGGTGCATTTATCTAAGATTGTGCATATAAAAGCGGTGTAACTGATTAGGTACGTTATTCTATTTTAGACTGCCTTCAGTAAGTGTGTTATTATTATTCTGCGAGAATTTGTTTTGATAAAGTTAATATAATATCTAAAAAAATGGAAAAAAGAAATCAATTAAACCTGGTAGAAATCGGAAAAATAAAGGCCTTAAAGGAGGAAGGTTATTCCGGCAGGAAACTAGCAGAAAAAATCGGTCGTAGCGCCAACGCAGTGTGCCGTTTTCTCCGGGACCCGGAAAACTACGGCAAAAATTACCATGGAGGGTTAAAAACTGCGACCACTGAGAGAGAACGGCGGCAAATTTTGAGAGTAGCGTCAAACTCTACGCTAAGTGCACGGAGAAGTGGTGAACAAGCAGGAACTTTTGCAAGTGTCTGAACAGTACGAAGGGTAATAAAAGAAAGCCAAACAATAAAACGGCTCCGTTTGAAGAAAAAACCAGCGTTAACGCAAATGCATCAGCAATCACGGTTGCAGTTTGCTCGAAAGCATATCAGCTGGGATGAAGAGTGGAAAAAAGTAATATTTTCCGAAGAAAAAGATCATGTTTGGATGGTTCTGATGGCTTCTCATATTATTTCCTTGATATTCGGAAGGAGAGACAATATTTATCCCGCCACCACAGCAGAACGGGTTCAATTATGATATGGGGAGCCATATCCTATATAAGGCCTGTGGAGAGCAAAATTTTAAGAGAAAGCCAGACTGCACAAACGCACGTAGATCTACTACGAACAGCAGCAGCCGATTTTGATGAAATATTCGGAAGCATGGATTGGATTTTTCAACAAGATCTGGCGCTCATTCATATTGCTCGTTGTGTTAACGGCTGGTTTGAGGCAGAAGACATCACAGTTTTGGATTGGCCATCACTTTTGCCCGACCTCAACGTCGTAGAAAGACTCTGGGGATGGTTGTCCCGAAAAATTTATGATAATGGCAAGCAATTTGAGAATGTTGCAATGCTAGAAGGAGCAACAAAAGAAGCTTGGGCTAATATTCCTCCGCGTATTTATAAAAAATTGTATGAATCTTTAAAAAAAATTATTTGAAGTCATTAGGAATAATGATACAGTTACCCATTATTGATTAATATTGATTAATCGCAATACACATGTGTTTAATTTACTTTGTTCACTGTGCGAAATTCTATGAAATTTCGCGTTTTTCAGTAATGTACCTAATCAGTTGCTCCGTTTTTAAATGCACAATCATATATAAATGCATCCAGATAAACGCTCATGTGTGTGATTATTCTAGAAATTGCATTTTATGATTGGGAATTCTATAAGCAATAAAACCATTATCGATTTGTTTTGCTATACCTTCCCGACCTCTAGAAAACTCAAAATATTTGGGTGTACCTAACCAGTTGCTCGTCAGTATATATATTTTATGTCTCAATAAAAGTTCCCAAATTAAGTAGAATTTGAAAAAAAAAACGAGATATTATTTAAATGTTTTTATTTGGTATGCACTTTTTAACTTCCCAGTATATGGGAAGTTCTTGTAATCGCCTCGAAAATCGAAATTGAAATTTTCAACATTTCTTTACGTTTTGAGGTCTATAGAGTATATATAAAGTGTTTTTAGAAAGGGAGATGTATGTGTGTGTGTGTGTGTGTGTACGTACGTACGTACGTACGTACGTACGTTCGGAACACTTTTTTCTACGAGCATAACTCACGTAAACAAAGTCATATCGAATTCGTTGAGGTGTCAATCGAAGCGTCTTTGCAATCTCATGAGCTGATTAGTTTTTGGGATACTTCGGTCGGGGGGGTTTGCTGTTTTCGCCCCTTGAAGGTCAACCATGTTATGCGCTATATCTCACGAACCAAACATGCGATTTTTATGATTAAGGTGTCAATCGACGCGTTTTAACATTGATATGATTCTATCAAATTTTTAAAAAAATTCTTGGAGCCGTTTTTTAATTTTTTTAAAAAAAGTGCAAAAAATTAGGTTTTTTTTCAAAAACATCAAATTTTTAACCTAATTTTCAAACCTAAGTAATCAATGTTTATATAATTTATATACTCCAAATAGTTTTTGTGAAAAAACCAGCAAAAGTTTTTTTCATGATTATGAAAAAAATTAAATAAAAAATAAAAAATCATTAAACGTTCAAGGTCATTTACGTCATTCATTATATCTCGAGAACTAAATATAATATTTCCATCATTAAGGTGTCAATCGACGCGTATTATCATTTTAATGATGTTTTTATATGTTAAAAAAATCTTTAAAGTGGTTTTTTAAATTTATTGAAAAAAATTGGAAAAGTAGTGTTTTTTTCATAGAAAAATTCATTTTTCACCTGATTTGCACATCGTAATAATAAATGTTTGTAGAATTTATAAAATTTTATCAATTTTTGTAGAGAAACCAGCAATAACTTTTCTCATGATTACAAAAAAAATTAAATTAAACATAAAAAATCATTCAAAGTCACCATGTAAAAAGGGTTCATTCGAATTATAATACCTTAAATCTCTTATTCTAAAGACATTGTTGTAAAGTCAATCAAAGTTTATTAATATTTGCAAAATTTAAGCAGATTTTCAATAGTCTTCACATCACCATGTTTTAACTTTTATGAAAAAACTGCTTTGTAATCTGTCCCCACTCCGATGAATACTCAATCAATGGACGCTCCCGTAGATGAAACGATTAATATTAAGTCATTCCAATAACTTTTACGAGAAGTACATTTTTATTATTTGAAGTAGTATTATTTCCATAATTATTATTGTGTTTAATATTTTCAATATCTTTTTAGATATTACTGGGAAGTTGACCGTGTGGACCTCATGGGTCGCACCTCACGGCTTGTTCTATTGACTCTTTGGCTTAGTTCCCTCAAAGAAGTAAAACCACAATATGACCATCTATCGTCATCACACAAGCCATACAATCCCTAATTTTCCAAAACAGATGAACTAAAAAACACCCCACGGAAGACCTCGATATGTAAGCTGCACCACAACCCCTAAGAATTCAATTAATCTGCAAGTGGTAACGTCGGTGGTGGCAACAAAATAAAATCAATTGTACACTCTGAGATAACTCCCTTATACGGCGCACATAAGAGAAGATAAATTGAAAGTACAAATGCCAATTTATTGTTATTGTCTGTGCAATAAAGTTGCGGCTTTCTTCAACACTCTTCGTGGTAAGGGCGATGAGATTGCGAGGACAATGATAAAACTACAAATAATACATACTTGCAATGTAACAATGCCTTACGTCAGTCAGCCAACAAATTTCCGACCTGATCCTGCAAGGATAATGCCAAACTATTCTTCTCTTTGCATGCTTTGTGTCTTACTCTATTTGTGCTGATTATGAGATTTTCCGCCTTTGATGCAATCATTCAAGTTTTATTCATAGCTGAGGGTGTCTGCCAGGCACGATTATGAATGAATGCCTGATTTTCACCGTTGTGCCATTAAATTAATTTTTACTTGACCCAAGCATATAGAAATCAAATTCAAGATTATGGTATTAGTCCTAAGAGCAAATTTACTTATCAAAACTAGATTAACTTTTAATCAATGAAAATAATCACACCCCAACGCTAATTACCTGCACTTGCCAAGGACTGACAAATCAAACTTAGTGGGATTGCTGATAAGATCATTTCGAACATGACATGGTAATTATTACTTCAATTTAATGGATCTTTCCACCAAGTGTTATTTACGATGATGAAGTGGGGTTGTGATTAGGGCTGTCATAATTTTCCATCTTACAAACACACACACATTGATTCAACGACTTGCAAGTAAAATACCGAACACCAAACTTCCCTTGGGTCCCACCAAAGCCATTGAATTTGATTTTCGGATTTTCATTCATTTGTAACGTTGCGTACTCCTAGAAAGGGATAACGTGTCTGGAGGCTTGTTGATAACGCAATAAGGACTAAAGTCTAATGATAATCTGCTGTTTGCGGTGAATGATATAAGTTTGCCTATGTGGTGAGATCGTTTTAGATTTATTGAAGCATGGTGGCGTTGTTGAAACGTTTCTCATAGTTTTGCTGTTTAGTTGTGTACTCAAATGGAATTCCTTTAGATTCAGGCTGGTGGAAGTAATATCCTGAGAATGATCTAACAAGAATCGTTTAAGGATTAAAGCTAGTCTATTGTTTTTCAAATGAAATTAAGTATGATTGCATGTGCCAGCAGGAAATTGCTTTCTTTCGAGATATGTGTCATCATTGATTAGAAATTTATTCATGTGAATCAATTGGTGATATTCGTATTTTGAGGTATTTACTTCTTTGAACAATTTAATGAAATCGCAAATATTTCTAGTCGTGCATGTATGACTTTTGAAATATATTCAAATGCGACACAATAGCAGCAAAAGTTATATTGTTCAAAGTATCGTCGATACAACCAAATTTCAATATTACAAAAGTATACTTTACTGTTCTTCATCGTTACTATTTTATTAGAAACATACAATAATGTCCGTATTTAGAAATTCAAATGAGTATTTAATTTCAGTCTTAGCTATTTTAGTACCAAATCCTGAATATAATAAAAAAAATTGAAATAATTTGATGGAAAATTAGAAAACTACATGTGTTGCTCTTATATTGATGTTTATCATTGCTATTTTTCAATCGTCTGCAAACTTAAAAAGTTCCTTATTTTCTAACGAACGATTAAATTAAAACTTTGTTTACTTCGTTCATCATGAACAAAGTATTTGCCAATCCCTTGGACTTTTTTACACTTTTGTGATTGACGAAGTCTTTTGTGTTCTCTAGCAAATATAAATTGAGAATTTTCATTGCTCAGGTATTACACTTTGCTAGCTATACAGCAATATAAATCCATCATATATTTTTTCTTTAAGCTGAACTTGAATATTCAAGCAAATTTTTATCAATAAAAACACAGCAGAAAAGTGAACAAGAAATCATTTTTAACTTCCCAGTATATGGTAAGTTCTTGTAATCGCCTCGAAAATCGAAATTGAAATTTTCAACATTTCTTTACGTTTTGAGGTCTATAGAGTATATATAAAGTGTTTTTAGAAAGGGAGATGTATATGTGTGTGTATGTATGTACGTACGTACGTATGTACGTTCGTGGACACTTGTTTCTACGAGCATAACTCACGTAAACAAAGTCGTGTCGACTTCGCTGAGGTGTCAATCGAAATGTCATTGCAATCCTACGATCAGTTTTTGGAAAACTTCTTTCGGGGGGGGGTTTGCTGTTTTGCCTGTTTGACGGTCATTTCTGTCATGCGTTATATCTCGCGAACCCAATGTACGATTTCCTTGAGCAGGGTGTCAATCGATGCGTATTGACATTTACGTGATTCTGTCAAGTTTTAAAAAAAATCGGTGGAGGTGTTTTTTAATTTTAAAAAAAAAAAGATACAAAAAATTGTGTTTTTTTTCAAAAACAATAAATTTTTAACCTTATTGTCAAGTCCAAGTAATCAAAGTTTATATAATTTACATACTCCAATTAGTTTTTATTAAAAATGTAATCAAAATTTTTACTCATGATTACAAAAAAAGTCAAATAAAAAATAAAAAATCATTAACAGTCATCATGCTCTTCAATGTCATTTCTGTCATGCGTTATATCTCGCGAATCAAACATAGGATTTGCATCGTTTAGGTGTCATTGTACGCGTATTAATATTTTTGTAAATCTGTCGCATTTTTAAAAAAAAATCTTTGGAGCCGTTTTTTTAATTTAAGAAAAAAAAATGCAAAAAATTAGGTTTTTTTCATAAACAATAAATTTTTAAGCTGATTTGCGAAAAATAGTAATCAATCTTTATAAAATTTATATATTGCAAATAATGTTTGTAAAAACATCATCAAAACTTTTCGCCTTGATTACGTGAAAAATTCAATAAAAAATAAAAAATCATTAAAACTCATCAAGATTTTCAAGGTCATTTCAATCATTCACTATATCTCACGAACCAGATATAATATTTGGATCATTAAGGTGTCAGTTGACAAGTATTAACATCTTTGTGAAGTTTTCAACAATATAAAAATTCGTTTCAGCCGTTTTTTTAATTTAATAGTAGAAAATGCGAAAAATTATGTTTTTTTTATAAAAAATATTTTTTAACCTGATTTGCACCGCACAGTGATACCAGTTTATAAAATTTATACATTCTCATTAATTTTTGAAGAGACACCGGCAAAATTTTCTTCCATGAATATGAAAAAAACTAAATTAAAAATAAAAAAATCATTCAAAGTTACCATTTAAAGAGGGTTCATACGAATGATATTATTCAGCATCTTTTATTCTAAAAACGTTGTTGTAAATTCAAACAAAGTGTTATAACATTCGCATAATTTGAGCAGATTTTTAATAGTTTAGAGAGTGTTTTAATTTTAGTAAAAAAAAACTGCTTAAATTTTGAAAACCAACAAAAATTTTCAAGATCAAAAAGGCCCCCACCAATTATTCCGGGTGAATATCCAATCTGTCCTCATCGACCAAAAACCTTACGTAATCAATGGACCCTCCCGTAGACGATATGATTCATATTAACTCATTCCTGTTACTGCTATGAATATCTTTCATTGTTGTAATGTTGTTGATGTTTATGTAGATATCACTGGGAAGTTGATCGTGTGGACCTCAAGGGTCGCACCTCGCGGCTTGTTTTGCATTGTCTTACGATAGTAGAACTTTTCAAGAGTATTTAGTTAAAATTTTAGGTCGATTGGAGCAAAACTGATGGAACTACAGAATTTTAAAACTCTGCTCTACGACGCGCTATAATCTACAAATCGGCTGTTTCTCTTTTTAAACGCGTTTTTAGAAAAAAAGCTTGAAATTTCCGAATAACATTCAATAAAGTGGAGATTGTGCCAATTCTGTTATGACAGATCTAACTGATTTATTAATATAATAAATTCATTACCGATGCATCGAAACTTTTCCACTGTGTACCGAGCTGCGATATTGATAAATTTCAAATATAGTGATGAAATATACATGCAATACAATAGTTCATGGAAACTCTCATATCCTTATTTCTGATTATAACAGCAAAGAGCAAGTTAAAGAGCTTTATTACGAAACTATTCAAACTTTATTCATCATATCTCAAAAGTAGCTCCAAGTATTCACTCTACATATTTTTCATGTCCATAGCAAATAATGATGGCTAATAGCTTGATGTGAGATGTTCTTACTGATAATTTCTTAGGGTATTAGCTGGACAAAATTTTAAATTGATTAATAACTTCGCAGTATTTGGGAAGGACTCGTAATCTAAATCCAAATTGAAGTGGTCAACATAACTATACGTTTTAAGGTCTTATGAATAATTTAATTGAATTTGTAGAAAGAAGTCTGTACGTTTGTGTGTGTTTATTTGTGTACGTACGTACGTGCATGCATGAACATTTTTTCCTACGATGATAAGTGACGACCGAAGATTCGTATCAATTTTATTAAGGTGTCAATCACAATGTATACAAAATTAAATGGATTGATTTGATTAGGGTATAATTACAAGCATTAAGATTCTCTTCCAAAAAAGGATGTTTCTTAGCTTTGCATTTGTTTATCAATGTTTTACAAATTAAAATGCTTTTGAGAATTTTCATAACACAAAAAGCGAAGTTTTTCTATGATTGCTAAAAAAATAGAGCAAAAACAGTAAATAATAGTAACAATGAATGAATGGTTTTCACGAATAATATCATATAGTCTCTCTTACTCTAGTGATGTTGTTTTGTTTTATTCGATAAATTTTTAACAAATTAGAATATACTTGGAAAAAGATTAAATCTGTTCCTAAAAACATTTTTTTTGCTTTAAAGAGATGTTATCAAACAAAAACCACAGTTTTTAATGGTGCCAAAAATATTCAAAATGATTTAATCATTTAATCAGAGAACAATTCACACATATAATGAACGATCAGTTTTAACTTACTCGACTTACTCAAATGTAATGAGTTTCTATCATAGTTTTTATTCGGAGTATATTTTGCATTATTACCTACTTTTATTTCTATTATTCATAAAATGTTACTGCGAGGATGTTTCTGTAAACCTTAACGGTCGCACCTTGTGGCTTGTTCATTTTTGATCTGAAGTTGGCTTTTTATCTGTGGTTCGAAAGTTTGTTGGATAGATAAAAACACATTCCCTCTAGGACATTATTACTGTATATGCCTACGACTAAGAATCAAATGAATAAATATAAATTGTTTTCTTAATAATTGAATTTAGTCTGAATAGTAATAGTTTGTTTTTAATCCATTTCCTTACCGAACTATTTCGGTATAGAATTGGATTAAATACAACTCAACGTGTCCTTATATAAAAGAATAAGAAATTCAGTGAAATTTGAGATACGTCTTTTTCGCTTAGGAGGGCAGTATAAACAACAGTGTTAAAAATTAAATAATTATTGGCCATTATTACTCCATATCAGCTATGAAGGGGAAGGGATAGAAAAAACATAAACCTCCTAAAATATTTTTTTAACTCTATCTGACAGCTGTAGCTAATTTGTACGTTTTGAGAAGTTTTCTGAATAATTTATAACCCAACTGGGTCAAATGTTCTGGTTCTTAGGCCTTATAAGGAAAGCAATAGTGAGCAATATGAGTTGCATATAATTATCCATGTTTTCCGTACCAGACTCAAATCAACCAAAATGTCGATGTTTATGCTTTTCCGTATACATGAGTGTTAGTCCAAATTTTAATCGAAATAAAACTACCATTTTAGAAAAATTACCATGTCAATAATGATTTTCAAGTCCAGACATTTTCACATATCAATTTATTTCATTTATCTCTGCAATTCTAATTTATTTTGTTGTGAACTTGATCCAAAAGGATATTCATAATGTGCATTGAGAATAGCCAACATATTAACAATTATCAGAATAGGTAAAGATACACCACAATAATGCAATTCAGTTATTAAATAAACGTTGGAGCGTTAATTTTAAACTAAATTGCAACATTCGGTTATTAATGATGACTTATCAGTACAATTGGAATTTGTTGTAGTATCGTCCACAATATTGGGCAGGATAGAATTAATTCTATTTACTTTTCGTTGCGTATTCAAAAGCTTGATTGCCTGCAATAGCTTTGGATAAATTTTGTTATTTAAAACGATACTTGGTTGAATGCATTTCTACAAATGGAATTCAAGTGAACGAAATTCTTACGAGTTGTTTAATTATTACCCACAATAAATAATTTCTTTGTTGTTCTCTTGGTGCGGCAATGATTTAAGGAACGCTACTTAATTTCTAAAATTTCAATATTATGATTAAAATTTGACACAAGCCGATTAAAACATCAAAATCCTTTAATAGATCATAGCCTACAATTTTTGTTAATTTAAATTTTTCCGCTAGAAATTCATCTATCGTCCACCTTCTCTGCTATACCTACTCTAGTACAGTCCAGCTTTAATCTTCTAAATTTCAAACCAAATTAAATAAATCGATTTGCAGTGAAAGTTCAAGATGTAATATGTAAGTAGCATTAAGGCTCAATTAGCAGAATGAGATCACTGTATTCAAGGATATAGTTGACAAGAAAATAATAACTTTTTTCCATTTTTGCTAATCTAATTCAGAAATCTTCAGATATAAAGGGACTCTATTTTGAAAACCTGCAATGAAATCATTGTTAGAATATATAATGGTAATCTAGATACTTCTCAAACTATCATAAGGTGAAAGTATGAAAACAATACTTTATCAAGCATCCAACCAAAGTTGCGTTGCGGCTTTTCCAATCAACAGGTTGCTTCATTAGTTAAAAATTATATCTTACACGAGAGTTTTACACATCATCTCAATGCTCGAATTGTTATTTCTCAATTTTACTGATTAAGAGGAAATCATTCAGTAAGCAAAACGAAACAGTCGATATTTTTAAACAAAAGTTATTTATGAGATTGAATGTTACATTTTTTTTTTGAAAGCATTGCGTGAAATCATTTACTATCAACACCTGTTATAACATATTTTAGAAACCAATCTAAATTTTCTTCCAAACTTTAATTCGTAAACATTATTTCAAGCAAAAATTAACTTGATATGTTTTTCAGTCACACTACGACCTTTAAATATTTGAAATCTTACCTAAAATCAACACTATAATCCTATTTTAGCCTTGCGAATATTCCAATTTAGTATTCCATTATATATAATTCTATGTTCTTACAAAAACGGATGTTACTTCTATTTCAAAAGAAACACAGATATCTTTTCCAACTTCACTTTCACTTCCTGTATTTTCACTATTAGAAAACTTGCAACTAAACCTTAATATATTTTCACTTCTAGTAAGTACATATCTATTTATCTGAAGAGGACAATAACTTATTTTGGATGCCTACTATTTCACTGAATTTATCCTACGCACACTTTTCTATTCGTCAGATGGTTTTGTTATAGCCAAACTCACTGTATCCGAACTTTACTTTAGAAAATTAGTTTTGCCCACAGCACTCCACTAAATTCTTACCACACTCCCGAACGGAAAATCTTGAAAATAACGAATCCTTAGGCCATCTAAAGTTTTCGTCCCGTACCGGAAAAAAATGTGCCCGAATCACCAAATAAGATCCTCTGCCAGGCAAACTAGATTTCAATTTGCGAAGCTATACATTTATGTTTCACAAATCCTCTTGATAACGTTACTCTGGTTACATTGAAATTCTAAATGCATTTGCCTCAAGTCTAGGAATCTAACCTTTACCGTCTGATCGGAAAGCATACATAAAGTCAAGACATCGATATCGACAACAACAAGATACTGTATCAACACTATCGATTCATCAAGGGCGGTCCAGGTTCAAGAGCTCGAACAACTCGGAAAATCTGTCCCGAACCTGAATCAGACTAGAACACTTTCTCAAAACTCGCCTGCTGTCTCACACCAGAATAAACACAAGAAAAACTACAGCTGACTGTTGGTGAGCATTCGATGGCTGAAACCGTACTACCGGAAAACACAATCCAGCTTGGCGAATTCCATAATATTTTCATTCAGTACCAGGATTCTCGATTTGTTCCACAAACTCGCATGGAGGATTTTCTCAAACTTCCAACATCAGGGGACTTCCCGGAAACATGCGCTTTTGATGTATAACATCTATTGCTACGAAGCTCCAAAATCAGGAAATTTCAGGAATTCTATATATTGGAGCCAGTCAGTGCACTACGGAAATCACAGGAACAAATGCGGAAAGACGACCAGAAGAATAATGAAGCGTGAACAAGGAGACTGACATGTGCAAGTGACTGAAAAGCGCAAGCGTGATTTCAGTCGCCCCAGCCGGCGTCTACGTTCCCAAAGGAAACATTCAGGGGTACAATGATCCTTATGCTCTTATCTGGCGTCTATTCAATTTTCCGCTTTTCCTTGTCTGGACGTGCCATAATGGGGCAGCTTTGGAATTCGTTTCGTTGTTTACACAAGTGCTTTTGCATGCTTTCACTGTTGTGCCGGCCGGCCGGCAGAATATTCTTCATGGATAGTCTCGTGGCGGGCAGTCTGTTGTCAGTGTTACCGGCTAAAGTCAGTTTGCTTGGCTTTAGCGAGGAACTAGTGGAGTTGGAGTGGAGTTGAACAAAATGTATACGTATGTACATTGTCTTTCCAGGTATTCAAATTCTATTAACGTTTTTTAATTTATTATTAAAGCAGTTTAATTCACACTTTGATCACATTCCTTACATAAAAAAACAAGCCGAGGGGTGCGACCCTTGAGGTCCACACGGTCAACTTCCCAGTAATATTTACATAAACCTCAACAACATTAGACACAATAATAATTTTGAAAACAAGCCGCGAGGTGCGACCCTTGAGGTCCACATGGTCAACTTCCCAGTAATATCTACATAAACATCAACAACTTTACAACAAAGAGAGGCATTCATAGCAGTAACAGGAATAAGTTGATATGAATCATATCGTCTACGGGACGGTCCATTGATTACGTAAGGTTTTTGGTCGATGAGGACAGATTGAATATTCACGCGGATCAATCGGTGGGGGCCTTTTTGGTGTTGAAAAATTTTGTTGGTTTTGAAAATTTAAGCAATTTTAATCATCAATCAATTTTTTTTAATTAAAAGACTATAAAAACTATTAAAAGTCTGCTCAAAGTATGCAAATATCTTAAAACTTTGATTGAATTTACAACAATTTTTTTAGAATAAAAGATATAAAGTAATACCACTCGTATGAACCCTCTTTAAATGGTAACTTTGAATGATTTTTTTATTTTTAATTTAGGTTGTTTCATAATCATGGAATAAAGTTTTGCGGGTTTCTCTCCAAAAACTGATAAGAATGTATAAATTTTATAAACTGGATCACTGTGCTGTGCAAATCAAGTTAAAAAATATTTTCTATGAAAAAAACCATAATTTTTCGCATTTTCTTCTATTAAATTTAAAAAACGGCTAAGACGAATTTTTATAATGTGAAAAACTTCACAAAGATGTTAATACACGTCTACTGACACCTCAATGATGCAAATATTATATCTGGTTCGTGAGATATAGTGAATGATAAAAATGACCTTGAAAATCATGATGACTTTTAATGATTTTTTATTTTTAATTTATGTTTTTACGTAATCATGACAAAAAGTTTTAATGAAGTTTTTGCTAAAATTTTTTGGAGTACATAAATTTTATAAACATTGATTACTAAGACTTGACAATAAGGTTAAAAATTTATTGTTTTTGAAAAAAACCTAATTTTTTGCACTTTTTTTTAAAAAAATTGAAAACCGCTCCAAATTTTTTTTTTTAAAATTTTATAGAATCACGCAAACGTTAATACGCGTCGATTGACACCTTGTTCAAAAAAATAGTACGTTTTGTTCGCGAAATATAGCGCATGACAGAATTGACCTTCAAACGGGAAAAACAGCAAACCGCGCCGAACGAAATTTTCCAAAAACTTATCAGCTCTTAAGATTGCAAAGACGCTTCGATTGACACCTTAACAAAGTCAATCGGACTTTGTTTACGTGAGTTATGCTTGTAGAAAAAACTGTCAACGAACGTACAGACGTACGTACACACACACACACACACACATACATACTTCTTTCTAAAAACACTTTATATATACTCTATAAACCTCAAAACGTAAAGAAAAGTTGAAAATTTCAATTTCGATTTTCGAGGCGATTACAAGAACTTCCCATATACTGGGAAGTTAATAATAACAAGCCGCGAGGTGCGACCCTTGAGGTCCACACGGTCAACTTCCCAGTAATATCTAAATGAATATTAAAAATATTAAACACAAAAATATTTATGAAAACAATTCTACTTTAAATAATAATAATGAGAGGTACTCATAACCATAATTGAAATGAGCTTATATCAATCATATCATCTACTGTAGCGTTCATTGATTACGTAGTGCTTTTGTTGGATGGGGGGTGGATTGGTTTGATTGACTATTCACGCGGATAAATCGGAAGGGGCGGACTATAAAGCCTTTTTTACGTTATTCGTTATTTTTACATTGATGCTTGAAGGACAAAAGAGCGCTAGCAAAAATGAATGCATTTTTGTTACTACGCCCACTGAAAAGGTTTTCTCGCGAGGTGTCCATTTTAAATAATTTTGTTCAAAATTGCCATGACTTCGGCATAATCATTGAATTTGTGTTTTGTCACGAGCCGTTTTTTAGGTTTTTTTTGGATCATGCAAAAAAATTTGGCCAAATTCTCTTCGAAAACTATTAGGAATGTATAAATTATATAAACATTTATTACTTTGCTGTGCAAATCAGGTTAAAAATTTATTTTTTTATGAAAAAAAAATCTAATATTTCCCATTTTCGTTTATTAAAAGGAAAAAAACGGCGGAAAGGATTTTTTTATAAAGTTTAAAACATAACGAGAAAAAATACACGTTAAATGTCACCTCAATGATGCAAATATCATATATGGTTCGTGAAATATAGTGAATGATATAAATAACTGAAAGTCAGGATGGCTTTTAATGATTTTTTATTTTTATTTTAATTTTTGTTGTTATCATCAGAAAAAAGGTTTGCTTTTTTTTTTACAAAAACTGTTTGGAGGATAAAATTTGTATAAACATTGGTAACTGTGTTTCGCAAATCACGTTAAAAATTTATTGTTTATAAAAAATCTAATTTCTTCACTTTTTTGATAAATTAAAAAAAAGCCCCAACATTTTTTAAAAAAATTTCATGGAATCACATAGATGTTATTACGCGTATGTTCAGTTCGCGAGATATAGCGCATGATAAAAATGCCCTTCAAAGCATCAAAACAACAAACCCCCTCCGACCGGAGTGTCCCAAAAACTAATCAGCTCTTAAAATTGCAAGTCGATACGACTTTGTTTACGTGAATTATGCTTGTAGAAAAACTGTCCATATACGTACGTACGTACACACACACACACACACACACACACATATATATATATATATATATATATATATATATATATATATATATATATATAGCTCATTTTCTCAAAACACTTTAAATATACTCTAAAGACCTCAAAACGTAAAGAAATGTTGAAAATTTCAATTGCGATTTTCGAGGCGATTACAAGAACTTCCCATATACTGGAAAGTTCAAAATAACCCTTTTCTATTCCTAACATTTTTCTGATTTATACTTAACACAAATTCGTAATTGAAAAACTGTCATCCTTGAAATTTATTTATTTAATAATCTTATATGAATTTTCAGGACTAATTCAGCATCGCCTGTCAATTTAAAGACCACTAAGGACAAATAAATTGTGGTTGCATTATTTTACGAGCTTTAATATTGATTGGTTAAGTGTATAGATTTTAATATTATGTTCAAAAAACAGCAGCCAAAATTGTCTTGCCAATAATCCATGCAACATACATGCTATGGCTATTACACATTCCTATTTCTCAAACAATGATCTGTTGTTTATTGGATTTTATGTTATTTGACATGATAGTTTGACATGATTCATTTCAAAGCTTTAAGAGATGTTTCCCATAAGAATTTTCTGATTATGTTTTGCTTCGAAATAACTTTTCGGATGAAAAATCAGTAGATCTTTGTTAGGCAGTAAAAATTTGCTTTAAAATTTAGCCAAGTGTGTACTTTGGTAAAACATGTCATCCGAAAATACATTAAGAAGCAATTGGTAAGTATTTATGTGCAGGAGGTTATCGGAGACTGCACACCAATATTTCAGGAAAAACTCTGGAGGATATGCGCTTGTATTTTCAGCGGACACATCTATGATGAAAATCAAGAGCTAAAATTATAGTATGTACAATATTTGAAAAAAAAGTAGTTGCTGCGACTTTCAAGACAAAATATAATAAAACACTTTGTAATAGTAATACATGGAGATAATGTGCGGTTTCAGGTGTAACGACTAGCATCGTAATCAGATGCTGCCACTTCCACCTTCAAGGATAGCGCAACCACTTTTGATCTATAGGTAGATTGAGACCCATATAGCCTCAATTTGATTAAAGTATTAAAGCATTTTAACATTTTTATGATTAGAGCAGGTTTCTATAAAGGTAGTGCATTCGTTTTCTATTTTAATAGAAAAACTGCTGAAAATTTAAAAATAATAAAAAAAACCTCACCAAATGTGCTCATATCGCAATCACTACATTTTAAGATCAGGTATTTTGAAGAATCCGTATTTAACAAAAATATAATAATCCTTCATGAGTAATAACGTCTTCATACAAAGGCACTACATGACTAAGATATATAATGAACAAGTGATATATACGGATAAAGTTACCTTATTTCACTTACTCTGACAAACTGGTTGTGATATCGATCGATGCGGATTATCATTTTATTGATTTGGTTCAAATGTTACTAGAATAATCTCAATGGTTTCTTATTTTTCTTAAACATCAACGAAAAAAATTAAATGAATTTCAAATTGAATTGAATTCTTTATTACTTATAATTTGCACTTCTGGTAATCACTGTTTAGAGTTGTCATGAATCGAAAATCATAGTTTTTTAAACTTCCAAGAAGAATTCCTAACAAAAAAGTAAACAACGAGTATTTATATTGAATAAGATAGCATCCATTAATTACGACTGGATAATTTGTGAAATTTTGAGTCCATTCATTGTCAGGTCACGTAAGAATTCAGTTACCTCTTCCATTTTATTAAGTAAGATTTGTATTTTACATATAATCTGATTTCAAATTTTTGCTGCAAATTACTGATTGGTTTATGATGATATTCAAAACAAGAAATGATAGTCTTTCTAAGATAGAATGGTGAAATTGTACAGATGCAATATCTAAACGGCACCTATAGAAATCTTGAACCCAACTACCAAAAATGATAATCACGCGGCAAAATTTGATTTGGTCTGCGTAAAAACAAAAACTAGACTCAATAACTTCTCAATTTCAATTTTGCCAAAATATTTGCTTTCACAATTTTGTCTTTCAAGCTTCGATCTGAAAATATATTTACGTGAAAAAGGCTTGGTGGTTTGATAATAGGTACCCAGTATTTTGTGAAACATCAAGATTTTTTAAAGATTCGTATGAATTCAAACAATAATTAATAGGCAATATGAGCTTACATTTTTTGGTACACCTAATTTAGTTGATTTTTGGTATTAATGCTTCATTTTCAATTTCATGATGAAAAACTACAGACATTATATATAGAAAAGGTCCATTTAACAGGTTTGTTTTTTATCATTTTAAAGATTTTCGAATCAGTTCATTTGCCATATTTTTAACACATCTCGTGGAAGAAGAGCCGCAAAATAAGAAGAAAATAAGTGTAAATTCTTTTCTAGATCATGAGATGCGTTATAAAATAAATATTTAAAGAGATTTTAGACATAAGACTCGACTCACCGTTTTACGAGTTCTAAAAATTGTATATTAACTTTGATGTATAAAAACGCTTTTGTTGCATTTATGAGCACTGACATGAGGATGTGTTGTTGAATAGTTTAGGTCACGTAGTTATCTAGTTGAAAAAAAAATGTTTCTATCTAATTTCCGCTACAGACTAAAGCCTCCAATCAATTCAACAGCATAAATACAGCGAGGTGAAGTAATTCGTAAAAAGTTTATTTTCGAATTATATCTGAGCTTCATCTGATTCGACATTAATGAGTCACCAATACTGCGCGTATTCGATCATTCAATTCGAACACATATATTAGGGATTTTAAAAATCAAAAATCCTTCAGTTTTTGAGTTTCAAAGTTTCGAGGCTTTCAGGAGCCCAACCTTGATCCAAAGTATGATAAGCATGATTATAAGTCAAAACAAAGCTCTCAAATTGCTTCTGAACTTTTCATTTTCTTTAGTATTTATTAAAAGGAAAATTAAATATATTTTGAATAAAAACTTTAAAAAAAATCCTAAATCTAAAATTCAACATGATAAAGCTTTATTTTTGTGAATAAATCAAACGTTGAGCCACAACTGAATAATGTTTGGAAAATCACACTTTTGAAGTATCTCATGTGTTTTTTATAATTTAGAAATCTAATTTAGCCACACTGCCATAGAATCCAGCAAATATCGAAAGACAGTTTGAATCTTAAAAAAAAATGTTTCCATATTTTCAAAGTCTCGTTAATTTGATGTTCGCATTGCTTTTGAAACTACTCCTTGCTTTTCAATGTCTTTCTATCCTTGTGGCTAGCAAAAGTGCTAGCGTTCTTAATTTATTACTTACCTTCGCCGCAACCAAGAGCACTCCTACCAACTCTCATAGTACCTGAAATAAAAGGTAATTAACGGCGCTGCCCTCAATTTTCATTGACTTGATATAGGGAAGCGCCAAACGCACGAAGAGTATTTAAACGGAAACCAAACCAAACGCTGTTTGGTTTTCGTGCTACTTGAAAAATCGTCGAGAAAAATAGTGGCTGTTAAAACGTGTGGATTACGGGATGTTTGGAAAAGCTACACCAGCTTTTCAGGTAAGCACCAATATAAATTTTAATTATTTTCAATGTTGGTATCATAAAAAGCGGATTTTAGCTCAGAATAAATGAGAGCGGATATGGTTTGCATAAGTAATTGCTTATTTGTAGATATTTTTTAAAAGCATATTAATAAGCTGAAGTTCATGCCGTTGATTAATTGTTTTTTTTTCAGGAATATTTTACTGTTGATTGAAGTTCGACAAAAGAGACTAACAAAATTTATCGAAAAATATATTTTGAACAATTTGAAGAAAGTCGAAACATTGTTCTATGTTCGTTTCCTAATTTTCTTAAATACAGGGTGGCCCAAAAGTTTCTCCCCACCTATTTAAGTAAACATATTATTCATTACTTGTCGCCAAAATTTATCCCCTCTCATTCTAGCAAAAATCATAAACGGAGATTAAATATCAACTCTTCAGTTATCTTAAAGATCATATAGTGCTAAGCTACGACAGCATACACATCAATAATAGCTGTGCAAAGCGATATAGTGCATTTACAGGGAAAAAATTTAAAAAACATTTGTCCCTATAGTCAGGTACAGAGACGTACCCTCTAAAAAGCTGATTTGAGTTACCGGGGTAATTAAGGGTTTTTCTGTAAATCTTTTTGTGAAATTTTATTGCTCCTGACCTCAAGGATCCTTTTTTGTTGCCGTGTTTATCGTAAGTAGTAATTTTTCTTAGAACATTTTATACGCACTACCTGAAAAATCATTTTTTTAAGGTTATCCTAGAGAAATTTTTTGCTTCTTCGTTATGGATTCAAATAGGATACAAACAAGGATTCAAATCTTGGCGAAATAGGAAAATCCGTTTCAGATATATCAAGGACACTAGGCGTGGACAGGAAGACCGTAAGATTATGGCTAGAAAGGAGGAAAGGCGATACACAGGACAAAAGACGTGCCGGTAGACCGACAACTCTTTCACCTACAACAAAAATAAAAATAAGGAAGATGGTGGAAAACAAGACAGGCATTGGAACAAGGACAGCGACCAAAATGATAAATCAATCTGAAAATTACCAACAACAGCGAAAAATAACGTCTCGATCAACGGTTCAACGGTACATTAAATCCACGAATTGGGGAAGACATGCTTACGTGAGACAAGTAAAGCCGCTTGTTACTGCAAAGAATGTCACAGATAGACTTAACTTTTGTAGAAGGTTGCAAAGCAAAGGATTCTGTGAAGATAGTGCTCTTGGAAGGTCTAAGAAAGCTAATGTACTTTTTACGGATGAATCCCCGATTGTTTTGCACCCAACGCCGAATAGGCAAAATATGAGAGTTAGAACAAGTGATCCAAGCACTTTTAGACCCATACAAAAGCCGAAATTTGACCTCAAGATAATGGTTGCAGGAGGAATCAGCTCACGTGGCAAGTCAAGACTTCATGTTGTTGAGGAAAAAAGAACCGTAGATGGATCCTATTACCGAAACAACATTTTACCAGCTTATGCAGCATGCCAGGATGACAGAAGACAGTTTCCAGATAAAAATTTGGTAATTCTTATGCAGGATGGGGCACGAGCGCATACAGCAAAGGCAACATTGGCACTGGCAAAATCGATGTTTTCAACTGTTTGGGAAGATTGGCCTGGAAACTCTCCTGACCTTAACCCAATCGAACATGTTTGGGCTAGACTTCAAGAGAGTGTATTCAGACATCCGATGCCGAAGAATAGACGACAATTAATTGCAAGAGTACAGCAAGAATGGAGCATCTACACCAAGGACGAATTTGAAAATTTATGTGGTAGCTTTGGATTTTTTTTTTCAAAAATGGCTTTATTGATATTGATTTTCGCAATTAAAAAAAATTCTTAAGCCTACGAACTATCATCTAACTTAAAAAAACTAAATGGCCACTAGGGCGCTCAAAGCTTGTTAATCTTTATTAATATGCATTTAACAAATATCGCTTATTTTCTAACTTATCAGCATTATTATTAAATTTAAATTGGAAAAAACAGAAGAAGAAAAAACAATTTATCGTCACACCTTAACCTAACTTAACCTATGCGAGGTTGTATCTGCCAGCAGATTCGCCCCCGCAGGTAGCTTTGGACTACGTATTTTAGAATGTATAGATAATAATGGTAGACATACGCACTATTAGTAATAGGAATAATGATCTGTATTATGTTAGCATCGCAAATAAATTTGAACTTCTAATTTATGTTTGTTGGTTTGCTTTTTATAACAAAAAATTTGTGGGGAGAAACTTTTGGGCCACTCTGTATGTTACTTTCTATGATAGATGTTATTGATTACATAAGAAAAATGCTACATAAGTCTTGGATGCTTCTTCTGTTAAAATGTTTCATATCCTCTTAACCGTTGTAATTATTGCTCCAATTTAAATCGATGGTTTCAATTGATCAGTCATGCGGAAGATGTATTGAACATTCAATTATGTTTAATTAAATATCCTAAGGCCTCAAACATCAAACGATTTCCTAACATTGAATTCAATGAAAAAGGTTCCGCCGATAAGGCAATTTAATTCATGTTAGTGTGATTGAAAATGTTGTCTTTCAAATAATCGATTAATGCATATTTGAGTCATGTAATAAAGAAAATGTTCAGAGAACAAGCTGCTAGTTGCGACGAAGTTCACACGGATAACATTCCAATAAAAAACTTAAACAAGATAATAATAATAAAAATTATCACACTTTAAATAAGAATAAAAACTCATCAAAAACAGAATCAGTAAATTTAACATCTGATAATATGGAAAACATAAAAAATCTTACGTAAGGAAGAAGAAAAAAATACTAAAATCTTAAGAGGCCATACAACAAATGAGCTCAAAAATTTGACAATTGTTCTTTATAACTATTTATTGCCTATTGTTCTTATGTAAATATTTTTTGAAAGTATCTAAAAAAATGTTAGGATCCTTGGTTGGAACTTAAAACATTTGATTTGGAAAAGCAAATATTGGCTGAAATCCTTTTCAGAAGGAACAAATTTTGATTGTGATGTTCTTTTAAATTTAAAGTGGTTATGCATGACAAAAAAGGCTGTACGAAAATTATTCACAATGTGCTCAAATCATGCAAATGTTAATCAGATTTGATTGATATGACAACATTGTCTTAAGAATAAAACAAATTATTTAATATTCACAGGGACTATTATTATTAATTATTTTTAACTTCCCATTATATGGAAACTTCTTGTAATCGCCTCGAAAGTCGAAATTGAAATTTTCAACTTTTCTTTACGTTTTGAGGTCTATAGAGTATATATTAAGTGTTTTTAGAAAGAAATATGTATGTGTGTATGTGTGTATGTGTGTATGTGTGTATGTACGTACGTACGTACGTACTTCCCAGTATATGGGAAGTTCTTGTAATCGCCTCGAAAGTCGAAATTGAAATTTTCAACTTTTCTTTACGTTTTGAGGTCTAAAGAGTATATATTAAGTGTTTTTAGAAAGAAGTATGTATGTGTGTGTGTGTATGTACGTACGTACGTACATACGTGCGTTCGCGGACAGTTTTTCTACGAGCATAACTCACGTAAACAAAGTCGTATCGACTTCGTTGAGGTGTCAATCGAAGCGTCTTTGCAATTTTAAAAGCTGATTAGTTCTTGGGACACTTCGGTCGGGGGGGGGGGGGGGGTTTGCTGTTTTCATCCCTTGAAGATCAACCATGTTATGCGCTATATCTCACGAACCAAACATGCGATTTTTATCATTCAGGTGTCAATTGACGCGTATTGGCATTGTTGTGATTTTGTCAAATTTTTAAAAAAATTCTTGGAGCCTTTTTTTAAATTTTAAAAAAAAAAGTGCAAAAAATTAGGGTTTTTTCAAAAACTCAAAATTTTTAACCTGATTTCTAACTCTAAGTAATCAATGTTTATGTAATTAACATACTCCAAATAGTTTTTGTAAAAAAACCAGCAAAAGTTTTTTTCATGACTACAAAAAAAATTAAATAAAAATTAAAAAATCATTAAACGTTCAAGGTCATTTACGTCATTCATTATATCTCGAGAACTAAATATAATATTTCCATCATTAAGGTGTCAATCGACGCGTATTATGATTTTAATGTTGTTTTTATATGTTAAAAAAATCGTTAAAGCGGTTCTTTAATTTATTGAAAAAAATTGGAAAAGTAGTGTTTTTTCATAAAAAATTCATTTTTCACCTGATTTGCACATCGTAATAATAAATGTTTGTAGAGTTTATAAAATTTTATCAATTTTTGTAGAGAAACCAGCAAAACCTTTTCTCATGATTACAAAAAAAATTAAATAAAAAATAAAAAATCATTCAAAGTCACCATGTAGAAAGGGTTCATTCGAATCATAATACCTTAAATCTCTTATTCTAAAAACATTAATGTAAAGTCAATCAAAGTTTATTAATATTTGCAAAATTTGAGCAGATTTTTAATCGTGTTCACAGCACCATGTTTTAACTTTAATGATAAAACTGCTTTGTAACCTCTCCCCCCTCCGATTGATCCACGTGAATAATCAATCAAACCAATGCACCAAAATCCTTACGTAATCAATTGACGCTCGCGTAGATGTTATGATTAATATTAAATCATTCCAATAACTTTTACGAGAAGTACATTTTTATTATTTAAAGTAGTAGTATTTCCATAATTATTATTGTGTTTAATATTTGTAATATCTTTTTAGATATTACTGGGAAGTTGACCGTGTGGACCTCATGGGTCGCACCTCACGGCTTGTTTATTTTTAATTTAGTTTTATTTCATAATTATTGAAGAAAATTTTGCTGGTTTCTCTTCGAAAACTGATTAGAATGTATAAATTTTACAAACATTTATTACTGTATTGTGCAAATCAGGTTAAAAAAATATTTTTTATGAAAAAACCGTAATTTTTGGAATTTTCTTCTATTAAATTAAAAAAATGGCTGTAATGAATTTTTAAAATGTTAAAAAAATCACAAAGATGTTAATACACGTCGATAAATACCTTAATGGTGCAAATATTATATCTAGTTCGTCAAATATGGTGAATGACAGAAATGACCTTGAATATAATGATGACTGTTAATGATTTTTTTATTTAACGTTTTTTGCAATCATGAGGAAAAAGTTTGATGATGATTTTACAAGCACTGCTTGGGGAATATAAATTTTATAAAAAGTTATTACTGTGTTCCGTAAATCAGGTTAAAAAATTTTGTTTATAAAAAAACCTATTTTTTTGCATTTTTTTATATTAAAAAATGGCTCCAACGATTTTTTTCAAAATTTGACTGATTCACAAAAATGTTAATATGCATCGATTGACAGCTAAATGATGCAAATCGTAAGTTTGATTAGCGAGATGGAACGCATGGCAAATATGACCTTGAAGATCATGATGACTGTTAATGATTTTTTATTTATTATTCAATTTTTTTTTATAATCATGTGAAAAAAATTGATGATATTTTAGCAAGAACTATTTGGAGTATATAAATTATATAGATATTGATTATATCGACTTGAAAATAAGGTTAAAATTTTATTGCGTTTGAAAAAAACCAATTTTTTTGTACTTTTTTTAAAAAAAATTCAAAAATGGCTTTAAATTTTTTTTTCAAAATATCCTAAATTCACAAAAATGTCATTACGCGTTGATTGATATTTTAGTTATGCAAATCGAATGTTTGGTTCGCGAGATACAACGGATGACAAATATGACCTTGAAGATCATGATGTATATTAATAATTTTTTATTTTTTATTTAATTTTTTTCGTAATCTTGAGAAAAATTTTTGATGGTGGTTTTACTAAAACTGTTTGGAGTATATAAATTATATAAACATTGATTACTTGGGCTTGAAAAAAAGGTTAAAAATTTATTGTTTTTGAAAAAACCTTAATTTTTTCCACTTTTTTTCAACAAATTAAAAAACGGCTCCAACAATTTTTTAAAAACTTGATAAAATCACATAAATGTCAATACGCGTTGATTGGCACCTTGATAAAGCAAATCGTTTGTTTGATTCGCGAGATATAAGGCATGACAGAAATGACCTTCAAACGGGCATAACAGCGAACCCCCCCCCCCCCCCCGACCGAAGTTTCCCAAAAACTAATCAGCTCTTAAGATTGCAAAGACTCTTCGATTGACACCTCAAGAAAATTGATACGACTGTGTATACGTGAGTTATGCTCGTAGAAAAAAGTGTCCACGAACGTACAGACGTACGTACGTACACACACACACATACATCTCCCTTTCTAAAAACACTTTATATATACTCTATAGACCTCAAAACGTAAAGAAATGTTGAACTTTAAATTTGAATGTTGGGGGCGACTTCAAGAATTTCTCATATACTGGGAAGTTAATACGAACGAGTGCCACCAATTACAGATTTCAAAATTCATAGCAAATAAAATCGAATAAACAGTTTTTCAGATATTCTAGTTGAAATATAGTCAACTTAAATAACTTACAATCATCTGTTTGAACCAGAACTAGAACCATCCATTTTGAAAATATTCAAAGACAAGTAAACCACCTCAATAATTACTTGAATGTTGTTGCAGAATCTAAAACACAATCCTGAAAAGCCACCAAAAAGCTAATTAACTCATAAACAATAGGTGTACCATTTCTAGACAGCGAAGCATAGAATGGAACTAGTTCAACATTTGTCACGGACGATTTCGTTTCTTGACGCTCTCTTAACACGAAGGTGTAGCTGCACGCTTCACGCCCCGTGCACCCTGCAGCGGCAAACCACTTTATTTTAACGAGGACTTACGAATTATTTACCCATCAATACCACCACTACTGTCGTAAATAACAGCCAAGCTATTCCTTCCTCTCGACAAGGAAAACTAGTCTCGGCATCGAACAATAGAATCACTGGTTTGAATTTCGGGTGTGCATGCTTCCTGTTAACGCCTTGTTACTCTTCAGGTAATTTTGGTGCCAAGCAAATCTTAAATTCTTCCAACGATTCTGGAGAATCAGGTTAAGAACAATGCTTACAAATAAATTAAGTAAGCAAGCTACAATTTGTTTCATTCCCGAAAACATTGAAATGTTATTGTGAAATTTGACTTCACTCAAGTATTTTGGTATTCCATGGGTTAAACTTAACCTCGGAGTATCAATCCAAGATTAGGGTAAACGGAACAATTTATGGGCGAACGTTGGAGCATCCTCGATTATGGCGATAGTAAATTTTCAGTGAAGACTTGGTTCTGTCACTTTCATCTCCTTGACTTTAAGCTTCTACAGAATTTGATGAAGGATGCGAATATTGCCGGCATGAACGAAATATGGCTACTTCAGAAGAGTGTTCGATATATGTAATTCTTATCTTCTACAAGTATATAGTGTTCCAATATATGGCAATGCTTTATCCACCTAGCCGTTGTACCAGACAATGTTCTGCACGATATCAGAGCGTGATTCTACAATTCGTTCCTTGGCTACGCGACATTAAGCATCCTTCAGAGCTGAAGAAATTGCATATAGGCCGGTCGTATACAATTGCTCTCACATAAATGTCTTGACTGCAATTTTCAAGGAGGCTCATGTTTATGGTGCTTGGAGAATTTTGTGTAGGATTGTTTCTGATGTCCATATTTTGTGTTGAAGAGGTCAAATTGTACATAATTCTGTTCGAAAAACTCTCAATAATACACTTTACATTCTGTTCGGAAGCACGTAAAAAATATGTTTCGAGACTGGCATTTTATCGCAACTTCTATGAACAGTATTTACTAACTTTCCAGTCTATGGAGAGTTCTTGTAGCCGTACAGAAAACTCAAATTGAAACTTTCATTATTGTTGACGTTTTAGGGTCAGAAAACTATTACAAATACTTGCGTACGTGAGTGTTCACGTTTAAATGAATATAATTTTCAAAAAAAAAATTAACGATTTCGTGGACTGTTTTGTTGACTTCGCTGGGATGTTAACCAATGAAAATGACCAGTTTTATTATGTAATATAATTTTGAATAAATTCAGTGTAGCCGTGTTTACATGTTATTAAAAAAGTATCAAAGATTTGTCTTTTGTTTCAAAATAATGTTTTACAATGCTCGAAACCGTTTTCACCGAAAAATTTCAATCTTTTTCTTTCATTGTATAACAAAACTCACTAAAAGTCTTTATGAATAAGAGATTAATTAGAATAGTTTTACCTGCTTTTACTTATTCTTGTTGCGTTGCTGTTTTGTGATCAGGCTACCAACGTTATGTATTTCAAATGATAAGGGAGGAAGTAACTGAAATTTTACGAACACTAAAGAACAAAACTATTAAAAACTACAATTTTTTATTTGATGCATGCCTTTTAAAGCATATGATCTTGAAGAGTATTGATTACAAAACATTTTAGCAATCAATGCGTTGATTATCGCAAATGCAAATTTGATTGAAAATGAATTTTTCTCTTCAATTTTGAGAATTTTTTTCCTTAACACGTTGAGTGCCAATGCACCCCGCCGGCGGGATCATTAAATTTGCCTAAGAGGCCACATGCCCCGCCAGCGGGATCAAAATGCATACTTTTGCATCGCTATTGAAAACTAGTAGATACATAGAAATGTGAAATTTTCTGAAGCTTAATATACGAATAATGCCTGTACTAACGGTATGTGAATTTTTTTTGGAGACGGAATGCGATAAAAGTGTTAGATTTGACACTCAATTTACCAGTCACATGACTAGGTAGTTACAAACGTTAGTGAGTTTTATCGGTGTAATAGCTAGTGAAATGAAGTATTTTATATTTATCCATACAAACAAAAGTGCCAAAGCACACATACGTTAGTAACTAACTGCTCTAATCGCTTAAAACTGATGGCAGATAAAGGTCTTTGATAAATTCTTGTAATTATCAAAAGCCGAACAGTTAAGCAAATTAGTATTTTCCGAAATATAAACGCAATGGCTCATTGCAACCATCTTTTTTAATCGTCACAAAGACATTCATCTAAAACTCAATGCCGCAAAGGTGAGCAGATGCCAGGACCAGGTATATTAGGCCACTTTGGTGTAAAGAACATGAGTTGACACGAATGTGGCCTGAGCATTCTAAGAATAAAGCAATATGTACCAAACAAAAGCCATAAATATGGTATCAAAATTTTTAAAATTTGCAATCACCTAGGATACACATTGCGGGTACGAGTTTATACAGCTCGCCAACCCGAAAATCCAGGAAAAGGACTTGCGGAGAATGTGGTAACAAAACTATCAGAAAATTACGTTAATACGGGTAGAACGATCGTAACGGATAATTTTTATACATCTGTACAACTGGCAGAACGTCTCCTCGAAAAGAACACACACCTTATAGGAAATTAAGGAAGAACCGGCGAGGATTGCCAGAAACCATCATTGACGCAAAAATTAATAAAGGCGAAGTTGTTGGTAAGGAAAGCCTAAATGGGATTGTGGTCAGTAAATGGAAAGATAAGCGTGATGTTTATTTTCTCACTACTAAAAATGGAATACAACTTACACCTTCTGGAAAAACGAATAGAAAGAACCAGCAAATATTGAAACCATCAGCGATTCTGAAATACAATGCAGCGAAACAGGGTGTGGATATTTCTGAGCTACTTCACTCCTTTACGTAGAACTGTGCGGTGGTACCACAAAGTGGCGTTTGAACTACTGCTCAACACTTCAACGGTCAACGCTCATGTTATCTACAACCATTTTCGCAGAGAGAATGCTAGCCAAAGAATGCAGATATCTGCTTTTCAAGAAAGCATTATAATGAGTCTTTTGGGAAGACAGGAGAATGATGTCCCAGGGACAGAACAGCTTCAAAAACATATTCGCACGCATACAACAGAAAAAGATGCCAGAAACAGGAAAAGGAGGAACAGATGCTGCGAATGCTACAAACAGAAGTTGCAAGATTCAGGGATGAAGCTAGCACAGAAAACCCAAAAAATTAGCAGAAAATGCTTGCATTGCGATAAATACTATTGCTTGGAATATTTCTCAAAATATCATTAGAATATATAAAAACATGTTAATTACTTGTGAATAAAATGAACAAATACTTACATAAATAATCCCAGTAAACTTTTTTTAAAACAGATATTTACAGAAAACTTTGATCCCGCCGGCGGTGCTCACGGTACCCAGATTAAAGAAAATTTGCAAGAGCACCGCCGGCAGGATCACAATATTTTGAATGGTGGCCTCTGCGGAAAGACTTTGTTTTTGTATGGTGGCACTCAACGTGTTAAAAAAAACCACGGTACTGTGAAAATTGTTGAAAAGCGTTTCAAAGTATGCAAATGTTAATTAGCTGTAATTGATTTAACAACAATGTCTTAAGAATAGAAGATATCAGGTAATCTCATTCGTATTAATCCTTATTACATGGTGACTTTCAATGTTTTATTTATTTATTTTTTGTGACCATGCAAGAAAATTTTGTATGTTTTGTACAAAAAATGTTTAGAGTATATAATTTTTATAATCAGTCATTAATCTGGTTTGCAAATCAGGTTCAAAATTATTTTTTTATGAAAACATCCAACATCCATCCATTGCACTTTTTATTATTAGATTTAAATACGGGTAGAATCATTTTTTTAAAAATTTGGTAGAATCACACAAATATAAATATGCGTCGATTGACACCTTATTAACGCATATAGTGTTATTGGTTCGCGAGATATAGTGCATGACAGAAATAACCTTGAAACTCATATTGTTTTTTCATGATTTTTTTTATTTTTAATATATTTTTTTGGTAATTATGAAAAAAAATCTTTTAGAGTATAAAAAATTTATGAACAGTAATTATTGTGTTAAGCAAATCTGGTTAAAAATTATTTTTTCATGGAAAAATTCTAATTTTCTGCCTTTTTTATTAAATTTAAAAACGTCTCCTCGAATTTTATAAAATTTTACAGAATCACGAAAATGTAAATACGTGTCGATTGACGTTTTAACGATATGAATCTAACATTTGGCTCGCGAGATTATCGCATGAAAGAAATGGGATCAAAACAACAAACCCCCAGACCTAAGTTTCCCAAAATTGATCAGCCCTTATGATTGCAAAGGAGCTTCGAATGACTACTCCACAAAGTCGACGCGACTTTAATCACGAAAAGAAATGTACTGACTTTTTATATAAACTGTTTATAATATCTGAAATTTACAAACACTGATTGCTGGTAGTGCAATCAAGGTGGGATTTTGTTTTTTAAAAAAAGAACTCTTGATTTTTGCATTTTTAACACGTTGATTTAGTATCATACTGCTTAACATAAGTTATATGGGGCAAACGATAAAAATTTTGTTGATGACCTTTTCAACCAGATTGACAGAAAATGTATAAAATACGTCAAGATGAATAAATAAGGGCCCTATCCAACCACAACAAGCAGTTTTGCGCGTGATATTCTTTGGAAAAGTGGGCGCAGACAGTAACATACACTCTTCTAGAATTCAACAGCAGGAAATGTTGCTCACACGTTTTTTACCCTGATATTTGTTTGGATGAGTAGATGTTTGCTTTTGAGATGTTTTCGTCTTGCAAAAGCAAATTCGATGTAGGGATGAACAAGGTAGTTGACTAAAAAAGAAGGTAAATCCTTGGAAAATTTATTATTTTTAACTTCCCAGTATATGGGCAGTTCTTGTAATCGCCTCGAAAATCGAAATTGAAATTTTCAACTTTTCTTTACGTTTTGAGGTCTATAGAGTATATATAAAGTGTTTTAGAAAGAAGTATTTATGTGTGTGTGTGTGTGTGTATGTACGTACGTACGTACGTGCGTTCGCGGGCAGTTTTTCTACGAGCATAACTCACGTAAAAAAAGTCGGTTCAACTTTGTTAAGGTGTCAATCGAAGCGTCTTTGTAATCTTAAGAGCTGATTAGTTTTTGGGAAACTTCGGTCGGGGGGGTTTGCTGTTTTCACCCCTTGAAGGTCAACCATGTTATGCACTATATCTCACGAACCAAACATGCGATTTTCATCATTTAGGTGTCAATCGACGCGTATTTACATTTTTTTGAATCTATCAAATTTTTAAAAAAAAAGTTGAAGCCGTTTTTTAATTTTTAAAAAAAAAGTGCAAAAAATTAGGGTTTTTTTCAAAAACACAAAATTTTTAACCTGATTTTCAACTCTAAGTAATCAATGTTTATATTATTGATATACTCCAGATAGTTTTTGTGAAACAACCAGCAAAAGTTTTTTTCATGATTACAAAAAAAAATTAAATAAAAAATAAAGAATCATTAAACGTTCAAGGTCATTTACGTCATTCATTATATCTCGAGAACCAAATATAATCTTTCCATCATTAAGGTGTCAATCTACGCGTATCAACATCTTTATGATGTTTTTATATTTTGAAAAAAATCGTTATAACGATTTTTTTGATTTATTAATTTTTTTTGGAAAAGTAGTGTTTTTATCAAAAAAAAAATTGATTTTTAACCTGATTTGCACATCGTAATAGTAAATGTTTATAGAATTTATAATATTTTATCAACTTTTGTAGAGAAACCAGCAAAAATAAAAAAAAAATCACCATGTAAAAAGGGTTCATTCGAATCATTATACCTTAAATCTCTTATTCTTAAGACCGTGTTGTAAAGTCAATCAAAGTTTATTAATATTTGCAAAATTTGAGCAGATTTTCAATAGTCTTCACAGCACCATGTTTTAACTTTAATGAAAAAACTGCTTTGAAACCTGTCCCCCCTCCGATTGATCCGCGTGAATAATCAATCAAACCAATGCACCGAAATCCTTACGTAATCAATTGACGCTCGCGTAGATGTTATGATTAATTTTAACTCATTCCAATAACTTTTACGAGAAGTACATTTTTATTATTTGATGTTATATTATTTCCATAACTATTATTGTGTTTAATATTTTTAATATCTTTTTAGATATTACTGGGAATTTGACCGTGTGGACCTCATGGGTCGCACCTCACGGCTTGTTTACTTTTGACTTCATTCAATAATTTTGCTATTTTGGATATTTTTACAGTGATTAACACTGACATAAAAGTAGTATTCTAAGGAAAACATACTAACATTTAACAGTGAAAAGAGCTAGTTTACTATAGCAAACTCTCTAAGGTGAAAAAATCTGTCTGATTGACGCCAACCATTATTTATCTCGTCTCTGAAATGAGCTTTTGAAGGTTTTACTGACCTAGCGTTTCGAGATGCAACTTCTCTATTTTACCAAACGTATTAAATTTAACTGTCTTTTAAAAAGCTATTATCATCTGTGAAGATATTTATTTCAACCCACAACTTGGCGTGTTAATACGACTCCTGTTTAACTTAAGCTGTTGGTTTGAGTTTTATTTCATTCCATATTCCATTTGTCATTTTAATATTTATTTTAATGCTATCATCGCAGCAAAACAGTAACATTAACTTTTTGCTTCTTTGTAAGCAAGTATGCCTGAAACAATAAGGGTTTAGAATCGCTTTAACAACATCGCGTTGTTAGATGTAATTAGCATTGGAAACCTCTGAATGGCATGGAGAAGTGGTGACATTCAAAAAAAATCACCGTTTAATGTCATAAATTTAATCGTCATGTTTCTTTGAAATTAAGGATAATGAAGTGCATGCCAATTTTTGTATTACAAAAATCTGTCGATTTGAAGTTTTGTAACAAATGATGAATTGTGCCTAAAGGAAGAATAGAAATTTAGTGGAAAGTATTTTAATTTTCATCAAAATTTAAATACAAGAATAAACTTTTTGCATAAATTGAAATGGTTGGCTGTTGATAAGGTAATGTAATTTTTTTAACATTTGTATTTACACACAGTTTATTTAAGTTTCAGTGCAAAGTGGTACAAGTTATTTGCTCTTTATTTTCCAAATACCAGATTTTCTGAAAACAAGCTGCTCTTCGCAACAATGGTATTTAATGCAGTTTTTTTCTGTGCACAGATGATGATTTATTTAATATCTCAATAGTCAATCTATTGATTCTATTTTTTACATTATAAACCATGAAAAAACATCATCAAAGACATTATTACTCTCCTTATTTTTGACAAATAGAACACGAAACCAGAATATCTCATGTCATTTATTACATGTCAGGTCTTTCTCTCGAGGCGGACTCCTTTTCTAGTTTTTCAAACAAGCATGCTCCTTTCAAAAGTCATAAACCACACATTTCCCATTCTGAAGACTCTCTTTACACATGCCTTGGAGATATGAAAAATTAAGGAACTAGGAAATATTTTCTAGGCTTTCTCATAAAATACACGGATCTTGTACAATTTTTATTCGTATTGTATTTTGCGGAGAGAGGCCGTGCTGCATTGCCTTGAAGATGCGGTCTGTAATGCAGCGGCTTCAGTTTTGCTCTATTGTATGAACTTAAGTAGGGCGGGATCGGGAACGCTTGCGGAAGCAAGCTGTACAAAGTGCAGAAGCTTGTGCCAGAAAACGTATTACAATTTAACTCTTCTTCTACTTGCACTTCCTCAGCCCTAGTCTAAAGACCATAAAGTAAAGTATGTTAAAGCAACGAAAAGAAACATATCTGAAACGCGCAAGAAGTGTTGCATTCCGCAAGGAATAAGTGGAGCTAGTGCAGTGTGGAGTCCTCCCATATATAATAAGTACAGCAGTACACTCTGCTATTCATGAAAAGCACTTTAAAACGTGACCAGAAGTGAGTTTACATTTCTCATATCAACGAAATATTACACGGACGTGACGAATACAATCCATTCATAGACTTGTAACCTGAATGGAGGCTGTAAGCCCCGTTTTCAGGATGGAAAACACGACACTAGCATAGCCTTATATCCTGTGGTGACTGCAAATGGCATCATTATGATTCACAAGCAAGTACAGAAGTTAAGTTCATGGCTTCAAAGTATTGACAGTTGATCGTGTCCTTGTGCCTGGCTAGAAATCAATATTTATTTGCAATGGAGAAAAAGTTTTACGTGAACTAAACTATCAGTTTGTTGCATGTAAACTAGCTTTCATGTATCTTAGGATTAGCAAAACTTCAAGACACAGTTTGATTTTTTAACTTCCCAGTATATGGGAAGTTCTTGTAATCGCTTCGAAAATCGAAATTGAAATTTTCAACATTTCTTTACGTTTTGAGGTCTATAGAGTATATATAAAGTGTTTTTAGAAAGGGAGATGTATGTGTGTGTGTGTGTGTGTGTGTGTGTGTGTGTGTGTGTGTGTGTGTGTGTACGTACGTACGTACGTACGTTCGTGGACACTTTTTTCTACGAGCATAACTCACGTAAACAAAGTCTGATCGACTTTGTTAAGGTGTCAATCAAAGCGTCTTTGCAATCTTAAGAGCTGATTAGTTTTTGGGATACTTCGGTCGAAGGGGTTTGTTGTTTTGACCCTTTGAAGGTCATTTCTGTCATGCGTTATATCTCGCGAATCAAACATACGATTTCCTTGATCAATGTGTCAATCGACGCGTATTAGCAATTTTGTGAATCTATCAAACTTTGGAAAAAATTGTTGGAGCCGTTTTTTAATTTAAGAAAAAAAAGTGCAAAAAATTAGGTTTTTTTTAATAAACAATAAATTTTTAACCTGATTTACGAAAGACAGTATTCAATTTTTATAAAATTTATATATTTCAAGCAATGTTTATAAAAACAACGTCAAAACTTTTTCTCATGATTACGTTAAAAATTAAATAAAAAATAAAAAATCATTAAAAGGCATCATGATTTTCAAGGTCATTTCTGTCGTGCGTTTTACATATCTCGTGAACCAAACATACAATTTGCATGGTTAAGGTGTCTATCGACGCGTATTAGCATTTGTGTGAATCTATAAAAATTTTAAAAAAATCGTTGGAGCTGTTTTTTAATTTAAGAAAAAAAAGTGCAAAAAATTAGGGTTTTTTTATAAACAATAAATTTTTAACCTGATTTACGAAAGACAGTATTCAATTTTTATAAAATTTATACATTCCAAGCAGTGCTTGTGAAAGCATCATCAAAACTTTTTCTCATGATAACAAGAAACATTAAATAAAAAAAATAAAAATCATCAACAGTCATCATGATCTTCAAGGTCATTTCTTCCATTCACTATATATCACGAACCAGATATAACATTTGCATCATTAAGGTGTTAATCGACGTATTTTAAAACGTCTTTGATTATTTTAACATTATAAAGATCCGTTTCATCGTTTTTTTTTAATTTAATAGAAAAACATAAGAAAACTTAGGGTTTTTTTTCACAAAAAATATTTTTTTAACCTGATTTGCACAACACAGTAATAAATGTTTATAAAATTTATACATTCCTATCAGTTTTTGAAGAGAAACCAGCAAAACTTTTTCATGATTATGATAAAAATTTAATTAAAAATAAAAAATCATTCAAAGTTACCATATGAAAGGGGTTCTTCCGATTGATATTACCTTATATCTTTTATTCTAAAGACTTTGTTGTAAAGTCAATCAAAGTTTTAAAATGTTTGGATAATTTGAGCAGATTTTTAATAGTTTTGCAGTCTGTTGATTAAAAAAGCGGCTTAAATTTTGAAAACCATCAAAATTTCAATCAAATTTGCATTTGTGGTAATCAATCATCATCACCCATCCACCAAAAGCCTTACGCAATCAGTGGATGCTCTCGTAGATGATATGATTAATATTAACTCATTCCTGTTACTGCTATGAATACCTTTCATTATTATTATTTAAAGTAGTAGTATTTTCAAAATTATTATTGTGTTTAATATTTTTAATGTTTATCTAGATATTACTGGGAAGTTGACCGTGTGGACCTCAAGGGTCGCACTTCGCGGCTTGTTGTGGAATGCAATCGTACATAAAAATTTAACAATGCTAACTTATATTAATCAAACTATCTCCTCAGCACTTGGTATCCTGAAATTTAAAAACAGTTCATTGAATAATTGAAAGAATTCGATGTGTCCAAATACCATAAATTTGTTTTGTTTCGAATAAGTTAAAAAAATTAAGACGAGGTAAATAGATTTTAATTTGAAATATTCAATTGCGTCAGGTGTATATATCGTCCTAAATCGTAGGATTTCAAACCAAATTCACCAATTTCAGATAAAAATTCGGATTGTCGTTGAAATTGTAAATGCAATGCATTTCGATTTTGGTTCTTTATCCTGAACGATTTTTTATTCTTCATCCTGAAGATCTAGGAAAAATTATTGGCTCGTTTCGTGTAAAATTCAATTTTTTCTCTATTTTATCTGCTCTGCATTGAAAAAGAAATTTTTGATTTGATTATTTCTTTGCATGTCTAACAAATGCAAACTCTATAATCACTTTTTAACTTCCCAGTATATGGGAAGTTCTTGTAATCGCCTCGAAAATCGAAATTGAAATTTTCAACATTTCTTTACGTTTTGAGGTCTATAGAGTATATATAAAGTGTTTTTAGAAAGGGAGATGTATGTGTGTGTGTGTGTGCGTGTGTGTACGTACGTACGTACGTTCGTGGACACTTTTTTCTACGAGCATAACTCACGTAAAATAAGTTGTATTGACTTTGTTGAGGTGTCAATCGAAGCGTCTTTGCAATCTTAAGAGCTGATTAGTTTTTGGGAATTTTCGGTCATGAAAGTTTGAAGGTCGTTTTTGTCATGCGTTATATCTCGCGAACCAAACATACGATATTTTTGAACAAGGTGTCAATCGACGAGTATTGACGTTTCTGTGATTCTTTCAAATTTTTAGAAAAATTCTTGGAGCGGTTTTTCTATTTTTTAAAAAAAAGTGCAAAAAATTAGGTTTTTTTCCAAAAACAATCAATTTTTGACCTTATTGTCTAGTCCAAGCAATCAATATTTACAAAATTTATATACTCCAAACAATATTCGTAACAACGTCGTCAAAACTTTTTTTCATGATCACGTAAAAAAAAATTAAAAATAAAAAATCATTAAAAGTCTTCATGATTTTCAAGGTCATTTTTATCATTCACTATATCTAACGAACCAGATATAATATTTGCATCAGTAAGGTGTCAATTGACGTGTATTAACTTTTTTGTGAAGTTTTTAACATTATAAAAATTCGTTGCAGCCGTTTTTTAATTTAATAGAAGAAAATGCGAAAAATTATTGTTTTTTTCATAAAAAATATTTTTTAACCTGATTTGCACAGCACAGTGATCCATTTTATAAAATTTATACATTCTTATCAATTTTTGAAGAGAAACCGCCAAAATTTTATTCCATGATTATAAAAAAACTAAAAAAAAAATCATTCAAAGTTACCATGTAAAGAGGGTTCATACGAGTGCTATTACTTTATATCTTTTATTCTAAAAGAAATGTTGCAAGTTCTATCAAAGTTTTAAGATATTTGCATAATTTGAGCAGATTTTTAATAGTTTTTATAGTCTTTTAATTAAAAAAAATTGCTTAAATTCTGAAAACCAGCAAAATTTTTCAATACCAAAAAGGCCCCCAACGATTGATCCGCGTGAATATTCAAACTGTCCTCATTGACCAAAAACCTTACATAATCAATGGACCCTCCCGTAGACGATATGATTCATATTAACTCATTCCTGTTACTGCTATGAATACCTCTCATTGTTGTAATGTTGTTTATGTTTATGTAGATATTACTGGGAAGTTGACCGTGTGGACCTCAAGGGTTGCACCTCGCGGCTTGTTTTATATCTTGAACGAAATGCGGAAATTTCAAAATTTATATTATATATCATTATATTATATATTATAATATATATAACACTTTATTCGTTGGGACTATTAAGTTTCTATTGTTTTTAGTTACATTCATTTTTTGAACCATAAAAATAAAAATATTTTAACTGAATCAGGCGTAAATGAGAACAAATTCAAATAAACTTATTTTTGGCTTTTTTATGAAATTAAAATAACGACTTCTTGAAAATTAAGAAGATTCATTCAAATTTTATTACGTTTCAACTGACACTTCAACGATGCCAGTAAAACATTTCATTCGCAAGATATAATGTGAAACATAAATGAGCTTGGATGTGTCAAAACTGAAACCTACCGAGCCGCAGTTTGAAAAATTCAATACGGCTCGGTTAACACCTTAAATGCGATTTTTCTTTCGAGAGAAACCGTCGTAGAAAAATACGACGTGGGTGCGTACGTACGAACGTATAATCGTACACACATATTCACACTTCTTTTACACATGAAATATAATCTAAAGAGTTTTCGGACAGATTACACAGGAAATGGTATGTTATTTAGTTTTTGGACTGATACATTTGGTTCCACACGCAACCATATATTCAATTTTTTGGAGATGTTTACATTGCTTTCAAATAGCCTGCAGCATGTTTGAACAAAGGGCTGGATTCAATATTTCACGCTCTTCTCCATTCCATTTTGTTATTCTGGACAACTTCCCAATAGCGTCTACAGAACAGTTTAAAAATATAAAAATTATAGTAAAAGTTTTCTAAATAAAGATAAATATTTTCCAAAAAAATATAAATAGTTTTCTATTTAAATTTTTGAAATTCTAAAGAACTTGAATTGTATTGCAGATCCAATATATTCATCACACCAGAAAAGATATTCCAAGATATTAGGTTCATACTCCCAGAGAGATATTTTACGGAATTTTTCACGATGCATACAGGTGGTAGTACAGTTTCGTCATTCCTTACAACAAATTTCAACGGATCAATCAAGATCCTAGAAATATCGGCTGTTATAACTTCAAATTTCAAAAGCGTGCCTGCGTAATCAGATCTCTTGGCGATAATAAATGGAGTTTGGATGTAAATGAGAATCAAAATGCGACAATTTTTATTATAATTCAATATTCAATTCAATATTCACGTCCTAATTTCCTGGTCCTGGTGTCTAAAATCAGTTCTTCTTTGTGTGGAGTTGTAATTTTACAGAATGCCAGTTTATAGAAGTAGATGGCCTTATTTTTTGTTTTGAAACTTACTCTTTATTTTCATTATATTAAAAGTATTAGTCCAATAAATAGTCGTTGAGGTTTGGGCTAAGTAATGCACAATTCAAAGATGTATAGAATGCTTTTTAAAGCTATGGAACAGTAGAATCAAATATATGTGATCGTCGTTGACAAAATTCGCTGCTATTTTGACATTTTATTGAATGAAAACTCAAAAAACACTTCGTCTAATTTATGGCACTTATAATCTAAGCAGCTCATACGCAAAAGGATGGAAAGATGTATGCCCACGTATACTCTTTTGGAAGATCTTCATCCAACACGAGCTTGTACAATGTATACCCCGACAGATATCACTGCTGTAGAGGGTAGTGTCACTGATGATCCTAACTTGCGGATTCGATACCGTTCTCAACAACTTGGCCTCTCTCCGTCCATTATATCCAAAATTTTTACGAAATATCTTGAACCCTTAGTGCTATAAGATCCAAATAGTGCAGCATTGAAGTCATTCAACCATTGTTTGCATGGTACGTTCGGTGTATAGACTGAAATAAGTTGGAAGTTGCACAGCATATTTACCGATAAATTATTTTCAGCGAAGAGGCTCATTTTAATCTTAACATTGAACCGCATTTATACTATTAACGGTTATCGCCACCGACAAATGCGTGTTTTTTTTTATTTTTAACTTCCCAGTATATGGCAAGCTCTTGTAATCGCCTCGAAAATCGAAATTGAAATTTTCAACATTTCTTTACGTTTTGAGGTCTATGGAGTATGTATTAAGTGTTTTTAGAAAGGGAGATGTATGTGTGTGTGTACGTACGTACGTATGTGCGTTCGTGGACACTTTTTTCTACGAGCATAACTCACGTAAACAAAGTCCGATTGACTTCGTTAAGGTGTCAATCGAAGCGTCTTTGCAATCTTAAGAGCTGATTAGTTTTTGGGAAATTTCGGTAGGGGGGGGGGGTTTGCTGTTTTGCCCGTTTGAAGGTCATTTCTGTCATGCGTTATACCTCGCGAACATAAGATTTCATTAACCAAAGTGTCAATCGACATGTGTTGACATTTATGTGATTCTATCAACTTTTTGGAAAATTTCTTCGAGGCGTTTTTTGAATTAAGAGAAAAAAGTGCAAAAAATTAGGGTTTTCTCATAAACAAGAAATTTTTAACCTGATTTGCGAAATATAGTAATCAATGTTTATAAAATTTATATACTCCAAACAATGTTTGTGAAAACATCATCAAAACTTTTTCTCATGATTACTTAAAAAATTAAATTAAAAATAAAAAATCAATAAAAGTCATCATGATTTTCAAGGTCATTTTTATCATTCACTATATCTCACGAACCAGATATAATATTTGCATCATTAACGTGTCAATAGACGTGTATAAAAATTTTTGCGATTTTTTAAACAATTTATAAAAATTGTTTCAGCCGCTTTTTAATTTAATAAAAGAAAATGCAAAAAACTAGTCTTTTAGGGTGTTAGAGTTTTTTCATAAAAAATTATTTTTTAACCTGATTTGCACAGCACAGTAGTAAATGGTTATGAAATTTATACATTCTTATGAGTTTTTGAAGAGAAACCAGCAAAACCATATTCCATGATTATAAAAAAAAAATTAAAAATATAAAATCATTCAAAGTTATCATGTATATAGGGTTCATACGAATGATATTACTTTATATCTTTTATTCTAAGGAAATTGTTGTAAATTCAATCCAAGTTTTATAATATTTGCATAATTTGAGCAGATTTTTAATAGTTTTTACAGTGTTTTAGTGTTAATGTTTTTATGCTTAAATGTTGGAAATCCAAAAATCCTTCCGCAAATGATATGATTAATATTAACTCATTCCTGGCACTGCTCTCATTATTATTATTTAAAGAAGTATTATTTTCAAAATTATTATTGTGTTTTTGTTTTGTTTTTGACGTTTATGTAGATATTACTGTGAAGTTGACCGTGTGAACCTCAAGGGTCGCACCCCGCGGCTTGTTTTATTTTGTGATTTAAAACATAATACTGCCAACAGGATGACGCAACAAACCAATCGGCTTGTCAAACCATTTCTTTATTGCGTCAAACCTTTGGTGAACAAATTATCTCAATAAATGGATATGTGAACTGACCGCTCAGATAATGTGATTTGATTCTATTAGACTACTTTTTTTTGATGAAACGTCAGACCATTTGTCTATGCTGAAAAACCAGAAATTATTGATGGTAGGCGAAATAAGGCCGGGTATGTTGGAAAAAGTGGTGCTAAAGTGGGCCGACAGGATGACCTTCATAAGACGCAGTCACGTTAGTCATATGCCAGAAATTATTTTTAGACTCTAAATGCCATTAAATTTGCAAAAAAAAGCAAAAAAATGTCCATTTGAGTAATTGATGTGTTTTCATAGTTTGAAAAGTTCCATATCTTTCAAAAATCACCTTATATGTTCGGATCGCTTTGCTCACTCAATAAAACATGTTATTCTTTTGGATAGAGGAGTTCATACAATGTTTTGACGATCCAGAGTATTTTACGAGTGATTTTCTTTGTGAACAAACTTTACAATCATACAATACCAAAAATAACAGAACAAAAGTATTCTACGATTGTTGGCCAAAATATACTGATGGCAAACCGTAAATGAAACTTAAAATAATAGTAACCGTTACGAGAAAACAAACTCGTACTTATTAAGTATATATTTGACATCGATGTCAAAATAAGCAAAGATATTTATTAATAAAAATAACAAGCAATTAGCTTGATTTCCCTCTGAAAACCAACTTCCATGGCCAATTATCTTAAGCACATACTCCTTTTTGAAATTTTTCTCTCAAACAATTTTCGACTCTACTATCTATTAAATTGTCAAAGATAATGTATAATTTGCTGGTTTATCACACATGAAAAAAAAACATAAGAAGGAAACCAGGAAGGAAGAAAATATGCTGTAGGTGTAAATTGCTACATTATTTTAGGCAAAAATGAAAAAATAATGATTGAAATGCCTTATTCTCAAACAATTATCAAATTTTTTGAATGTAAATAAATAAACTCGTCAAATTTGATAGGAAATATAAAAAATATGGAAAAACTGCATTAATCATTACGTCAGACATCAAACTCTCTTGTGTATGAAGATTTGATCTATTAAACAACAAAACTGACAAAACTCAATTCAATAAAAAGTATGATCATTTTATGTCTTTGAAAATGTAACAGAAACTATCGTCAGAATGTAACTAACTTACTGTATGATTTTTTTTTACATAATTGTTCAAATAACATCGAAATTTCTTCAAGTATCATAAATATTGTGAAGACAGAAATCTTTTGCAAAATCCACAGCAGTTCTTGAACTTTGTGATAAATATTCATACTAATAACAGATATTATTACTCACAATAAGTTTATTGCTTCTGAGGTTGTTTTTCAAGAAACGAAAAAGCGTGCAACAATTTCTAGGTAGAGAATAAGTAATATACTAATCGATTGATATAGCTCAACAATCAAGTTATTTTTGAAAACAATCTTATTTTTTCTAATTTTTTATGTTCATTTATTCTAAATTTACCACAACGCAATACATTTTGTAATCAGTTCAAAAACCTTTTGGATGGGGTTTCCTTCAACTCAAATTAAACATCAAGAATTACTCCTGCAACGTAAAACTTTCGTATTATTCCTTTGCAAGCAATTATTGCAAACGATATCGATTCCCAAGATCGCAGGATAGAAGTTCCTTCCTCTGATGTTTTATTTACGAGCTGCAATTCCTTTCGTCTTGCCCAGCACACCATCGCCCATTTTCCGAAAACGAGTTAGTTGATAAGTGAGGTTCAGGTTTGGACTAACGTCTAAGGTTACGTTCAAGGTGTAAAAAAGAAGTATACCAAAATTAGGAAGGCAATTTCGATACTCCGTCGGCTAGCCGGGGTGTTTAACTACATCACCCAGAAAATTGCTGCAAACTACATCTTGACACGCAATGCACTAAAAATGCAAATTTTCCAACTTGCAACCGCAGAGTAGACACAACTAGAAAAGGTCCTTGCCGTAATGCATTGCTATTTACTAGACAACATAGTCGAAGGCAAAAGCAAACGGAATAAAAAAATAAATGAAATCTGGCGCTAAAAGTTGATGCATTTTTCGGTGCATGTGGAAAATGCAGAATAAGTGCAAGCGAATCGCTAAAGTGGATCAGATGAATACAAATGAATCTATAAATAGGGAGGTGGATATAGTTTCGATTTACTTTTGGCAGGGATGCAAAATATCTTTTACCAGGTGGAAAATATTTATTAGTGCTGAAGAAAGTTGGTACACTAGAAAGCACTATAGTGTTTGCATTCGCAAAATATTGCAAACTCTTTTTATAGCTGCTAATCCATTTTCGTCTACTCTATTTATGGAGTTTTTATAATTTTTGCAATTTTTCATTCACTTACTCGTGTCTCTTTATTTTCTCCATGAATTGTTTGTGGTTGCAGGTCAATTGAAAAATATTGTGCTAGCGACTGTTTGCCACATTTCCAGGAAAAATAATATAGCGTTGATTTTAATGGTCTCCTACTGGTTTTTTGTTGGTGGAGGAGGTGCTGAATTGATAATTGCAAAAATCTGGTGAGCATTATTTTGAAAGGATTCTGGTGTTTTGATATCTGATTTGATATTTGTAAATAATTTTCCATGGCTGCTGGTATCAGCTGTCCAGTTCAATACCAAATGATTTAACCGTATATATAACTCAGACACTTCAATTATAAAAATTATCATTGTGAAAATGCTGGTTAGATTTTTGCAAATCTTATAATCATTGTGAATATTTTTGATATAATAAAATAAAACATACATGTCATGAATATTAGAAAACCCTGTTGAAACTCACATATTGCATGTTAAATCAGAACTTCCAAAGCACAATTATTGTACATCAAATTTTTTGTGATTTTTCCCCAACCAGAATATAAAACAATATTGTTTACAACTAATGGAAGTTTTTGAGTATCTTACTGTGTATATATTCTTTCCTTGTAGAAAAGCTTGATAGTTTAAATGAAAACAAAAATTCAAATGTCGTTAGACCCACTAAATGTATTTCTTCGACACAGCTTTATTCATTACATATCCTTCACAAGTACATGGAATGTTTTTGTGATTGGTTAAAGTAACGAAATAGAAATGGAAATTTTCAACAAATCTTTGCATTGTGAGATCTTTGAAGTAAAAGGAACTTTTGAAAAGAACTATGCATGTTGGTGTATATGTGCATACGTTTATGAGTGAATTTTTTCATCTAAGACAATATATTCGAGTGAAGTTGAGGTAACAATGGAAGTGAACGACGAAACTGGATGAGTTTCTTAGATTTCCTTCAAATTTGGTAACTTTTTTAAAACGTACATTTATTTATTGCAAAAATTCCAAAAAAAAATATTTTTGATGAAAAAATTATAAGATACAATTTAAACATTTGATCATCTCTGCATGGAAGGTCCAGTCCAAATTGCTTATTCCTAAATTTGTATCTAAAACACAGCGAGACACTAATACTTGTATTGAAATTTATTATTCTGAAAGCTGTAAAATAATATCAAAACATTCTAATCGTATTTCAGGGAGAATTTTTTCTTATCACATATGAAAACACCCCAAACTATCACTGAGTTCACGAGCTACCTGGGTAGAGAGTAAAGAATGACAGTTTTAAAATATTACTAAAATATTACTGACTTAAGATGTTTCGAGAACGAACCATCCAGATCTCGCGGTATGTATTTTTTGAAGAAAAAATTGATTTTATGTTTTACATCAAAACTTCCATGAACCAAACGTCGGTTTGGGCGTACTATCATAATAAATGGGTATTACAATCACATACTGTATGCAATCGTTATAAAAAAACCAACAAAATTTTGTTGTGCGATCACCAAATAAATATAAAAATAATAAAACTGTTAAAACGGAGTTGTCTCGATTTATGTATATAACCAAAAATTCCTCATTCTAAAAACACTATTGTACCTTTTGAGATAAATTACAATAATGCTTATAACGCTGTTTCTTTATTTTAATGCAAATCTGTTTCCTCTTTGAAAAAATATAACATTTTTTCCCTTAAAATTTGCAGTAGTGGCAAGCAACGTTTAGGGAGGTCAGATGATTTGAAAATTTCTTATTAAATAAAAAATCGTAGTTTTTCATGACCGCAAAAACATACTTAAGCAATCAAATTTAGTAGTTATAATTATATTTACCTTACCTTGCTCAATCGACGTCGATTGTATATCGATCGATGCATATTATTGTTTCTTTGATTTGGTAGAATTTTCAACAAATTTTGCAAAAATTTGTTTTAATTTTATAAAAAAAATTCAATCAATGGAATTTTTTTTTATCAAATCTTTTTTTATCTAATTTGCACTGTTGCCAATCAATACTTTTTGAAATAAAATGTTTTGAGATGTTCTCAACAAATTAAATTTCATAATTAACTTCCCAGTATATGTGAAGTTCTTGTAATCGCCTCGAAAATCGAAATTGAAATTTTCAACATATCTTCACGTTTTGAGGTCTGTAGAGTATATTTAAAGTGTTTTTAGAAAGAAGTATGTATTTGTGTGACCAAAATTCTACGAGCATAACTCACGCAAACAAACTCGTATCGACTTCGTTAAATTGTCAATCGACGCACCTTTGCAATTTTAAGAGCTGATTAGCTTTTGAGAAACTTCGATCGAGGGGGAGGGGGTTTGCTGTTTTGACCCCTTGAAAGTCATTTTTGTCATGCCTTTTATCTCACGAACCAAACAATAGATTTGCATGGTTAAAATGCCAATATACGCGTATTAACATTAGAATGATTCCAACAATTTTTTAAAAAAATGTTGGAGCTGTTTTTAAACTTATTGAAAATATTAGGTTGTTTTTCATGAGCAATAAATTTTTAACCTGATGTGCGAGTTTGCGAATGTTTGTAATATTTATTTATTTCAAATAGTTCTTGTAAAAAAACCTGCAGATTTTTTTCTCATGATAATGAAAAAAATTAAATACAAAAAACATTAAAAGTCATCATGACCTTCAAGGTCATTGATGTCATTCACCATATCTCAAATATAATATTTGCATCATTTAGATGTCAATCGACGCGTCTTAACATTTTTGTGATATTTGCAAGTTTGTGAAGAACCGTTGGAGTCGTTTTTTAATTTAGTAAAAAAAAATTCAAAAAATTGGGGTTTTTACATAAGAAAATAAATTTTTAACCTGATTTGTACAACACAGTAATAAATGTTTATGAAATTTATAAATTCCCATCAGTTTTTAAAGAAAAATCCGTAAAACGTTTTCCATTCCTACAAAAAATTATTAAATAAAAAATGAAAAATTATTCAAAGTCTCCATGTAAAAAGTGTTCATACCAATGATATTACCTGAGTCTTCCTATTCTAAAGACATTGTTGTCAATTCAAAGTCTATTATTATTTGTATAATTTGAGCAGATTTTGGAAATTTTTACAGCACCGTATTTTAATTTCAATACAAAAATTGCTTAAATTTTGAAAATAAAGAAAATTAATCAGATTTTCCTGGGTTAGAACCTCCTAGTCTAGTCGATAACATTGTCTACTAGTTGTGCTTTTTGGTTAGGGGTTCTTAGCTTCCCAATTTTATGAATGGTTCATCGTTTTAAATGGAAAGTGTGGTTTCGGGATAAGGAAGGGCTTCCTCTTCAGGTGCTGTCATATGCCAATTCGCCATCAGACAGCACGACCACGGCTTAGGCTTGTTGATGGGTTAAGCTCGTTATGTTTCAACTATTTTAATATTTGTATATGCGAATTAGAACGACTGTCAACCTAGTTTCGTATAAGCTTCGTTGCTATGTTCAGTTTTTCCTGGGTTAGAACCTCCTAGTCTAGTCGTCGTGGTCGTGCTGTCTGATGGCGAATTGGCATATGACAGCACCTGAAGAGGAAGCCATTCGTCATTCCGAAACCACACTTTCCATTTAATCAGATTTGTATTTGTGGTAATGAACGCTGTGAATGGTAAAATGTTTTGTAGTCAATACTTTGCAAGATCATTTGCATAAAAAAGCTTCCATCAAAAAAAAAATTCTAATCTTCAGTAGTTTTGTTTTTTAGTGTTCGTAAGATTTCAATTACTTCCTCCATCATCATTCGTAATGCTTTCTAATTTTTACGATTACGAAACGATTATTGACTGCATATTCAATGTTTTTCAAGACCAACTGAAAATAAGAAATAATTATTAGTCTGACTAATATAAAATCTTGAAACAAGACAAATTCAATGATTATGCCGGCCATATGCTGGCAATTTTCAACAAAACTTTTCAAAATGGCAACCACACGACAAAATCTCTTCATTGGGCGTAATAACAAATATTACATATATTTTTGCTGGCGCTCTTTTGTCCTTCAAGCATCGATATGAAAATAACAAATAACGTAGAAAAGGCTTTGAAAAATCCCCCCCATTAATCCCGGTGAATATTCAGTCATCCCCCTTACCTACGTAATCAATGGACGCTCTCGTAGATGATGCGATCAGTATTAATTCATTCCAATTACTGTTATGAATACCTCTCGTTATAATTTTTTAAAGTAGCAATATTTGCATAAATTTTTATTGTGTTTAATATTTTTAATAATTATGCAAATATTACTGGGAAGTTGACCGAGTGGACCTCAAGGGTCGCACCTCACGCCTTGTATTTTATGCCTTCAAAAAATATTCATACTGAAATAATAAGCAATCAATAGATCTGTAGGTAATAGAATAATGTAGCACCGATTAAATGCGTGAGCATTTGGAAATTATAGTTCAGTCACTATTTTCTTTATCTTACGTAGGATTTTATATGTTTTACATAGTTGTAAGGTAAAATGGCAAAATAATACACATACAATATGTGTGCAGCATTTATGGATGATATCAATTATTCATTACTCGACAAAATCTAGGTCAATCGGCATAAAAAAAATTAAAATCAACTACCCTTTAATCTCAGTTTTGCTAAAATGTTGGCTTACCTCATTTTTGCTTTCAAGCGTCGATCTGAAAGTAGTGACTTACGTAAAAAAGACTTTATAACCTGCCTTTCCCTTGGTTGCCTCGCGTAAAGATTCAATTCGACCCCAAAAAGCCTTACGTAATTAATGGACGCTTCCTAAGTTGATGAGGTTGATTAAGATATCTAATTTTTTGAATGTCTATGTAAATATTACTGCGATATTGTTCACGTGAACTTCAAGAGTCGCACTTGGCGCCTCGTTATGGAGTTTATTGCCAGTGTTTCTATCGCTTCCAACCAAGCCCGGCAAAGCGACTGGACAACTAAAAGGAAATAAATATTTAAAAATGGTCGCAAGTGACTTATTCAGTCAATCGATTTGAATCAAAATGTTTAAGGTCGTAGAACCACAGGCTATGCGAATCATGCAGAAAAAATGAAAGAAGCGTGCCATTTTATATCTACTTCCATAGGCAGATTTGGTCAGAAAATGATCGGAAAAAATATGGCCTGACCCGTGGAGAAACAGTAATGTTCCAGAAATATACTTGCTGGGCCTCTTTGGCGACAATCAGCAGCACCTAAACTACTTTTAAATGCATATGAAAGCAGGAACATTGAACTGGGAATTTTATGAATAATCATTGTTATTTAGCACACAAAATACAAAAACCTTTCCAATGAAACAATTCAAGCAAACTGTGGAGTTTACTTTCAATTTTTTTTAGATCGGTGCTAAAAAAAAGGCTGAACCTACTTAAAGTTTGCAAAAATATGGAAATTGCGAACAACGAACATAATTTTGAAAAAGATAAAAGGTAAACGGTTGAAAGTCCCAGTTTTTAGGTCAAAGCTGCGATTCCACTCCGTTTTCACCATTGTGTCCATGAAAGACCAATATGCGTGTCCAAATTGGAGTGTGAATCGATTTCGCTAGCTCTCGTGGAAACCGTATTGCCTACCTTATAAGATCAATCTCTACGCTTTGAAATATTTCTGTAATCCGGAAACCTTATTTATTCTGCCTGTTTTGGAAACATTCCATAACTTTTTTGGAATAATGTGGCAATATTTTATGGCACTCAACAGAAACTGTCGATTTGGTCTGTTTTGATCATGATGAAAAAATCAAGGAATATCACTGTTAGCAGATAAATTGGTGGTGTCTTGCACAGCTTGTTTAAAAAAATGGTACGTTTGGTTTGGGAGATATGACGCATGACAGAAATGACCTTCAAACGGGCAAAACAGAAAACCCCCCGACTGAAGTTTCCCAAAAATTAATCAGCTCTTAAGATTGCAAAGACGCTTCGATTGCCACCATAACAAAGTCGATACGACTTTGTTTACGTGAGTTATGCTCGTAGAAAAAATTGTCCACGAACACAGACACACACACACATCTCCCTTTCTAAAAACACTTTATATATACTCTATAGACCTCAAAACGTAAAGAAATGTTGAAAATTTCAATTTCGATTTTCGAGGCGATTACAAGAACTTTCCATATACTGGGAAGTTAAAAATCATTAACAATCATCATGATCTTCAAGGTCATTTCTGTCATGCGTTATATCTCGCGAACCAAACATACGACTTGCATGGTTAAGATGTCAATTGACACGTATTAACATTTTTGTGTATCCGTTGAATTTTTAAAAAAATCGTTGGAGCCGTTTTTTAATGTAAGAAAAAAAGTGCAAAAAATTAGGTTTTTTCAGAAACAATAAATTTTTAACCTTATTTGGGAAGTATAGTAATCAATTTTTATAAAATTTATATACTCCAAACAATGCTTGTAAAAAAAACATCAAAATTTTCGCTCGTGATCAAGTAAAAAATTTAATAAAAAATAAAAAATGTGGTCTAACACAACTATTATTGAGGTTATTTAATTATTATTGACAATAATTATTCGTTATTAAGAATGTTTGATCGTTACTGAATATTTGTAATTGACTTTATATATAAAATATCAAATTATAACTATTATTATTTGATTGATATTAACAATATTAAATTATTATATTAACATATTATTTTATAGAATTATATTATATTATATTATTATATTAACAATATTAAATTATTTATAACAATATCCAAGTATTAACTGCATTGGCGTCTCTACTCCCATTCACCCAAACCTGATAATACAAGTTTGAAATTTCGTTAATTAATCTCTTTTTTAAATAACATTTCTTACAAATTTGATCACAATTTTTCTAAAACGCACCATAACAACAACATTACTATGAAGGTATTTGGTATGTGCACGAATTAATAGTGCGTATCAACAGTTTAAAAAAAAGGGAATTTTTAGTGGTTTTTTCAGATTTTTCATCCTAAATAAAAAAAGGCTTAACCGATTTTGCTGAAAAGTCATTCAGTTCTAAGTTACGTAATTACGCGTCGTTTGAAACCGGTCTCACGTCAGAACAATCTTTGGTTCTCGAGGTAATCGAGACGAAAAATAATTCCGAACGCACTTACGTACATACGAACATACGCACATCCGCACATACACACTCAAAGACATCTCTCTAAAAACGATGGATTTGGATTCTAGAGACCTTAAAACGTGGAGATATATCAAAATTTTGGATTCGCGGAATCGACCCCATAACAATAACTTCCCACAGGGAACTGGGAAGTTAAATATCATTAAAAGTCATCATGATTTTCAAGGTCATTTTTATCATTCACTATATCTCACGAACCAGATATAATATTTGCATCATTAAGGTCTCAGTTGACGTGTATTGACATTTTTGTGAAGTTTTTAACATTATAAAAATTCGCCTCAGCTGTTTTTTCATTTAATAGAAGAAAATGCGAAAAATTATGGCTTTTTTCATAAAAAATATTTTTTAACCTGATTTGCACAGTACAGTGGTACCAGTTTCTAAAATTTGTACATTCTTATCAGTTTTTGAAGAGAAGCCAGCAAAATTTTCTTCCATGATTATGAAAAAAACTAAATTAAAAATAAAAAATCATTCAAAGCTACCATTTAAAGAGGGTTCATACGAATGATATTACTTTATATATTTTATTCTGAAAAATTGTTGTAAATTCAATCAACGTTTTCAATATAATTTAAGCAAATTTTTAATAGTTTTTGTTGTCTTTTAATTAAAAAAAAATGCTTAAATTTTGAAAACCAACAAAATTTTTGAAGACCAAAAAGCTCCCCACCGATTGATCCGCGTGAATATTCAATCTGTCCTCATCGACCAAAAACCTTACGTAATCAATGGACCTTCCCGTAGGTGATATGATTCATATTAACTCATTCCTGTTACGAATACCTCTCATTGTTATTACTTAAAGTAGTATTATTTCCAAAATTATTATTGTGTTTAATGTTCTCGATGTTTCTGTAGATATTACTGGGAAGTTGACTGTGTGGACCTCAAGGGTCGCATCTCGCGGCTTGTTTCTTTTTCGATTTGATGATGACTTTTTGTTAGCCACTACCGCCATGATCATGTTCCTTTTCGATAAGCTCAAATTGGTGAGCATGGTTGAAAATTTCTCTTACAAGATGCACATTCTTATTGTAAAAATTACTTCCACTAATGAATTAAAAGATTATTTCTAGATCACTATGGAATATTTTTTTTGGTCGGCAAGAGGAGATGAAGCCTAAATAGGCGAAACCAATGGTTGACGTCTATGCTATAAAGTGTTGTCGTGCATCCATTATATCTGCTAACGATGCACGACCTTGAGCTAATGTTCCCAGATGCCCCCTGCTTGTATGAGATTTTTACGGACGCGCTTATATAGGGCGCTTGATGCGTACTTATTTCTTTGAAGTAGATTTTTTGATTGCTCAAATTTTGTAAAGAAATTCGAAAAAATAAGAAAGCTGTAGCACTTCGTACGCGCGCATATTTTCGACTTTTACTACGCTACGGCACGCTCACGCAGCTGTCGGCGTGTGTTCATCTCCCCTCTCCAAAATCCCGTATTACACATCTATACTAATATATTTGGCTGTTTGCCCGGCTTTGTTTTTCATGTCTAGTATATAAGTTGTGGTGTACAATATCGCTTCATATTAAAATGGGCAAAAATTCGTTTGGAAAATGTGCAAAAAAATCTTATCCGAAAAAGAGATAAACTCAGCGAAGATCTCACGAACATCATGGAAATCAGTATACTTCCGAACAAAGTACGAATACACAAGTGCTTCAGCAAAAAAATTGAGTACCATTAGTTTCAATATACAACTTGAAGATGGTTTTTTCTACTGTATTTTGTCGTTTTCCTTCGTTTTTTCGGCATTAGCGATCCGGACTGGTGTGCATTTTTGAAGGCAAAAAAAGAAAGCATTCCGTACAACCAAAAAACAGCTCTAAGTGAAGAGGTCCAAGAGCTCGTGACAGTCGTATTTACAATATTGACTGACGAAAATCTTTTAGAACGCGCAAAATAATAACGAGTGTTTTAATAAAACGCTTCGGGCTTTAATTCCCAAACATACGTGCGTCAGGAAGGATGTGACGAAATTAGCAACAAATATTGCATTAGCAATTTTCAATTAGTGTCGTATGACACTTTTGAAAATATTAGAGCTTATGGGGTGCATTATTGAACGATCAGCCTTCACTTTTGTCCAAATGAAAGACGACGAGCGGATCGCAATGGCTGAAAAGGTCAGTACAGCAGCGTCAAAGGAAGCCCGTTTGGCTAAACAAAATGAAGAGGAGGCTTTTATTGAATCGGGACTTCTTTTAACATATATGGACCAGGGAGAGCAGATTGATCTCTTGTTAGTGATCAAATTTGTTTTTTTTTAAATTATATAAGAAATAAACCGAAGAAAATTATTCTTCGCGTTTTTCTCGAAATTACATTTTTCAAATCGGCACAGACTTATTCTCTGCAACTACGAATCCAATTGTTCTCATTTTTTGTATGTAGGTGCGTTTATCTATTCGACAGCGTAATCCACCAGAAAATTGCAAAAATATGTTGAAATATTTTTTTGGCTTGATCATAAAGTCGAAAAAAATTAACAATATGTTTTTTTTCATACTGCCACCATTTTTTTAAATAATTTATTTTATAAAATTGTGGTGGATTACGGTGTAATCAGACTTACCTTTTAACATCCCATTTTTAGTTTGTGCTTCAGAGAACCCGTTTTCAAGAATAACTGTACCATGAAACAATACAATTTTGAAGAAGAGAACTTTGGCGCCCTCTGTAAAATTATCACCATAAAAATAAATTTAAAAATTTTTTTTAAAGTTCTTTAGCTATATATGTATATCTATAAAATAAAATTTATAAAATAAAATGGCAAAATAAGCGGAAAAAAATTATTGAAATAAGTGTTAAATTTGGCTATTTATTAGTGTACTAGTACCTTAAAATATCATCACTTAGAAGATGCACGTTTGTCGCAATACCGAATGTTAGTCATTTGTCTATGGTTACTTTCATCTGTCAACTATATTTAAGGTTATTTGTAACACGTGTGATCGGCCGGTGATAGAAAAACAATTGCAGCTTTTGAAATTCAAAATAAAATACTAATCAGCAAGTAAAACGCATAAAAAACTGTACTGACTGCTTTATATCCTCCCAAATATGAAACTAGTTTGTTTGTTTCAATATCTACTTTTTGTGCATTATTTTTTGTCTTTTTTCCAATCTGCCATATTTGGCTTCGTATGCGTTACTGTAAAAATACTGTTGTCATATTTGGCTTCTTTTGTATTCGAAATTATTTTTTGCTTATTTCAGAAATGGATCTTTTGCGCTTTTATGGAAGATCCAAGCATGTTAAAACTGTTCCTGGTAATGGCAACATAAGCGATGATGATCTTTCTTCTGACAGTGATAGTGATTTTGAACCTAACTCTATTCGCCAACCTCAAAAAATACGTATTATTATTCCTGATTCGGATTCTGACTTCTCTGATAATGATTATGTGCCATTAATTAGCTTACAGACTACATCTAAAGCTTAGGGGAGAGAGGCTAAAAAAGAGCAAGTTATTTGGGAGAAGGGAAAATGCCCATTTATGACAAAGCTAACTTTGAATTGAAAGTTAACTCAGAAATACCGGTGATAATAACGCAGCTAGATACATCAGCAGAGTTCTTTAGTTTTTTATTCACAACTGAAATTATGGATCATATTACTGGGCAATCTAACCTAAAATCTATGCAATGTATATTTATGTTATAACGACAAACGCAATTGTTTTAATGCGTTTCACGAAATGTAATTAGTATTTTCTTAAACACATACGAAGCCATATATGGCTGGTAAACAGATTGATAACTTAGTCGTAAAATTTATATAGGTAATCATTTCTGTAATTATCATAGTTTCTCACGAAAAAAATTTGGCAATCAAAAGATTTTTCGTTTTTATGACTTTATTCCGTGCGTAAAACTTGAAACACGACCAAAAAATACATATGAGCAAGTTCATCAAAACGCCTAATTTCAACAAGAGAAACGCAACATAGAAAATTTAGTGAAAAATTTCCAGTATTATTTGTTGAGAACATGAATCACATCTGATTTACATCAAAGCTTTAATTCAAACAAATATCATAAGGAAACGCTTCTAAAATATTGGCATCCAAAATATGGCTATCAAATATTTGTTTCCTTAGAAGAAAACTTCTAGCATATCGGCATTCTTTTTGGTAAGCTAGGAGATGCAAAAGCGTTCGCAGGACGACTATTGATATCAGTATTCGAACTTTATTGACCCAAGATTGGTGCTGTGTTCATTTTGAAGGTTAAGAAAATAGTAAGGTATAACAATCGTTCTGGTTTTTGTGTGAAATTTATTACCTTTTTCCTATTTAGAAGTCCGTATGAAACATTTGAAAATAATTGAGAAACTGATGGGATCTTTTGCCAGATCCAGTGTAACGAATTACTTAAGAAATGCTCATTAATGAAAGTTAAATTGATGCTCGTTAAAATATCAATAAAATACATTTTTTATATGCTGACTAACATGTTATAGTATATTACCCACAATAAATTCATCGATTTTGACTCAAACATTCGTAAAGTTCGCGTCAAAATCAGTGCAGTTACCAAAACAGTGTTAAGCCATCAAACTCTTTGAATCGGTGACTGTTGCTAAATAAATTGACTTTTTGATGCTGGCGAGAATTTATCTTGCTCCTCTTCGATAATGATTCAATGCATAAATTTGCATTTCATATAGAAATCATGGAAATGTTTATACGCAGGATATGTTACTTTATGATCGAATCCTGTCACACCCCGAGCCAGGGCAGGACTACTGCTGACTACTGTTTGCATCTCAGATTAAAGACATAACGTACTGGATGTGGTGGTTGATTCGCAGGACAACCATCCGTGTTTTACAGATGGGACATGGTGTAATCGTAGACCGTCTGCACGTAATACTTATGACAAACACTGGTAAATGCAATGCCATGTTCGATTTTTATTTTTGGCGGCGTTTGTTTGGATAGCGCTTATTTTCTGGTGGGAGATCTGATATGTTAAAATCAATTCACATTATCCTAATGAAGGCAAGAATAAATTTTGAGAGTAAATATACATAAATCTGGTGTTTTTTCTGTGAGGATTTAAATTAAAGTGATCAGGGTGTGAAACAGAATGAGTTTATTTTGAGCAAATGCTGAAACCTATAATACTTCTAGACTTAAGCACAATGATAGCATCTATTTACCAGACAACTAGACATGCTCATTCAATAATGGTGTTATGAACTAAAAGTTGCAGGATTGCCATGTTATGAATTTAATTATGCGGAAACGGAAAAAGTGCTGCCACTCTAGTTTCAGCTAGCGCAAACAAATCAATGATATCGGTGAAACTTTTTCGTGTCTCTTTTTTAAATAAATTACAGAATTCGTTTCAAATTTAGGAGGTTTGGAGACGGGTGTGTTTATGTTTACAACAATAAAGCATTCAAAAGCTAATTTCAAGCATCCATACAAGCTTTTCGGTCTTAGACGAAAATGTAATCAAGAAAAGCAGTTACTTATTTTTCATATGTCTCAGCTGCGGCAACGAAGAAGAGACAGAATCAATCAAGCACCTTTTCTTTAAATGCCCGACTTTGATTGCTGGAAGGCATAAGCACTGAATGGATTTTTTTCGAGGAGCTGTAACATACGTAACTCAAAAATGGATCAACTGCTGTATTTCTGTAATAAATCATGTTGGTTCATTATATGAATCAGAAAGTTTTCACGTCTACAAGGCACAATGGACCATAGACGGTCTAAGTGAATTAGAAGCCGTTGAGGCTTAGTACCCTGATAACCTGAACTAACATACTTATTTTTTACTACTCGCCTGGGGCACTTAAAACTGCAGTCATATTTAATTGACGCTCCTCTATTCACTACACATATTCGTTGTTTATTGTTTTTGTATGAAAGTTTTTCGGAAGTGAGAAAATACTATAAAAAGTAATGATTGGCATATGTACAAATTAGACACAAGAAACTTTTTTAAAAGGATAGTGACTATTTCTGGTTTTCATTTATAATTGATTTTGTTTTTGTTTTTATAATTTTTTTACTGGTTTATTAACGAAAATCATAAAGAGTCATCGAAGTTTACCAGCGTGGATTACTGCTAGTATAATTGAGATGGAATTTTTTTTTTGATTAAGTTAATAACTGATCAACCAAATGTTTCCGAAAGTCGATATAATTATATAAATGCTAATACGCTGCGATTGACATTTTAAACCTTCAAACTCAATGTTTGGTTCGCAAGATAGAAATGGCCTTAAAAGACTTATAAAATCAAACGTTAGAGACAAAAAGAATACCTAAAAAATTTGAACTTCTAGCAAGGATTGACCTCAAAAATTTAACAAATTAGTCTTACGTAATTAAGGAAAGCAAACTTTCTATGTCATTATAAATCATTGTTGTTCATCTGAATCGAGGTTATTTAAAATTGTATCAAATAATGCTAATGATTATGCAAATAGTGAATACCAAGCGCGTCATCAAAGCAAGTTAGATAACATTATTCCTATTAGCAACTGATCCATTGTTTATCGTTTTTGTATTGGTATGTGTTGCGATCATTTGAAATAAAAAAAAATTGTGTGTTGAGAAACTTTTAAAGAATTTTCTTTTCCAAAGTGTAATTTGTCGCAACTGAATTTTTTTTAGTTAAAAACCATTTCATCAAAAAATTATTGAAAATCGGCTCATACATACTAATATACAAGTCATACAAATTTTAGAATGCTTCGATTAAAAAGAAAACCAAGCAATTAAGGAAAGAAAAATAAGGTAACATTTCTCGTATCAATCTGTTTTTCATAGTCGTTATTAATGTTTTCTAATTTTTTTAAATATATTATTTATTAATAATCATTTGAAAAGAATTTAATATGTTTCAACCAGGAATTTTTTATATAATTGATTTTGTTTGGTGCAAATTTTGATTCTTGTCAAAAAAACCTGGCACTTTTTATATCAAATTATTGAACCACTTTCAAAATTCGACAGAATCTTGGAAATTCTATAACGTTTTGGTGACAAATCTTATGTTTGGTTCATAAGATATAGCGCCTGACAGAAAGAACCTTGGAGAGGTCAAAACTAAAACAAACACCCAACTGAAGTCTACCAAAATCTAATCAGCTCGTGAGATTGTAAATACGCTTCGATTAACACATTAACTAAGTCAATATGACTTTTCATTCATTGCTAAACTAGTTTATAAAGGGTGGTCCATCAGTTAGTTTTTTTAACTAACTATATCTGACATACCAAATTTGAGAGCTGTCATGTGGTATGCATGTATCAACTGTCAAAGGTTTGGCAAACGTGAATATGAACGCGTTTTAACAATCCAAACTTATTACGAAAATGGTCGTTCTGTAAAAGAAGCGTTTCGCAAAATTCGGGTTAGTTTTGGTCAACATTCACGTTCAACAATTACTGGAAGACGTAAAACTGTTCAATGTTTTGAAGAAACTGGTTCCGTGGAGGGTTGTAGACCATATCAACATGCTCTTCCGGTTCGCACTCCTGAAAAATTTGCCGCAGTAAGTGAAGGTGTCCGTCAACAGTCATACACATCGACAAGACATCGTTCACAGGAATTAGGCATCGGTCGGACCAAATTATTGCGGATTTTACATGTTGATCTTCGCCTACACCCATACAAGGTCCAATTAACTCAAAAACTAAAGCCGGCAGACCATCAGCAGCGTCAAAATTTCGTTAATTGGATGCTTGAAAAATTGAGGGTTTTTCGGTCAACGCTGTCATTTCGGATGAAGCTCATTTTTAACTTCCCAGTATATGGGAAGTTCTTGTAATCGCCTCGAAAATCGAAATTGAAATTTTCTTTAATTTTTGAGGTCTATAGAGTAATTGTGATCACAGTATTATCATGGCACTAAACAGTCATTGAGCAAACAACGCAAACTGTGAGAGGGTTTAGTAAACTAGAATTTTGTCACTAGAGCCTTCAACTGCCTTCTTTAATCTTATGATCACAGCCATTTGTTATGATTGTACATAATAATACGTAATTTATATAAAGCACCATAACCTTTATCCTTCATCAGAAGAAAGACTACAAAATTATTCTCACGGTTTTATTTTAGACTGAACAAAAATGCAGTTTGGTGACTCATGGCAATTTTTGGCTTATCGTACATAACTGATTCTACAATCAAACTGTTTAGTTGAAATATGTGTCTTATTTATGTGATTTTGAACTTTTTACTATGATTTATTTGTTTTAAAAGAAATCATTACATTATGTTCTTAGTCTTGAGAGTAAATTGGAGCAATTCATGTTTGAACTGAAGTTATGATTTCAATACAGATTTAACAAGCCGCGAAGTGCGACCCTTGAGGTCCACACGGTCAACTTCCCAGTAATATCTAGATAAACATTTAAAATATTAAACACAATAATAATTTTGAAAACAGTACTACTTCAAATATTAATAATGAGAGGTATTCATAGCAGTGACAGGAATGAGTTAATATTAATCATATCATCTACGGGAGCATCCACTGATTACGTAAGGCTTTTGGTGCATGAGTGATGATGAATGATTACCACAAATGCAAATTTGATTGAAATTTTGACGGATTTCAAAATTTAAGCCGCTTATTTCAATTAAAAGACTGCAAAAACTATTAAAAATCTGCTCAAATTATCGAAACATTTTAAAACTTTGATTGACTTTACAATAAAGTCTTTAGAATAAAAGATATAAGGTAATATCAATCGGAAGAACCCCTTTCATATGGTAACTTTGAATGATTTTTATTTTTAATTGAATTTTTTCAGAATCATGAAAAAAGCTTTGCTGGTTTCTCTTCAAAAACTGATAACAATGTATAAATTTTATAAACATTTATTACTGTGTTGTGCAAATCAGGTTAAAAAAATATTTTTTATGAAAAAAAACCTAAGTTTTCTCATTTTTTTCTATTAAATTAAAAAAAGGCTGAAACGGATCTTTATAATGTTCAAATAATCAAAGAGATTTTAAAACACGTCAATTAATAATCAAAGAGATTTTAAAACACGTCAATTAACACCTTAATGATGCAAATGTTATATCTGGTTCGTGAGATATAGTGAATGGAAGAAATGACATTGAAGATCGTGATGACTGTTAATAATTTTTTAATTTTTTATTTAATGTTTCTTGTTATCATGAGAAAAAGTTTTGATGATGCTTTTACAAACACTGCTTGAAGTATATAAATTTTATAAAAATTGAATACTGTCTTTCGTAAAGCAGGTTAAAAATTTATTGTTTATAAAAAACCCTAATTTTTTGCACTTTTTTTCTTAAATTAAAAAACGGCTCCAAGGATTTTTTTTTTAAAATTTGATAGATTCACACAAATGCTAATACGCGTCGATTGACACCTTAACCATGCAAATCGTATGTTTGGTTCTCTAGATATAACGCACGACATAAATGACCTTGAAAATCATGATGATGATCATGTTAATGATTTTTTATTTTTAAATTCCCAGTATATGGGAAGTTCTTGTAATCGCCTCGAAAATCGAAATTGAAATTTTCAACTTTTCTTTACGTTTTGAGGTCTATAGAGTATATATAAAGTGTTTTTAGAAAGGGAGACGTATGTGTGTGTGTGTGTACGTACGTACGTACGTCTGTGCGTTCGTGGACAGTTTTTCTACGAGCATAACTCACGTAAACAAAGTCCGATTGACTTGGTTGAGGTGTCAATCGAAGCGTCTTTGCAATCTTAAGAGCTGATTAGTTTTTGGAAATTTTCGGTCGGGGGGTTTGCTGTTTTGCCCGTTTGAAGGTCATTTCTGTCATGCGCTATATCTCGCGAACCAAACATACGATTTTTTTGGACAACGTGTCAATCGACGCAAACTAACGTTTGTGTGATTCTATCAAATTTTTAAAAAAAATTCTTGAAGCGGTTTTCAAATTTTTTTAAAAAAAAGCAAAAAATTAGTTGTTTTTTTCAAAAACAATAAATTTTCAACCTTATGAAAAAGTCTTAGTAATCAATGTTTATAAAATTTATGTACTCAAAACAATGTTCGCAAAAACGTCATCAAAACGTTTTCTCGTGATTACGTAAACAAATGAATAAAAAATAAAAAATCATTAAAAGTCATCATGATTTTCAAGGTCATTTTTATCATTCACTATATCTCACGAACCAGATATAATATTTTCATTATTAAGGTGTCAGTTGACGTGTATTAACATCTTTGATAAGTTTTTAACATTATAAAAATTCGTTTTAGCCGTTTTTTTAATTTAATAGAAGAAAATGCGAAAAATTATGGTTTTTTTCATAGAAAATCTTTTTTAACTTGATTTGCACAGCACAGTGATCCAGTTTATAAAATTTATTTATTCTTATCAAGAAGCAATATTGCAGCCGGTGGTGACGGACGTGTAATTGTGGTGCTCCGATAAAAGTGAAAGTGTAAAAGCCCATTCTCGAATATCTGAGCAAAGTTGAGCGAAAACTTAACTGTAACGCAGTCCATAGTGCGTTAAACAATGCGCGTAACGTTGGAGACAGTGACTGTTACATGAAACAATTTAGTGTGAATAGCAAAAAAAGCACAGTAGTGCATAGTGGTGCAGTGCAATCGGTGAGTGATAATGAAGACAATAATCCCACACCAGTGGTAAACTCAAGCACAATATTGTGTTCTGTGCTGGGCAAGCATAAATCAGCTCACGTAGTCGATAGCAATATGACGGAATCTATGTCAATTGATGAGGTTAATGAAAAGACCGGCATTGCCTCTACAACTGTTAATACCCAAACCGGTAATAACTCTCCTGCCATAAAATGCATTCAAACCGGCATTGAAAGATATATAAAAATATCCGAGAAACGAAAACTTAGCCCACAGGCAATTAACGCGGAACGAGCTCCGAAAATGGTCAAGGAAACTAGAACAATTGATCGAAACTATTATGCGATACTCGCTAATGAAACCAATACAGACAACGCCAACACAGTACAGGAAGATAAACCGAAAGCGAAACCTCCTCCGATCTATATCAGGGGATCTACTAGCACATACTTAATAGCAAATATACGCACGCTAATTGGCGACAAAAATTTCTATGCTGTAGACTTAAAAAAAGGCAATCTGAAAGAAATAAAATTGCAAGTCCTGACCGAACCAAACTACACTCAGGTAGTCTCATGGCTGGAAATGAAAAAAATCAATTTCTATACATATCAGCTGAAAAGCTCTAAGGGATTGAACGTCATTATTAAAGGCATAGACTCCGAAGTAAAACCTGAAGACATAAAACAAGAGCTTAAACAGTCCGGGTTTGAGGCTAAATCGGTACATAATGTCATAAATAAACTTAAAGTTCCACAACCAATGTTCAAGGTGGAACTTACACCGGAAGCTAGCAAAATCCCTAAAGGAAAAGTACACCCTATATACCATCTACAATATCTGCTGCATAGAAAAATAACTATTGAAGAACCATATAAAAGGTACGCTGTTGTCCAGTGCCTTAATTGCCAAGAGTTTGGCCATTCCAAAAATTACTGTAAGCTGACCAGTATTTGTGTTGCCTGCGGAGAAATGCATCAGACCAAAAACTGCAACAAGAACAAAACGAATGCAAACAGCAGAAAATGTGGTAACTGCAACGGGGCTCACACCGCTAATTACAGGGGCTGCCCTGTGTTTGTAACAATTAATAGACGTAACAAGCAGGGGAAAATAACGAATGCGTTCATAAATAACTATTCTAATGCACAACCAGTGCAACCAACTCCTACCTCACAACCCACGGATCAGACTAAAGCAGGAATGTCATACGCCGACGTAGTCAGAAACCCACAATATGGTAATCCAACAGCTTCAAACCCAGCAGTAAACAGCAATACACAGGAAGGAATAATGCAGGTTCTAATTACTCTAGTTAATAACATACAACAACTAACAAACATCATGAATAACATTCAGACAACCTTATACAAACAAACAGACCTACTAACATATTTAATGAACAAATGAATAATCTAAGAATTGCACAATGGAATGCAAACGGACTATTGTCCCGTAAAATTGAATTAGAATCTTTCTTGCACACCAATAATATTGACATAATGTTGATCGCTGAAACTCACCTATGCAGTAAGAATAATAACTTAAAAATTCATGGCTACACAGTCTATAACAACAATCACCCTGATGACAAGCCACACGGTGGTACTGCCATACTAATCAGAAACAGAATCAAGCATCACCCCATCCTATGTAAACAAATGTGTAACATTCACAGTACCGCTTTGTGTATCTCTTCCAGAAGCGTGGACACGTGTATTGCGGCTACTTATTGTCCCCCAAACCACAGAATCACCTCAACAGATTTCGATGATTTCTTCAAATCACTTGGGCCCTGCTTCTTTGCCGCGGGCGATTACAATGCTAAGTCGCCACACTGGGGTGCACGCTTAACCTCTCCACGAGGTAAACAATTACTTAAATCTATTTACAAGAACAACCTTAATTGCATAACAGGTGGCACACCAACATACTGGCCATCAGATCCATTAAAAATCCCCGATGTCATTGACTTCGGTATTACAAAGAAATTAGATCCGTGCCTTATCAAGGCCTGGACCACGAATGATCTGTCATCGGACCATTCACCAACTATCTATGAGCTTAGCAGCAAACCTATAGTAGAAAACTCTGAATCCAGACTAACAAATAGTAGAACCAACTGGAACAAGTTTTGCAGGAGATTTCAATCCTCATTCTGTCCTAATATTAAATTAAAATCTTCTGAAAATATTGAAAATGCAATAAAATATTTAACGAATACTGTTAATGACTGTGCTGTATTTGCTACACCGTCCGCCGAATCTACGGAGGCTAGAACTCCTCAGTATTACAACAATAAAATACTTTCACTCCTAAGAACTAAACGTAGTGCCAAAGCCGAATGGCAAAGGGTACGCTCTCCGAAAGCAAAAGTCGCCTTAAACGAAGCCACCAAAGCACTAAAAAAAGCGCTATATATAGATAAGCAAGAAAAAATAGATCACTTTGTTAGTAATCTATCTAATAAAGTGGATACTAACTATTCATTGTGGAAAACAATCAAAAGGGTCAAGAAACCTGTATCAGCAGACACTCCAATCAGGGATCACAACGGTGGCTGGCTCAGAGACAATACTCAAAAAGCTGAAGCTTTTGGTAATTACCTATCGAAAGTATTTTGCTTAGATACAGTTAATGAGGACAATACCAACACAAATAGCAGTAGTGGGAATTATAAACCTATTAGATTCACTAAAGTTGAGCTTCTCAAGAAAATTCAAAGTTTAAACAACAACAAAGCACCTGGACATGACAAAATAACAGGTAAAATGATTAAAACTCTACCTATATCAGGCAAAATCGCAATATTGCACATATTCAATGCAATACTGCGTATTAATTATTTTCCACACGCCTGGAAACATGCCAGAATCATAGTCATTCCCAAGCCAGGCAAAGATAGCACAAAAGTTGAGTCTTATAGGCCCATTAGCCTGCTTTCCACCCTTTCTAAGCTGTTCGAGAGGCTACTCCTTGACAAAATGCTCCCCACACTCCATCGCTCCACTGTTATCCCTGAACATCAGTTTGGGTTTAGAAACAACCATAGTACCATAGAACAGGTACATAAGCTAGTAAATTATATCAAAAATTCATTCGAAGATAATAAATATTGTGTTGGACTATTTTTAGATGTATCACAAGCTTTTGATAAAGTCTGGCATCCTGGACTCATCCAAAAAATTAAGACCACTCTACCTCCAAATTTTCATGGCATACTAACCAGTTACTTACTTGAGCGGTCCTTTAAAGTCAAATACAAAGATACCATTAGCCAGGAACATCCTATAAAAGCAGGAGTACCCCAGGGGAGTGTACTAGGACCAGTCCTTTACCTCCTGTACACTGCAGACCTCCCGACCTCAAAAGAGGTGATTACCACTACATTTGCTGACGACACAGCGATACTATTTGCACACAAAAACCCATCAACTGCAAAAAGAGTACTACAGCAACAAACAGACATAATATTAAATTGGGCTAGAAAGTGGCATATTTCAATTAACGAAGCAAAAACGCAGCAAATCACGTTCACATTAAAAAAGCGATCCTGCTGTCCCATTAAAATTAACGGTACGGATGCTCAAGTAACAAATTCTGTAAAGTACCTAGGGGTCCATTTAGACAGAAGACTTACCTGGAAAAGTCATATAAACAAAAAACGAGATCAAGTGAAATTACAGTTCAGGAGACTATACTGGTTAATGCACAGTAAATCCAGACTAAGTTTAGAAACAAAAATCTTGATATACAAGACAATTCTCAAACCAATATGGACGTATGCCCTGCAGCTCTGGGGTTCAGCAAAAAAGACAAATTTGGAAATCATACAAAGAACGCAAACAAAAATCTTGCGGGCGATTCTGGGTGCCCCCAAATACGTCAATAACATAATTATACAAAGAGACACCAATGTCAGCACAGTTATGGAAGAAGCAGAAAAGCTTAGTTTGAACTACAAGAAGCGATTGCGACACCACCCAAACAAAACAGCAAGAAAAATATTGCTGACTAGACCATACGTACGGCTCAAAAGAACTGACCCACTGCGACTAACAGCCAATCGGCGGTAGGGCACCCTAAAGTACAGAGATAATACATCTACCCAGTGACTTACTGCAGAAGGAGAGTAGCAGCGATACACTATAGTTTTCTTTTTTTTTCGTATCTTTTTTTTTTCTTATTAGTTTTATTGAACAGAGACAACAAAATGTAAACTAATTTAATGAAATGTTATGAAATATTGCAAATTCTTATAAACTATAATAAACAGTGGCACCACAAACCCCCAGAGTATTGTCAATGGAGGTCGTATTTTTCCAGCTAGACTTAAGAGTTGCAATGTTGTAAGCTAGAGATCTCCAATGATCTAATCCTTACTTTGTAAAAATAAAGATGAAATAAAAAAATAAAAAAAAAAAAAAAAAAAAAAATTCTTATCAGTTTTTGGAGAGAAAGCAGCAAAATTTTATTCCTTGATTATTAAAAATCTAAATAAAAAATAAAAAAAATCATTCAAAGTTACCATGTAAAGAGGGTTCATACGAGTGCTATTACTTTATATCTTTTATTCTAAAAAAATTGTTGTAAATTCAATCAAAGTTTTAAGATATTTGCATAATTTCAGCAGATATTTAATAGTTTTTATAGTATTTTAATTAAAAAAAATTGCTTAAATTTTGGAAACCAACAACATTTTTCAACACCAAAAAGGCCCCCACCGATTGATCCGCGTGAATATACAATCTGTCCTCATCGACCAAAAACCTTACGTAATCAATGGACCCTCCCGTAGACGATATGATTCATATTAACTCATTCCTTTTACTGCTATGAATACCTCTGATTGTTGTAATTTTGTTGATGTTTATGTAGATATTACTGGGAAGTTGACCGTGTGGACCTCAAGGGTCGCACCTCGCTGCTTGTTTATTTAATTTTTTACGTTATCATGAGAAAAAGTTCTGATGGCGTTTTTACAAGCATTGCTTGAAATGTATAAATTTTATAAAAATTGGATACTGTCTTTCGTAAATCAAGTTAAAAATTAATTGTTTATAAAAAAACCTAATTCTTTCCACTTTTTTCCTTAAATTAAAAAACCGCTCCAACGGTTTTTTAAAAAATTTGATAGATTTACAAAAATTTCAATACGCGTCGATTGACACCTTGTTCAAGGCAATCGTACGTTGGGTTCGCGAGATATAACGCATGACAGAAATGACCTTCAAAGGGTCAAAACAACAAACCCCCCGACTGAAGTATCCCAAAAACTAATCACCTCTTAAGATTCCAAAGACGCTTCGATTGACACCTCAACAAAGTCGATACAACTTTGTTTACGTGAGTTATGCTCGGAGAAAAAAGTGTCCACGAACGTACGTACACACGCACACACACACACATACATCTCCCTTTCTAAAAACACTTTAAATATACTCTATAAACCTCAAAACGTAAAGAAATATTGAAAATTTCAATTTCGATTTTCGAGGCGATTACAAAAACTTCCCATATACTGGGAAGTTAAAAACAGTAGAAAGTTGAGTGTTCGGCTTAGACATGTACAATTCTGCAGCATCAAGATTTGAGGCCTAATTTCTACCTGGCTTCGCTGCGCCTGTATTCAAAAGGTAAACTGTGTAGTGCTTTCATCTTGTATGGGCGTTGCTTGTAATGGAAATCTGTCAAATAATTTATTTAGTTTATAAATTTGTCACAAAGTGCCAAGCAAACATGCAAATGAAAAGTCCATCAACACGTTTTAAAAGGGTTAATTGTCCTTGGTTAAAAGGAGCGCTTCGTTTAAAGCGCAGTAGGCAGGCAAAAATATTTATTCATCGTGATATAAGTGTCTTGATGTACATATTTATACATGCTTAAACTTTCCAAATCAAAACATTTATCTTATTTGCAATACTACCGACTGTAGGGCGATTTCATTGTTTCCTTCCAGAGAACAGCACGGCGTTAAACTGAGTGTATGCTTTTTAGATATACTAGCAGAACCTAGCACTCGAAATTCGAGTGCAATGATGATTTTATTATAACTGACTCTAGAAATTCGATCGAATAATCATCAATCACAGTTAGAACCCTTATTTTCACGCTTTCACAAATTTAAGTTAATTCAAAAACCTTTTCCAAAATTTCCTTAAAAACGTGTATTTAAACTATTAAACCAGATGTACATTTCGTCTGGCACACCCAGGCTTCTTGAGTGTATAACTAATTCCCTAAGTTCTGTGTTTCTATTTTAATCCCTAGCATTTTACATTTTCATCGCAAAATTTAATCAGCTTAATTGATCCATTCCCCAAGGTTTTGGAATTTAACTTAAATAATCAATCAATATAATAAAACGGCAAGCGAAATTTGTTTTTCTTTTGGGATTAATAATGTTTATGAATTTTAATAATGTTTAAAAATCATTATTCAATTATTGGCGCTTCAAATCGTCTCGAACGTATGACAACGCTAAGTGTTTTGCGCATGCCATCATTCGATTTTCACATTCGTGAGATCTACCAAACCGGTTTGTGTAAATAATGTTAGGAAAATCAAACATCGTTTTTAAAGTTTGAAAGTTTTCTTCAACTGAAAACGCTTTTTTGTGGAATGTTAGACGACCTACAGCAAAACAAACTAAAAAATATGACCAAATAGTGATGAAATGTGCGTATATGTACATTTCCATAATGAACGGCGACGCTAAATACAATACACACGAATGGTCCACAAAGAGAAAGCTATCATACAACACCGAACGGTCAAATACAATACGGTGTAACCGTTCATGTGTGAGAATGAAAATAGTGCTAAATGTGGTGAAATTCGATGATTTAATTAGCTTCAAAAAAAGAAACTTAAACACTAAGAACAGTCCTAGATACGAACCTGGGACTCCCGCGTGCAAGGGCAAGTTACCACCGCATGCACTACCCAACCCATAGAAAATGAGGGTTTCTATTTTGGTACTGAAGTTTAGTATACCATTCGTATTCATTGCTGTGTGAACGTTTAACGTTGTGTATGTATTAGTAAGAAAATCTATTTTCTATTTTCTTTCTATATTTTCCAAACAGATTTTCACAAAAAATACAATTCTGCACATCTCTTTCCATTGATGCATTTTTTATGAAAATCGGTCCAGAAACAACGGCTAAAATGGTACCACAAAATTCATGTTAGCCGTTTAATTATACAGATAACGCCTACGCAGTCTGTGCGTACCTCAAAAAATTAAAAAAAAGTGCAACTTAAACAAATGATAGATATTTTCAAAACTTGTTTCATTTTCAATTAAATATTTTCGCCAAAGATGAAAACTGTGATATAATTTTTGTCAAATTCAAAAATAAATAGATGAAAATGATGTTCAAAATAACATTTAATTTCAAAATGATCGATTCCACAATTTTTAAGTTATTTTACACGCAATTCAGTTCATCGTAACTTTGGAACGATTGCAAATTAATATTCTATTATTTAAGGAAGATTTCTTACACACATTCGACGAAAAAAACGTACAAAAACTTCAGAAGACATTTCTAAAATTTCTCCCTTAAATAAATTAGAAACCTCTCGACGTATGAATCACATATTTTTCAACCAAATAAGGGAAGAAAAATTAAATTTTCACTAATTTTCGACACCAGATTAAAATAATTCCCTCAGAATAATAGCTTTACAGAGGCTCATTCACAAAACTTTCAACAATCAATAACAATTTGCCCCACTCAATGTTAATTCATCCAACAAAGAAAGCAGCCGTAATAATCATTATGTTATGGAGGTGTGTTGATATACTTGGCGTGCTTCTACAATCGGATTAGCAATATTAACAGAAATAGCAATCGAAAATGAGTTTTGTTCAATGAGCTCTGAAATAAACAATCAAAAGCCCATTAGGGTAAAATGCCGTCGGTGGTGGCTATAATGTTCCGTCGGGTCTTTAACAATCAATTTACGCACAATTATGTTCTGGCAGGTATTTTGGAGTTGTCGACTATTAAAGTAAATTTGAAATTTCGCAATTAGTCAAATTTAAATAAATCCCTGGCATATTTGTGTCAAGCGCTTGATAATGTTTGTGGTATTCAATCGTTACATATTCCTAAAGAAATAAACCGTCAATATAATTGGTCCCTTACTAAGAAAGAAAATCGAAATTCAACTTGTGAACTTTATACCAAAAGTGGCAGCTCTCACAGAATGTATTTACAGATTATGAATAATTCGTGAATTTCCTCTCCAACAACAAGCACTTGCACCAGTTGAAATGTTTGGTCTTTTGACGATAGTTGTAAATGTTGATGGTGCTCATTGTTTGGTTGTTGATGGGTGCTGTTTCCATTGTATTTAATTTACATAATATCAGTTGCAGATTTACCATCATATTTTAAACATTTGGAATGTGCAGTGAATGATGTTATTTAGCTAAATTCACTTTGTTATCTGCATATTTCATAGTGCATTGTTGTTCAAACTCTGCTGAACTATCTCAATTCTAATTTATGAAGAACAGAGTGTTGTATCATAAAATAAAATAACTATTTATTATCCCAATACTTTTATTTCACTTCACAGCTTAATATTTGTGGCCGCCGCGCGCACGGAGTCTATGGTAGTGATCTTTCTATCAAGATTCCGGTCAGGGTTGACCAATATGGCAGCGCCATCTAGTTTTTCTCCAACGCATAAATAAATTCTACAACAAGAGCAATGAAAGTTCAGGAGTGAATTTTTATTAGATCAAATACTCATGATGTTTCTTTGAAAGTGTGTGAAATTTCTAAAATGTCACTTTAGATGTTTCTAAATATCTCTTTACAAAAACCATTTATTTTTCTATGACAGATATTGAATTGAAAAACGTAAAATTCAACATCAAAATATTAAAATTTTCGACAATTTTAGTTTAATATCTTTGAGAACTGTTTCGAGTATCTAATTTTTAGAAGGATTTAATGCGTGTGATGCAATCAAGATGAGAAATTGGTTTTTGAGAGAAAATACTTTAATATTTTACAATATTTTAAATTAGAAAATAGCTGGACCGAAGTTACTCAAAATTTGAAGGAATAAAAATTCTATTGACTTCATGAAAAAACAAATCCAAAGGTTGTGTGACAAAAATAATAATGGGAGGCTTGAGGCAAAGTAACACCCGAACGAAGTTTTATTAAATCTAGTCAATTTGTGAGATTCCAAATACACTTCGATTGACACAACAACGAAATCGATTCGACGTTTTTAAAGGGGGTAATGTTTAGAGAAAATATTATCCACGAACGTACATACACATACAAGTTTCTTTCCAAAAACACTTAAGACTTGAAAACGTAAAAATATGTTAAAAATTTCAATACCAATTTTTGATGCGGCTATAAGAACTTCCCACATACTGGGAAGTTAATCCAACAAGGTGTTGGTTTGTACCATTTTTTGTTAATCTTTTAATTTACTTTCACACAGTTTGAACACAGTTCTGCAAAATTTAAGAAGCGGGCACTGTTGCTGTTAAACAAAAATATACATTACGCATAACTTTACACATTTCAAATTTATTTTAACTTTCATTAAATTAAAAAATATTCCAGTTTCGGCGAAATCTTTTGACTGAGAAAAAGTATTATGGTTTTGATTCATTAACATGCAATTTGAATGTCGCAGCAAAATCATATTTTCTACATTCGTATGAATTGAACAATTTCTTAGTACAATTTGAGATTTTTAGAATTCGTGTGATTCGAAAATCATATATCAACGGCAAGAAGTGTGACTGAAACAGTATTGATTTTTTTTTTGGATTCTAAATTTGACCTGATTCTGTTCAAAATGTTTTTTTTTGTTTATCTTAACTATTTTCTAACGCTTCAGGTTAGGTTTCACTTCACTCAATAATTTTGCTGTATGAATATTGCTAATTTTTCCGTAATGTTTTTTTTCGGTTTTTGGTTGTAATTGCGTGTTTTTAAGTATTTGTTTTACTTATTTTCGAAATATTTTAAAGGTTTTTACGTTTGAGGGTAACTGTATTATTTTGTGAATTTTTGGTGGGAGAATCCGTGTCTGTGCATGTACATGCCTTAACAGTTATTTCTTTCTTGTAAAATATCCCAGAAATAATAAAAATGTACCTCTCATAAAAGTTATTGGAATGACTTAATATTAATCGTAACATCTACGCGAGCGTCAATTGATTACGTAAGGATTTTGGTGCATTGGTTTGATTGATTATTCACGCGGATCAATCGGAGGGGGGACAGGTTACAAAGCAGTTTTTTTAATTAAAGTTAAAACATGGTGCTGTGAAGACTATTGAAAATCTGCTCAAATTTTGCAAATATTAATAAACTTTGATTGACTTTACAACAATGTCCTTAGAATAAGAGATTTAAAGTATTATGATTCGAGTGAACCCTTTTTACATGGTGACTTTGAATGATTTTTTATTTTTTATTTAATTTTTTTTGTAATCATGAAAAACGTTTTTGCTGGTTTCTCTACAAAAATTGATAAAATTTTATAAATTCTACAAGCATTTATCATTACGATGTGCAAATCAGGTTAAAAATGATTTTTTTATGAAAAAACCAATACTTTTCCAATTTTTTTTAATAAATCAAAAAACCGCTTTAACGATTTTTTTAAAATATAAAAACATCATAAAAATGTTAATACGCGTTAATTGACACCTTATTGATCGGAAGATTATATTTGGTTCTCGTAATATAATGAATGACGTAAATGACCTTGAACGTTTAATGATTTTTTATTTTTTATTTAATTTTTTTCGTAATCATGTAAAAAACTTTTGCTTGGTTTTTCACAAAAACTATTTGGAGTATATAAATTATATAAACATTGATTACTTAGGTTTGAAAATCAGGTTAAAAATTTGATGTTTTTGAAAAAAACCCTAATTTTTTGCACTTTTTTTGAAAAAAATTAAAAAACGGCTTCAAGAATTTTTTTAAAAATTTGATAGAATCATATCAATGTTAAAACGCGTCGATTGACACCTTAGTCATGAAAATCGCATGTTTAGTTCGTGAGATATAGCGCATAACATGGTTGACCTTCAAGGGGCGAAAACAGCAAACCCCCCCGACCGAAGTATCCCAAAAACTAATCAGCTCTTAAGATTGCAAAGACGCTTCGATTGACAACTCTACAAAGTCGATACGACTTTGTTTACGTGAGTTATGCTCGTAGAAAAACTGCCTGCGAACGCACATACGTACGTACGTACATACACACACACACACACATACATACTTCTTTCTAAAAACACTTTATATATCCTCCATATACCTCAAAACGTAAAGAAAAGTTGAAAATTTCAATTTCGATTTTCGAGGCGATTACAAGAACTTCCCATATACTGGGAAGTTAAAATAAAAAATCGTTAAAAGTCATCATGATTTTCAAGGTCATTTTTATCATTCAATATATGTCACGAACCAAATATGATATTTGCATCATTAAGGTGTCAATCGACGTGTACTTCATTTTTGTGCTATTTTTAGTTTAATCAAAAAATCGTTTCAGCCGTTTTTTGAATTTAATAAAAGAAAATCCGAAAAATGAAGATTTCTTTCATAAAAAATAAATTTTTAGCCTGATTTACACAGCTCAATAATAATTATTTATAAAATTTATAGATTGCTATCAGTTTTTGAAGAGAAACCAGAATTTTTTTTTTGCATGATTTTGAAAAAAAAACAAATAAAAAAAATCAATCAAAGTTACATGTAAAAAGGGTTTATATATTTTGTTCTAAAGACTTTGTTATAAAGTCAATCAAAGTTTTATAATATTTGCATAATTTGAGCAGATTTTAAATAGTTTTCACAGTGTTTTAATTTTATAAAAAAAAAATGCTTAAATTTTGAAAACCAACAAAATTTCAATCCAATTTGCTTTTGAGGTAATCAACGCTTTATTGATCGTAAGATTTCAATTACTTCCTCCATCATTATTTGTAAAACATTTTACTTTTTACATGCAATTAAACTGATTATTGACATATTCAATGTTTTCAAGATCAATTGAAAATAAGAAATAATTATGAGTTTCATTGATGTAAAATCGTGAAAAATACAAATTTAGTGATTATGCCGCAGTGCTAGCAGTTTTGACCGCAACTATTCAAAAGGGCCAGCTCTCGAGAAAATCTTCAGTAATTTCAGTTGGCGTAATAATAAAAAGCGCATTCATTTTTGCTAGCGCTCTTTTGTCCTTCAAGCATCGATATAAAAATAACAAATAACGTAAAACCGGCTTTGTAGCCTGCCCCCTCCGATTGATCCGCGTGAATATTCAATCAAACCAATCCACCCCCCACCAACAAATGCTCTTTGTAATCATTGGACGCTCGATATTACCTCAGTTCAATTACTGTTATGAGCACCTTTCATTATTATTATTTAAAGTAGTATTAGTTTCATAGATATTCTTTTTGTTCAATATTTTTAATATTTATGTAGACATTACTGGGAAGTTGACCGTCTGGACGTCAAGGGTCGCACCTCACGGCTTATTTTAATATGTTCTTGTTATCTATATAATTAAACGGCTAACATGAATTTTGTGGTACCATTTTAGCAGTTGTTTCTGGACCGATTTTCATAAAAAAATACATCAATGGAAAGAAAATATCCTGTAGATATGCAGAATTGTATTTTTTGTGAAAATCTGTTTGGAAAATATAGAAGAAGAAAACAGAAAATAGATTTTCTTACCAATAAATACAAAACGTTGAACGTTCACACTGCGATAAATACAAATGGTATACTAACTTTCACTACCAAAATAGAAACCCTGAGTTTCTGCGGGTTGTGTAGTGTATGCGGTGATAATTTGCCAGGTTCGTATCTAGGACTGTTCCAAGTGTTTTAGTTTCTTTTTTGGAAGCTAATTAAATCATCAAATTTCACCACATTTAGCACTATTTTCATTCTCACTTTAGACCGTTCATGTGTATTGTATTTGATCGTTCAATGGTTCGGTGTTGTGCGATAGCTTTCTGTCTGTGGATCATTCGTGTGTATTGTATTTAGCGTCGTCTTTCATTATGGAAATGCATAAACATTTCATCACTATCTGGTCATTTTTTAAGTTTGTTTTCCTGAAGGTCGTCTAACATTCCACAAAAAAGTGTTTTCAGTTGAAGAAAACTTTCAAAGATGTAAAAACGATGTTTGATTTTCCTAACATTATTCACAACAACCGGTTTGGTAGATGTCAAGAATGTGAAGAACGAATGATGACATTGCACAAAACGCTTAGCATTGTTATACGTTCGAGACGCATTGAAGCGCCAATAATTGAATAATGATTTTTAAACATTATTAAAATTCATAAACATTATTTAATGACAATAGAAAAACAATTTTAGCTTGCCGTTTTATTATATTGATTGATGATTTGAGTTTTTTAGTTTAATAATTAATATACACGTTATTAAGGAAATTTTGCAAAAAGGTTTTTGAATTTAACTTAAATTTGTGGAAGCGTGAAAATAAGTGTTCTAACTGAGATTGATGATTATTCGATCGAATTTCTAGAGTCAATTATAATAAAATCATCATTGCACTCGAATTTCGAGTGCTGGGTTCTGCTAGTTATTATTATTTCGCTTTATATTATTATAAAACATATTTTAGCCCACTTCCAAATTTTTTTATCGCTGAGTTTCTTCTTAAGACACTTAAATATTTTACTCAATTCACTTAAACTTGTTCGGAAACCGTTTAAAGTTTTCTAGTGTATTTTTATCGGTATGAAAATAGTATATTCGATTTACTCTAAATAGTGTAAATGACTATGAATGAAAGATTAAGTAAAAAACTATGGTGTAATCTTGACGATACAGTTTTTGATTCTATGACATTTTCTTACTGATTTGAACAAGATTTCAACTCAATTCAACCTTTTACCATATGAAAAAAATCATTTTGCAAATTAGGAAAAATGTTGTCAATGTGCTTGTTGTCATGCTTGCCCATCAAAAGTAGGTTGAAGCTTTGTTTACCTTTGAAAATATTATTCCAAAGGAAATTTCTAAGATATTAAACGGGTTTTTCAGGGTGCTTGACTTTTTCGCCAACTTTTTTTCCATTTTTGAGCTTGAAAAGTCAAATAATCTTGGATCGTTTTAATTTTAATAAGCATCAAAATAGTAATGCAAGATGCATCAGTAAGCAAATCATCTTCGTAAAGGTAACAATGTCCAAGCAAAACCACCAAAGAGTTTGTCAAAATATTTCATTTCTTAAGTCACATTTTCGACATAACTGCTACTCTTTCAATCTTTTCTAATCAATAAAGACGCCGATTTTTCTGCAAAAACTAAATAAGCAGCGAGGTGCGACCCTTGAGGTCCACACGGTCAACTTCCCAGTAATATCTACATAAACATCAACAACATTACAACAATGAGAGGTATTCATAGCAGTAACAGGAATGAGTTAATATGAATCATATCACCTACGGGAGGGTCCATTGATTACGTAAGGTTTTTGGTCGATGAGGACAGATTGAATATTCACGCGGATCAATCGGTGGGGGCCTTTTTGGTCTTGAAATTTTTTGTTGGTTTTCAAAATTTAAGCATTTTTTTAATTAAAAGACTATAAAAACTATTAAAAATCTGCTCAAATTATGCAAATATTTTAAACCTTTGATTGAATTTACAACAGTTTTTTAGAATAAAAGATATAAAGTAATTGCATTCGTATGAACCCTCTTTACATGGTAACTTTGAATGATTTTTTTATTTCTTATTTAGTTTTGTTCATAATCATGGAAGGAAATTTTGCTGGTTTCTCCAAAAACTGATAAGGATGTTTAAATTTGATAAACTGGTATCACTGTGCAGTGCAAATCAAGTTGAAAAAATATTTTTTTATGAACAAAACCATAATTTTTCGCATTTTCTTCTATTAAACTAAAAAAATGGCTGAAACGAAGTTTTATAATGTTAAAAACTTCATCAAAATGTTGATACACGTCTATTGACATCAAAATGATGCAAATATTATATCTGGTTCGTGAGATATAGTGAATGATAAAAATGACCTTGAAAAACATGATGCCTTTTAATGATTTTTTATTTTTAATTTAAATTTTTACGTATCCATGAGAAAAAGTTTTGACGTTGTTTTTACAAACATTGTTTGGAGTTTATCAATTTTAGAAAGACTGATCATGGAACACAGTAATATATTTTTATAAAATTTATATACTCCAAGCAATGCTTGTAAAAACAACATAAAAACTTTTCCTCGTGATTACGTAAAAAATTAAATAAAAAATAAAAAATCATTAACAGGGATCATGATTTTCAAGGTCATTTCTGTCGTGCGTTATACATATCGCGCGAAGCCAACATACGATTTGCATGGTTAAGGTGTGAATCGACGCGTATTAGCATTTATGTGAATATGTCAAATTTTGAAAAAAATCGTTAGAGCCGTTTTTTAATTTTTTAAAAAAGTGCAAAAAATTGTTTTTTTTAAAACAATAAATTTTAACCTTATTGTTAAGTCCAAATAATCAATCTTTAAATAATTTGTATGCTTCAAAAAGTTTTTTGAAAATGCCATCAAACTTTTTTTTCATGATTACAAAAAAAATCAAATAAAAAATAAAAAATCATTAACAGTCATCATGATCTTCAAGGTCATTTCTGTCATGCGTTATATCTCGCGAATGAAACATATGATTTGCATTGTAGAGTTGTCAATGTACGCGCAATTTTATTTCAATGAATCTGTCGAATTTTTAAAAAAATCGTTGGAGCCGTTTTTAATTTTAAGAAAAAAAAGTGCAAAAAATTAGGTTTTTTTCATAAACAATAAATTTTTAACATGATTTGCGAAATGTAGTAGACAATGTTTATAAAATTTCCATACTCGAAACAATGTCTGTAGAAACAATATCAAAACTTTTTCTCATGGTTACGTAAAAAATTAAATTAAAAATAAAAAATCTTTAAAAGTCATCATGATTTTCAAGGTCATTTTTATCATTCACTATATCTCACGAACCAGATATAATATTTGCATCATTAAGGTGTCAGTTGACGTGTATTAACATCTTTGTGAAGTTTTTAACATTATAAAAATTCGTTTTAGCCGTTTTTTTTAATTTAATAGAAGAAAATACGAAAAATTATAGTCTTTTTCATACAAAATATTTTTTCAACTTGATTTGCATAGCACAGTGATACCAGTTTATAAAATTTATACATTCTTATCAGTTTTTGAAGAGACACCGGCGAAATTTTCTTACATGATTATGAAAAAAAAAACTAAATAAAGAATAAAAATAATAATTCAAAGTTACCATGTAAAGAGGGTTCATACGAATGATATTACTTTATATCTTTTATTCTTAAAAAATGTTGTAAATTCAATCAAAGGTTTAAAATATTTGCATAATTTGAGCAGATTTTTAATAGTTTTTATAGTTTTTTAATTAAAAAAAAAGCTTAAATTTTGAAAACCAACAAAAAATTTCAAGACCAAAAAGGCCCCCACCGATTGATCCGCGTGAATATTCAATCTGTCCTCATCGACCAAAAACCTTACGTAATCAATGGACCCTCCCGTAGGTGATATGATTCATATTAACTCATTCCTGTTACTGCTATGAATACCTCTCATTGTTGTAATGTTGTTGATGTTTATGTAGATATTACTGGGAAGTTGACCGTGTGGACCACAGAATGGCACCTCGCGGGTTGTTTTGTTTGATATTATCGTAATGCATATTTTAGCTCACTTATAAATTTTCTTATCACTGAGACTCTTCTTAAGACACTTAAATATTTTACTAAATTCACTTAAATTTGTTCCGAAACCGTTTAAAGTTTTCTAGTCTATTTTTATCACCGTGAAAATAATATATTCGATTTACTCTAAATAGCCAAAATGACAATGAATGAAAGACTACGTAAAAAACTATGGTGACGATACAGTTTTTGATTCTATGACATTTTCTTACTGATTTGAACAAGATTTCAACTTAATAACAACTTTTAACAAATGAAAAAATCATTTTGCAAATTAGGAAAAATGTTGTTGAAGTGTTTCTTGCGATGTTTGCCTTTAGAAAGTAGGTTGAAGCTGTATTTATCCTTGGAAAAAATATACCAAAGGAAATTTCTACGAAGTGAAACGGTTTCTCAGGACGCTTGACTTGTCGCCAACTTTATCACATTTTTGAGCTGGAAAAGTCAAATAATCTTGAATCGTTTTAATAAGCTTCGAAACAGCTATGCAAGATCAACGTTTTGTTTGGTGCAGGAACAATAAGTAAATCATCTTAGTAAAGGTAGCAATGTCAAAGCAAATTTAATTTGATTTTAATGAGCACCATAAAACCACCAAAGAGTTTTTCAAAATATTTCATTTCTTAAGACATGTTTTCTACGTAGCTACCGCTCATACAATCTTTTCTAATCAATAAATACGCCGATTTTATATGCAAGAATTAAAAATATCACTTCTTGTGTGCCCAATTTACCATCTCTGGGAAATCTATTTACGGAGAATGCAACTGAGAAGAAAAAAATATTATTATTGAAAAATTTGTTAAAAAAGCAGATTCAGTAGTGTGCTACAAGGTGAATTGAGATCTACTTTCAAATGTTAGTTCATCAGTATTGGTTCATCGAAAAATTCACATGTCACGAATTTGAAAATTGTTTCGGGTCCGCTCGCCAATTAACTATTTCCTATTCATGGTTTGTTAAGGATATTTCAGATTTCTAATATGAAAACTCAGAAAAATAGCATTTAGAAATATCCACTTAATTATTGAGTGCCCAAGCTGTGCAAAATCATTCGATAATGTATTGGCGCAACTAAGCAAAAAGTTTTCAATATATCGCTACCTTACGGGGTTATATCCACTTGTAAATCCGAAAAAAATGTGTTTTTTGTGATTTTTTTGTGAAGAGGCTTTTTATTAAATAAATACATAGAATAAATGTACATTTAGCGAATTTAATGTATTTTAAGAATTCGCGATGCATTGCAAAAAATATTTGGTTCCGTTGTTCCTGTAGTAGATCTCCTAGAGAACCTCCAAAAAAAAGATGTCAGGCGGTGAGGAAGATATCTCTGATCCAAATTATCAGAAATTAAAATAACAAAAGATTTATTTTTAAGATAGATGAATACAGGTAATACAGGTACAGGAATAGTCAAAAGTTTGATTGATGACAAAATGGTGCCTTCCCAAAGAAAAAAAACGTTTTTTTCAAGAAAATTTACAGTTTCAAGGGGCTTAAAAAATCGAAATTATTGTCAGAAACCTTATTCCTTCGATCATTATCTCCTGACACAAGTATCTAAGAAGATTGTGTGAAAATTTCAAGCCGATCGGTTCAGCCGTTTTGGAGAAATTTTCCTCACCGACTTTGAAAACACCGTTTCGAGAAAAACGCGTTTAAAGTTTTGGGAACCAATTGTTTTTCCAACTTACATCGTGGCAGTTCACTTTAAACTGACCCAATGTACTTACTTTATACCTAAAAATTCTAAATATAGCTTTCAGGTATAAAACAAACCTTTCATATTCTAATTCCAAGAATAAAAACATTATGAAAAGCATGGACAAGGGCATAGGGGTAATGAGAAGCAGTTGCTATTCCGGTTTACGCTTCGCCTACTTTGAAACGCTCGGCGACGTCTTTACAAATACGCTAATTTCTCTGAAATTTTTGCCGGATCAATGTGAAATTTTCAGAAGATATTCTCAAATATATGTACATTCAAAATATGCAAAAAAAGAAATTCGATTTTTTTCAAAATTACAAGTGGATATAACCCCTTAAGTCACCTTCCCACGACGCATGATAACATGGGCCAAACCGCAATAATTCACACAGATGACCACATATGTACCTCGAATAAAAGTTTCATATTAGCATGAATAGCACACGCCGACACGCTAGAAGTCATATTCTTCCCACGGAGTGTTTGAGTATGCTGGGCGTGCAATTTTGGATGCAAAAAAAAGACGATATAAACAGCAACGACATTTTACGTGACTATTCATCAATTTTACAAAAAATAATCTGCAATAAATTAACTTGTTTAAATTAAATATTTCGATAAATTTTTGCATTAAGAAGAACGATAAATCAAAATTTTTGTTAGATCTATTTTCATAACCAAAACTGGGGAAAACCAATTTCGATAACTTAACAAACCTTGTTTCATCAACCAAACATTTTGCAAAATATACTTTAATATCCATAAAACAAACGACTTTAGGGATACATCAATTTCTTCGCCGTTCCTGAAAATTGGCATACATTAAGTGACTTTCGTTCAAAGGTAAATGCGGTCGTTATATGTTAACTTCCCGGCAGGATAATTTCACATCTCTTCCTACCTACAGCACCCCAAGTAGTAAAGTGTGAGGTAATCCGCTGAAAATCTATTCATTCCCCCAAATTGGCAACTTTGAGTAACTTTCGCCACTTACTTTTTGGCTATATCGCCCCCAAATGTGCCACGAAACAAATTCATACCTAGTACGTATATCCCAGAATCGAAAAGATAACGTGTTGCCTCTAACATAAAAGTAATTCCACAAAAGTGAAGGAAAAGTTTCCTTGTGACTCTTCAACTTGATCGAAGATTCCATCATTTAGGAAACGAATTTTATTGTTGTACTTTGCTGAGACAGCGCATATGGAATGACAAGGTTGCATCGAATAAGGAGTAAATACGGACCATATTTGCTGAGTGTATTGATTTTTCTAGTAGCGAGGACTGGAGAATATTGACACGTTCAGCGTAACATAAGTTGGTATTTTTATTTTTGAGATAATTTCTTGATGTGAATTTAGCAACTTAAATTGAGATGAATATGTACAAACCATTTTCATTTTGAGCTATAATTATATAGATATATATGAGCCCCTTAAAGCACAAGTGGTGTTACTCCAATTTTTCTTGTTTTGAGATATTAAAGGGTCTGCTACTAGTTGTACATAAAAATCAGTATTGTACTTTTGGATTATAATTTTCAATAAAACTCCATAAAGAGGTCATCTTTAACTTAAATTGACATTTTTAAGACTTTTTATTTATTAATTTTTTTCGAGCACTTACATCAAAACAAAAATTGGAATTACACCACTTGTGCATTAAGGGGCTCATATATAAACAAACAAAATTGTAAGTATCTTTAACTGGTGAACTACATACATGCTCGAGGCAAGAAAACCATGCCTTACTTGTACATCACCGTAGTACCATTCATACAACATAGGACACATATGTCTGAGTCGTTAGGATTAATTGAAGCCATAATTGCACCTTACACAGTCTTTTGAGTCATTAGTCAGAAATCGAGAGGAAATTTCATCTGGGCCGAACAATAAAAGAATGACTTTCCCTATTTTTTAATTGCCTTCGCCATACCACAGACGGGAGGACGATAGCTCGGAAGTAAACCATTGGCAAAGATACACTGTATCTCCTTCCATCATGTTCTCTCGTCAAGACGAAACAAAACGTTTTGTCTGCAAATGTCAGCTAAATGGCGGTGAAATGGGTTAAACAAGTGCACACCATTTGAATCGTAATTAGGCTCCTCGTTTACAGCTCCACAGTTTAATGTTCCACGTTGAAAAAATCTTTTTAAACAAGAAATGAGTTTTAAAAGAGGTTTTTCATGTTGAAAGGTTGTGTTAGGGGCACGTTTGGTCAATACCGACTTTAAGTTGAAAAATTATTATTAATCGCAAAGCTTTCCAGAAACTTAACTTCTCGAGAGTCAAACAAATTAATTGTCAAGGGTCAACCTCAAGTACTATGTATATAAAAGATGGACGATGGAAATTTCATAGTTTAAAGCTGAACGACTTATTGTTTCAGTAGTATTGATTCAAAGAAAAAATTCACTTTACAGACACATTTTGACAATTATGCAATAAATTATTCAGGTAGAAATTATTTCCTTGAAAAATCTAAAAGACCGGAATGATTTGATCGAATCGTTTATCAAATTGACTCAACTCACCACGTTTTTTATTATGAGTCAGCACTTTTAACAATCATTGCCATCAACTCATCGTAAATTCCATCAATGGAAATACATTGTTAACAACTGAAAAAAAGTTCACCCATTACAGACATCAAAAGAATACTGCAAACCTCAGCATTGAATCCAATTTATTTGTAATTTTACAACCCGTATATTTAGTGGGATGACTTTTGTTTCCCCTTTGGATGCATGGATACAATATAAAACGGATCATATACAACGAATCATACACAATGATAGCCTTTATTATAGAACGCTGCGATACTGTTTAGTGGAAACTTACTACCCACATTCAATCACATTTTCCGACATTATTACGGTGTACCACGTCATTGTTCTGTCCGTCCAGAGCTCTGAAAGTGAAATTGGTAGAATGTCATGTATGCGGTTCGAAAAAAGGTCCTTTTTGTTGTTCTGGAAACATAAGTGAAAATATAACCAAGCATCGCTGGTCACTTTAGGTGTTGGTGGTAACCAAGTACATGTGACATGGGCATTATATGGTTTTGATGGGGTTCAAAGGTACACATTGCGGGCTGATTATTTGAGGCGTATAACCACAAGCAAATAATTAATGTAGTTTTCAGGGAGATGTTTTCGTATGCACAAGGCAAAGATGCCAGTTTTAAACTTAAAATATATGAAAAGACATCGAGAAGCCTTCTGATGATCGTCAGTTTTTGACGTTTTTAATGAATTTAAACTACTGAAAGCCTTTATCCTATGTACCTTCTACAGTGATTTCGTTTTAACTAGTCTTCCTTTCAAAACATTTAACGAAAAGTTTCATCAGCTGTAAAAGAAATAAAAATACGTGGTTTGAATAAACAACTAACAATATGCTGAATTTCAAACTAAGTTTTTCATGTAACATTTTCTTTCGAGAGATTTACTAGAAAAAAATGTAATTGTTTTTAATGATGACTTTTTTTTTACTTATACAATATGACAGCTTACCAGAAAAAGTACACTGAACTTTGTTAACAAGTTTTTTAGTATAAAGTCCATTTTGTCAACTTTTAATTAGTTAAGAATTATTTTTTAAAATGTACCTAATAATTTCAATGATTTCACACGATAACGATTTTCATTTGAATTAAATACACCGGGGCTTATATTAGAATAGATTTTAAACAATTCTGAGCATCAAATAAATTGCAAAATTTTATCGAAATTCTTTCTGGAAGGGACTTTTTGCTAAAAAATAAATCTGAACGATTTCATTAACTTCACTTTAAGGATGATTTAAACGACCGTGTAGTTGTTTGAAAGATAAAAACTATGTAAAGAAAAAGATTATAGTCAAGTTATACTCCACATTGCGAAAAAAAACTTATGTTTGTCCCTATAACCTGGATATGTAAACCTGTAACTTGCTCTTTTGGAAAAAAGGCTTTGTGTCATTGGATGGAAATGAAATCCAAAAATGCAAATAACAACACGACTAGGTGCGACCATTTAAATCCACACGAATATCTTATCAAACAAGCTGTGAGGTGCGACCCTTGAGGTCCACACGGTCAACTTCCCAGTAATATCTACATAGATATTAAAAATATTAAACACAATAATAATTATGGAAATACTACTACTTTTAATAATAAAAATGTACCTATCATAAAAGTTATGGGATGACTTAATATTAATCGTAACATCTACGCGAGCGTCAATTGATTAAGTAAGGATTTTGGTGCATTGGTTTGATTGATTATTCACGCGGATCAGTCGGCGGGGGCACATGTTACAAAGCAGTTTTTTCATTAAAGTTAAAACACGGTTCTGTGAAGATTATGCAAATAATAATAAACTTTGATTGACTTTACAACAATGTCTTCAGTATAAGAGATTTAAGGTATACAAATTCGTATGAACCCTTTTTACATGGTGGCTTTGAATGATTTTTTTTATTTTTAATTCAATTTGTTTTGAAATCATGAGAAAATATTTTTCTGGTCTCTCTACAGAAATTGATAAAAGTTTACAAATTTAATAAACATTTATTGTTACGATGTTAATTTTATTAATTATTAATTATTATTTTTATGAAGAAAAAAACACTAATTTTCCAAAAGAATTATTAAATTAACAAAATGGCTTCAAATATTTTTTTTAAATTTAAAAACATCATTAAAATGTTAATACGCGTTGATTGACTTTTTAATGATCCAAAGATTATATTTGGTTCTCGAGATATAATGAATGACATAAATGACCATGAAGGTCATGATGACTTTTAATGACTTTTTTATTTTTAATTTAATTTTTTTTTAACCATGAGAAAAAATTTTGCTGGTTTTTTACAAACACTGATTTTTTTAAAAATTTGATAGAATCACTTAAATGTCAATACGCGTCGATTGAAACCCTGAAGAAGTAAATCGTACGTTTGGTTCGCGAGATATAGCGGATGACAGGGTTGACCTTCAAGGGGTGAAAACAGCAAACCCCCCGACCGAAGTGTCCCAAAAACTAATCAGCTCTTAAGATTGCAAAGACGCTTCGATTGACACCTCACGCAACACTCCTAGAAATTTTGGGCGCAACAAGCACCAAAAATTGTCATCACGTGACAAACTTTGGTTCGGTCGGCCTGTAAAAAAATTGCAATTACAACTCATAAATCTTAATTTCGCCAAAATTTTCTCGCTCTTCTGCTTTCTGAACGTCGATATGACTCTTTCCACCTTGACGTAAAAATGAAGTTTTAACACTCCAATTGCTTCACGAGAAGATTCAATCCGAACTAGTCACATTTATTATAGTTTAGAGCTTTTATTATAATTTTTATAAAGAATGATTGCATTTTTGCTATTATTTTATGTTTTTTATGTTTTTTTATTAACTTCCCAGTATATGGGAAGTTCTTGTAATCGCCTCGAAAATCGAAATTGAAATTTTCAACTTTTCTTTACGTTTTGAGGTCTAAAGAGTATATATAAAGTGTTTTAAGAAAGGGAGATGTATGTGTGTGTGTGTGTGTGTACGTACGTACGTTCGTGGACACTTTTTTCTACGAGCATAACTCACGTAAACAAAGTCGTATCGACTTTGTTGAGGTGTTAATCGAAGCGTCTTTGCAATCTTAAGAGCTGATTAGTTTTTGGAAAACTTCGGTCGGGGGGGTTTGCTGTTTTGCCCGTTTGAAGGTCATTTCTGTCAGGCGCTATATCTCGCGAATAAAACATACGATTTTTTTGAACAAGGTGTCAATCGACGCGTATTGACGTTTGTGTTATCCTATCAAATTTTTAAAAAAAATGTTGAAGCGGTTTTCAAATTTTTTAAAAATAAGTGCAAAAAATTAGGTTTTTTTTTCAAAAACAAATAATTTTTAACCTTATTGTCAAGTTTTAGTAATCAATGTTTATAAAATTTATGTACTCCAAACAATGTTCGCAAAAACTTCATCAAAATTTTTTCTCATGATTACGTAAAAAAATAAATTAAAAATAAAAAATCATTAAAAGTCATCATGATTTTCAAGGTCATTTTTATCATTCACTATATCTCACGAACCAGATATAATATTTGCATCATTAAGGTGTCAGTTGACGTGTATTAACATCTTTGTGAAGTTTTTAACATTATAAAAATTCGTTTCAGCCGTTTTTTTAATTTGATAGAAGAAAATGCGAAAAATTATGGTTTTTTCATAGAAAATATGTTTAACTTGATTTGCACAGCACATTGATCCAGTTTATAAAATTTATACATTCTTATCAGTTTTTGGAGAGAAACCGGCAAAATTTTATTCCATGATTATGAAAAAACTAAATTAAAAACAAAAAAATCAGTCAAAGTTACCATTTAAAGAGGGTTCATACGAGTGCTATTACTTTATATCTTTTATTCTAAAAAAAATGTTGTAAATTCAATCCAAGTTTTAAGATATTTGCATAATTTGAGCAGATTTTTAATAGTTTTTATAGTCTTTTAATTAAAAAAAATTGCTTAAATTTTGAAAACCAACAAAATTTTTCAAGACCAAAAAGGCCCCCACCGATTGATCCGCGTGAATATTCAATCTGTCCTCATCGACCAAAAACCTTACATAATCAATGGACCCTGCCGTAGACGATATGATTCATATTAACTCATTCCTGTTACTATTACTTCTCATTGTTGTAATGTTATTGATGTTTATGTAGATATTACTGGGAAGTTGACCGTGTGGACCTCAAGGGTCGCACCTCGCGGCTTGTTCATTTTTGGTTTGTCATAAAATTGGAACAAAATCTTTAAACACGTTTTCGCAAAAAAAAGTTTTTTAACACGCCAGAGAAATAATCTCCGGATCTACTGAATCTATTTTCAAAAACTTTGATGTGTTTTATTTGTGAAAGTATATAACATCGTAATCCACCAAAATATAACCAAAACATTGGTTGATTGAGGGATTTTGGAATCTGTGGAGTTTGGGGGCTTTTGGAATGTGCGGGATTTCGGAGGATCTGAGCATCTGTGGGATCTGTGGTGTTGAGTGGATTCGGGGGATTTGGGAGATTTAGTGAATTTGGGGGGTTTTGGGAATCTGGGGAATTAGGTGGATTTGGGTCATTTTGAGATCTGGAGGGTTGGAGAATTTGGAGGATCTGGGGGTTTTAGGGTAGGGAATAAAACAAACAGCAGGCAGATGAATTTGTCGTGAACAGTATTATAGATAAATTTATGTTTAACAGTCGTGATTTCATATATTGATCAAATTTCTTTCTCAAAATACCAGCTTTGTTTAAAAATAGCTAATAATTTGTCTTCAGCATAAATTTGTTTTAAAAAGTTTGAGCACATATAAAATACAAATATATTATAAGAAATCCAGTTCATATATACGTATCGTGTAGGTGGAAAGAAGCGTTTCCCCGGATTCCATATCCTCCAAATCCCAAATGCCCAAATCTTCAAAATCCTCCAAGCCTTCAATCCCACAATCCCCCAAATCCAGCAAATGTGAGGGTCGTCAACACTGCTACACAAGGAAGTTTTCTTGGAGATGGGATTGATAATGCTGAGCCATGCAGAGGAGCAACAATCAAGGGAAACGCACCTTTATTATTATCCAAAAGGCATTCGAGGTTTCCATTTCAAGATGCTAGCAGTATCATAAGCGGGAAAAAAACTGCTGGAGAAATTTGAGAATTGCAGTGTATCGCAGAAAAGTGCAAAAATCCTGCCAAAAGATTTCATCAAAGCGAACAACATTGTGGACTTAACAGCAAACCCATTGTATACAAAACATCGTGGAAGAAGTTATAGTTAGCAATCACAGAAAATAAGAAAGGGTGCTTTAGAAAATGATGCAACCGACCTGAATTCATTTCATGGAAGTAAAGTATGCCAAACGGTGATGTCGACGATTTTATTATTTTCACAATGCCAGGACAGTAGCTTCCCTTTTGTAAGAGAGAATGGCAAAGGTGACAACAATGTTCCTGGCTTAAAAGAAATACCTACAAGGGCACTTAAACTGACCCATGGTGTTAGGAGAGTGCACTATGAACTGACAAAGATAATGTTGGTAGGTCAAAAATTTTCAATAAAATGAACATCACTTGACTAACATCTCATATCGTCTCATCTGTAGACTTTCATGGCTAGATTGCTTCTAAAACATGCTACCAATTGAGAGACCTGTCTCAGCAATCGGTATCGTCTCTTGACTTCAATCAAGAAAGCACTATGACGCACATGCAATAGGATACCATGGCATATCGTTAATACTAAATTTCACTTATAATCTCTAAATCTAAATTATGAACCTAGTAGATTCACTAAAGTTGAGCTTCTCGAAAAAATTCAAAGTTTAAACAACAACAAAGCACCTGGACACGACAAAATAACAGGTAAAATGATTAAAACTCTACCTATATCAGGCAAAATTGCAATATTGCACATATTCAATGCAATACTGCGTATTAATTATTTTCCACACGCCTGGAAACATGCCAGGATCATAGTCATTCCCAAGCCAGGCAAAGATAGCACAAAAGTTGAGTCTTATAGGCCCATTAGCCTGCTTTCCACCCTTTCTAAGCTGTTCGAGAGGCTACTCCTTGACAAAATGCTCCCCACACTCCATCGCTCCACTGTTATCCCTGAACATCAGTTTTGGTTTAGAAACAACCATAGTACCATAGAACAGGTATATAAGCTAGTGAATTATATCAAAAATTCATTCGAAGATAATAAATATTGTGTTGGACTATTTTTAGATGTATCACAAGCCTTTGATAAAGTCTGGCATCCTGGACTCATCCAAAAAATTAAGACCCCTCTACCTCCAAATTTTCATGGCATACTAACCAGTTACTTACTTGAGCGGTCCTTTAAAGTCAATTACAAAGATACCATTAGCCAGGAACATCCTATAAAAGCAGGAGTACCCCAGGGGAGTGTACTAGGACCAGTCCTTTACCTCCTGTACACTGCAGACCTCCCGACCTCAAAAGAGGTGCTTACCACTACATTTGCTGACGACACAGCGATACTATTTGCACACAAAAACCCATCAACTGCAAAAAGAGTACTACAGCAACAAACAGACATAATATTAAATTGGGCTAGAAAGTGGCATATTTCAATTAACGAAGCAAAAACGCAGCAAATAACGTTCACATTAAAAAAGCGATCCTGCTGTCCCATTAAAATTAACGGTACGGATGCTCAAGTAACAAATTCTGTAAAGTACCTAGGGGTCCATTTAGACAGAAGACTTACCTGGAAAAGTCATATAAACAAAAAACGAGATCAAGTGAAATTACAGTTCAGGAGACTATACTGGTTAATGCACAGTAAATCCAGACTAAGTTCAGAAACAAAAATCTTGATATACAAGACAATTCTCAAACCAATATGGACGTATGCCCTGCAGCTCTGGGGTTCAGCAAAAAAGACAAATTTGGAAATCATACAAAGAACGCAAACAAAAATCTTGCGGGCGATTCTGGGTGCCCCCAAATACGTCAATAACATAATTATACAAAGAGACACCAATGTCAGCACAGTTATGGAAGAAGCAGAAAAGCTGAGTTTGAACTACAAGAAGCGATTGCGACACCACCCAAACAAAACAGCAAGAAAAATATTGCTGACTAGACCATACGTACGGCTCAAAAGAACTGACCCACTGCGACTAACAGCCAATCGGCGGTAGGGGACCCTAAAGTACAGAGATAATACATGCCACAAAAAATAACACTGCCTAAATCTACCCAGTGACTTACTGCAGAAGGAGAGTAGCAGCGATACACTATAGTTTTCTTTTTTTTTCTTATTAGTTTTATTGAACAAAGACAACATAATGTAAACTAATTGAATGAAATGTTATGAAATATTGTAAATTCTTATAAACTATTATAAACAGTGGCACCACAAACCCCCAGAGTATTGTCAATGGAGGTCGTATTTTTCCAGCTAGACTTAAGAGTTGCAATGTTGTAAGCTAGCGATCTCCAATGATCTAATCCTTACTTTGTAAAAATAAAGATGAAATAAAAAAAAAACTTATAATTTCAGCTGCCATGGGAATAACGATGCAAAAGCTACTTCAGAAAAATTGTGTTGAATCTCGTTTTAAAATTTTAGAGGAAACGAGGGAATAGAAATGCGCAGCAAAATTTCCCCATGTGGGAATGGGCAAATGTATTGTGGCGAGGTTGCTATTGTTAGTCAGTAATTTGTGTAACTATGCACGATACGACCTAATTGGTGTGCAAATTATGAGTACACTGATACAAATTAGAACGGTAATTCGCATGCAAAGTTCCACATAATCGTATTACGTAACAGCTGCTTTGCCGGCCCAATTTTGTATCTGTTCTAGCTATTATCTTTCCTATGACCGTATCTTTAAAAAAATGTCCACAATGTTACGGCTCTATTTTGCGTAACGCTCACCACTCTTACACCGCAGCCGACCCTGGCCACGGTTTGGGCAATCCCACCCGGCTTAATCCGCGGAACGGAGTGTGTTAAAATGTATTTTAAAAAGTGCGCCACCCGTTTCTGCGCCGGGACTGCCCTGTCCGCGAACCCTGAAACGGGAATAGGGTCCGCGAAGACCCAAAACCACCAACAATGGAATCTGGAACAAAGAGAACACAAAGTCGGGAATGCGATTCCGCGTCGCCACTTCACGCAATAACATAATTTTATAATTCACTGAGCCTATTTATTTCCTGCTGAAACCTATCCAAATCCCAACTATATACCCTTAAATCTACTTAGAATTTGTTCCTTATCCTACTGCTTCGTGACTCCACGCTGGCTGCTTGTCTGCTGTCACACGCATACACACAATTTTACAGGAAAATCTCATTCACTGATACTATCTGAGTGCTCTACTGGCACTTAGTTCTTTTCCAGATAGCTGGAGATCAATTCTTGAACAGTTCACCTCGTCTAAATGTTTCACAAAATTCCGATTCTCGACTCCAGCACTTAACTTCACTTTCTCTGTACATGCTCATAACTAACACTGAGAGATTACTGTCTAAAAGTTTCCACTGTAAGATTTGCGCGGTCTCGACAGCACACACCGCGCTATTATTACCCGAAGAACTCGAAAAATGTCCACCGCTGAAACTCTGTACCGACAAGCGAAAGACGACACCCAAGACGCACCCGTCTTCGAACTTTGGCTTGATTGCGTGAAGTGGCGAACGTAACATTATTTATCAATTATCAATTATCAATCTAAAAACAGCGTTTACCCGCACTGTGGTTTGGGGTCTTCAAGAACAAGGCAGACCCCCATTTTACCTTTCTGGGTTGTGGGTCGACCACATTGCGTGGCGAACGTAACATTACCCCCCCCCCTTCTTCAATTGTATTTTCTCAAAATCCACTCCAAACAATAATAGGCGGGACGGTAACGTTCGACACGCGGACACCCCCCGACAAGCCACCGAGTGATCTGTGGAGAAGGCCTTCAGCGTGATCACGGCTAACACTTTACCCCCCGACGTCGCACTCACGGTAGTTCGAACACTTATAATACCCGTACTCGCACTCACAAAACCAACCCACTAGCCCAAAGACTTAGCACGACACTATCCCAAAACCGAACTATCTGAAAAAAATGACCGCCCTATATGGCTTAAAGAATGGAACGGTATGGGAAACGGAGAGAGAAAGAAAGAAGATAGGTGGGATTACAAACATAAGGTTACAAGGGTAAGGAGTAAGGGTTCAATAACCGCGGCAATGGAAAAATTCCGTACTTATCCAAGTCCTAAGCGAATCATTATAGGTTGCATGTGACTTTCGGTAGTTTTACCGTTGGGCGTTGGGGTTACAGAGCCTCGGCAAACTCCACCCCTGTACTATTTGCCCCTTTCATCCTCAACTTCTTTTAACTCCCTTCCCGGTCTTTTGATCGTTCGGTCTCTTTGCTCCGTATCTGCCACCGATCAACGGTGTTGAGGTTCTCTCCGACCCCGATTGGCGAATCATGCCCCTCCTGCCACACTACAGTCGCCCTTATAAACTGATTTGTATTCGATGAGTTTGCTCGCCTATATACAACCTCTTCTGAAGTCCTCAAAATTTGACCCTCCCGTACAACAGGTGGCTGTAGGGAGGTTTGCTTCTTCTTTAATTCTACACCATTTTTCGCTGTCTTATCGAATGTTTTAATTTTCTCCTCGGGATGATCTCTCCTTCCGCTATCGAGTTCATGATTCTTCAGTGATCCAGATCTTTCACTGTCTGTACTCCCTTCCTGTGAACTTCTACCCATATGAGGTCCCCTTGCTGCTTCCTACCTGTCTTCCCCAGTCCACTCTTTTAAAACTTCCTACTCCCATACTCAGTCCATTGGGACTTCTTGCGCTCAGACCCAGTCTCACCTCCTTGAGACTACCTGCTACCAAGCCTACCCAATCGTGACTGCCTGCTACTAGCCTCAGCCCGTGTGGACTTCTCGACAGTCACCATTGGAACTCCTCTAACAGCATGAGGGTCCTCATCCTCTTCCAAATCTATCACAGTGGGTTCAGCTTCACAGACCTTCATTTGTTTTTCTACCTCGGCTTCCTGAGCATTTTCCAGCTCGATGCATGAAGATCTCTGTTCCAGTCGAAGCTTCTCCTCTATGTATCATACGCGACCATGCGAAGTCGCGTTTTGGGCTTCCAACTCCTCAATACGTAAGAGCAAACTTTCGATTCTTGTGGGCTACTTTAATTCCTCCGTTACGCTCGAAGCCGCGGTGCTGTTCCATTGCGCTGCGCTTTCTAGATTCTTAAACCTAATTTCATAAAACTTCCCAATTTCCTCACGATCCTCTTCATATGGTTTCGTCAACTCCGTATCTTCTATTTTCTTCGTGTCAATGTTTGTTGTTGTCGTCGCTTCTTCGCCTCGTTCCAACTTCCTGGCTCCCGAACTTCCAGACTCTTCATATTTTTCTGCTTCCACCAACATATGACCTGATGCTAGGGCTGCCATCTCTAAAACCTGCCCCCCAGGACCGGAAGCGTAAGTTCCCCGGATTTTGGAGCTTTCACCCCGGACATTTCAATACTTTTTTCATTCACTTACATCTTGATTAAAATATATTTTACTCCGTACTTGATAGAAGAAAACTTTAATTTTAAGTCTCTTTTGTTGCATGAAATAGTGTGTTTAATCGTTGTTGTGACGACAAGTGAGTAATTTTGCTTTATTTTTTAACCTTCTTAGGTTTTAAATAAAAGATAAACAAACCCAATATTAGTTACTCAGTTAATAAAATTAAATGAAAACTTGTTTAACTTTTTATTTTTCCATACAATTAACAATATTTACTTTAGTTTTAAAAGAACTTAAATCTTAAATCAAATTCAGAAAGTTATAATAGCTTATATTTATCGGATTTACCAATAGCGTTGAGAACTTCTTTCTTAGTTAATAAAACTTTATAGAATTCGGTGCAATCCTTATAGCCTCTGAAGTTGAATTTAATTTTGAGTAGTGACGACACTGTTTCAGGATTCAATGCATTCCTTTCTTTTGTCCACTGTTGCGTCATGAGAGAAAATATTCTTTCAACATGCGCATTGTGCGCAGGGATGCAAAAAAAATATTGAGCTATTTTAAGTAATTCTGAATATAAATGGGCATTTGGTGTTCTAAAGAATTGTAGCCATAGTTGATTAGCATTTAAAAGCTTATCTTCTGCGCTGAGATTTTGGCAAAAAGATTTTAAATTCACCCACTCATCTATCAATTTCGTGTCGTCAATTGCTATATTCTTGTCTTTCAAAAATGCAATAGTATCTTCGATAACAGCCCATTGAGTCTTTTCATTTATATTCGGCAAAAACATCCAGTCAAATTTATCAAATTGTTGAAGAGGCTGATTCCAATCTTCAATGTACGTTTTTATTTCATTATAGAAACTCAGAGTACGGTTTTTGAACTCCTGTTTTATGTTCTCGTCGTGTTTGTTTAAAATGCTTCTAATACTTAAGGGCACGAAGCTTTCTTTGATTCTATCGTCTAGGCTTTTTGTTATAGATCCAAGAATGTTTCGAGTTTCTAAAACGGAATTGTCGCTTTTTTCTAATTTTTCTATTTTGCTATGCATAATAGAGTGGACTAGAAGCAAATAAGCCTCTGACAGCGGATTTTGGAAAAAATCTTTGATCACGACAGGTGGTTTTTGTATATTTTCGAAGTAGTCTTTCAGTGGAGTGAAGAGCTTCAGAAGTCTTTCTATTGCAGGAAACAGACTAAGCCACCTAGTTTTGGAATGATATAGAAGCTGTTTGTATTCGACATCAGCTGTCTCACAGAACTCTTTAAGGGATTCGGTTCGAACTGTGTATATAGAAAAATAATTGTGAATTTTCAAGACGATAGTCTCAGCGTCCACTGGCAGTAAGTCACATCCATGATGAATGGCGTTGTTAATAACGTGTGCAGAGCAACCAACACCAACCAGGTTAGGGTTCAGATTTATTTTTAGCTTATAGAAGACATTGTTGACTCCTTGTCGTTCTATTCCCACAAAGTTTGTATTGCAGTTATCTCCTCCAAACGCTACACACTTAGACAAAAGATCATGTTTTCGAAGTTGGTTTATGATCAATTCAGAAATGGTCTCGGAAGTTTCATTTAATGTGGTCTCTACTTCGAGGAGCTTCGTAGTGATTCCTTCATTTCTAACATCGAAATATTGAACTACCAAAGGAAACAGTTTCTCACTGCCATGGTTGCTAGCATCAGTAGCTGCGCTTATAGACGGAATGTTTTGTAAGTCATTTTTTAGTTCGGCAATCGACAAAGGACTTAAAACTCCTGTAGCTATTGCTGTAGCTTTAGTACGATTACATGAATGTTTTTTAGCTACTTCTGACCCCGAAAAGATTTCGCGATTGAGAGCGCAAGTACAATCCAGAGAATTGAAAGACATGTGATGGCTGACTGTATGATAAACGAGTGCGCCTTCAGCTGCTCGAATTTGAAGGTCTTTCGGGTTTGATGTTACGAAAAATGTAGATATTTTTGAAGATCCTGCTTGATTTTTCATATTAGTTTTGTGTTTCTGTGTGTTCAAATGTTCATTTATGTCAGAAACGCCTTTGTTCGCGATCGAAATATTTGTTGAACAAATTGTACAGAAAGCCTCCCAGTCATATTCACCTTTTTTTAACATTGGAAATTTATTTTGCAAATCGCTGTTGAACAGGCATTTCCGTTTAGGCATTGTAGTTTCTAGCAGTCTACCTATCTGAAAACTATAAAAACTTTAAAGTAGGTAGGTTTTCAAAAATTGTTCTACGTAATTTAACTTATTAATAAATAGGTTATGATGTTTTTTGGATGAAGTACAGTAGAATCTCGAAAAATTTAACTCGCGGAAAAATTAATCGCTCGGTTAAGTTAACCGAATTTCAGCTTCCACGTGCCGCTCTGAAAAGATAACTTTTCAGTTAACTTTTCTGAGCGTATGAATTTTTCAAACCAACCGCTTTTTTCGGTCACTAAAGGAGCAATTTGGCTCCTATCAATACGATAGTGAAGACGACATTCCGTTGTCTAAATTGATTAAATCAAATAGTGCTTACGACGATACACTTCGAGAAGTTCAATTGTTGATGTCGAAGTTGGGTGATAATGTTGACATCAGCATTGATGTCATTGAAAATTGGAACAAGGATCAAATTGCGGAAGATGACGATGATTTCGAAGTTTCCGATAATGATAACGACGGGTCAATTATCGAGGAAGATATTCAACAACCAAAAGTGAGCTTCTAGAAAGCAGTTGAAAGCATCAATATCTTGATAAAATTGTTTGAAAATAATAACGATGCAAATCAGGTGGCAGACCTTGTCCATATGCGTGCGAAAATGATCAAGAGCTATTACACAAAACAAAAGAAACAAACAAGTCTCGAATGCTTCTTCAAACGCCTCCACAAAAATTAATTAATATATCGCACGAAAATGATCAAGAATGACTGAGAACCATAAACCAGCCGACACAAATTTTTTTTGTAATGATGAAAACTAAGTCATTGAAATAAATTTAGCGTGTTATTTACGAAAAATCTATACTTATTATTGTATTTTTTCACTTTTGAAAACCACTTAGAAAAGTTAATAGTTCGAAAAAGTTAATTACCCTTGGGACATTTCGGTTAACTTTTTCGAGATTCTACTGTACTGTCACTTTTTGTGAAACACCGAATATTTCTACTCTAGTGGTTATGTGCTCGGTTTCGTAAAATAATGTGAAACTTACCTGGCAAAAATTACGTCCGCTCCGTTTTACCGCCAAGCTGCCGCCACTCACACACGTCTACACATCTAACTTTTTACTACGCGAGTAAATAGATCACTCGCGCTAGTTAGAGGATCTACGTTATCCTTTTGAAAAACTTCAATAAAACACGACTTTTTCTTTAGAATTCAAAATTATTTATTGAAATTCCAAATGATGCTTTCGCTTGCGCTTACAAAATTGAACTCATCATTTTTACTTCTAATTGTGTATTTATATTCTGAAAAGATTCTCACGCCGAAACGTGTGAAAATTGGATTATGTTTAGTCTACGTTAACTATTGGACTTGAATCACTTATCATTTAATTTTGGACAAAATTAGAATTTGTTTAGTCTACGATAACGTGGCTATAAGACATAAGACATAGTACACATAAGTGTATGGACGGCTATGGTGTAGCCGTAACTCGCTCGCCATTCGCCAGATCACGCCATGCGTCGGTCAAGCGCGCCCCACGCCCCACGCCCCATTCGCATAGTAAAATAGCGTCGGCAGCGCGTGCGGTGAAATACCTAACCCATAGCTTTTACATAAATTATGGGAACGGGATCTGATCGAAAACGCGGACTTTTATTGTAGTCCGGGTTGCACCCGGACTACAATTTAAACCCCGCCCGGACGCTCCCCGGACGTGTTCCAAACTAGGACAAATCCGGGGAAACCCGGACGGATGGCAGCCCAACCTAATGCTAGCATAAGCTGCCGTCGCAACTTCTCGATTGTGGGATCCTTTGCTTTCTTCTCCCATAGCAGGTTAGTAATCCTCCGTAGGCCATACTCCGTCTTGGCTAGGGCTACCAAAAACGCAGTGGACTTCTCGTCCCCCCAAAAATTCACTGATAGCGCCCTAACTTCTTCCGTTACCATCTCCACTGCCACGCGGTCCTGCAGGTAAGTGAACGGATAAGGTGATGATGCGTCCATCGTAGGCCCACGCCCCAGTGCCTTCCGAAGCTCCATCTGCATCGCCGACACAGTTCCGGCGGCTTCCCACGCACTGTCAACGCATAGCAAAGCTCGTTCTCGCTGAGGCGATCGGTTAGAGCCTCCGTAAATTTTGCCATGTTGAACCTAACGCGAATTACGACAGCACAAGGAGAATAAAAATAATGGACTAGACAGGGAAACTCACTTCTTTATTATATTATTTTTATATATACATATCTTTATCTATAATTTCATTTTTACTCTTCACACCCGCAAACTCACACACCCGTAAATGGGCATATAATTCATTAGTAACAATATAATTCAATAATAACACTATAATTCATTAATTGGCTTGATTGCGTGCAGTAACGAACGTAACATTATTTATCAATTCTTTTAAAACAGCGTTTACCCGCACGGTGGTTTGGGGTCTTCAAGAACAGGGCAGACCCCCATTTTGCCCTTTTGGGTTGTGGGTCGACCACGTTGCGTGGCGAACGTAACAACAAGTTTTATTGTTGCATGTTTCAGTGTTTGCCAAGATACCAATAAAAGAACGTAAATCTAAATATCAAGCGTTATTTACATGTAATCGGTTTTCAATGAGCACGATTCCTTGCAATAAAACAGCTATGAAAAATTATATTCCTATTTCATATTGATATATTTGTATTCCATAAAATATATGCTAGAACAAAATCGAGTATCTACAGTATCAAACATGTTCCTGACATACGGGTGTATATATTGTTGACCAACTAACTAGTAAGTGATATGCAACCGATTTCAAAGGTTTACATCTCACAAGTGAAATAAATGTATTATTTATTCGCTAATATGACTAAATAATACCTCAAGAATCAACCAAATCGAAAATATGCTCGTAGCGACTTCGCATCGGGGATTATAAACAGCTGAGAAATGTTTCATCGTCCTGAAAAGCAAAATAGAAGCGCAAAATTGCCATGTATATATTTCAAAGAATTATTTGCTAAAATCGACATTTTTGGACGTTGAAAAATTTCCAGCAGCTTGAATTCCTAACTCGCAGATTTTTCTGTCCTTATGAAGAAACATAAAAACCTGATTAATTTTGCACCACATGTGAAAACGACGACACTGTAAAATATTATCTTCCTATCATGTTATTCCGAAAGTTGCCCAAAATTTCACACGTTTCACATACTTTGACCAATATTTTTCAAGAAAAAAGTGCACTAAATATCTTTGCTCCTTTTTGATGTAACATAAATTTGTTTGTTTGACGTCTTAAATCATTTTCTCATTAAATAATCTTGCAATTGATATAGACGCACTGACAAAGCGTAAATACTATTTACATAAAATACCATATCATCAAACATACATGTACATAAGTATGTATATCTAAGATTTAAACAATGCCATTGAAACCGAGAAATTGACGCTACTGTCCTCGAAAGTATGCAAGCCAAGCCAAAGTAAACAAGCAGTTCCTGATTGCCCAAAATGCGACTACAGCAGAAATGATAGCTGGGAGGGATTGACAAACAAGAATTTCAGTTTTCGAATTCACATGGGTATACAGCATGCTACCATACCTTCATACATGCATACATACAAACATGTGTGTATTCACTTTGTAGATATATAAACAAACTTCTGAAATTATTTACAGACAAAAACATAATTAGTATAGTCAAATAGTAGAGCGGTATCAACTCGTCTATCATTTAAAGATGCTAAATTCCACTATACGATTGTTGTTGTCCCGAAATTTATTCAAAGAAGCTTGCCTAGGATTAGTATGACTGAAATTACTTTTAAACTTGAATAATTTTGCTGTGTGGCACTCATATAGTTAGCAATTAGATGAGAGTGATATATTCAGTTTTCAGGTTCATTTGGCGGTGGTAAAATTAATGAAGCAGGTGCATATCTTCTAAAATAACGCGACCCATAAGTAAAATAAACGCAAAGTCTGAAAAATTTGATTCAAAAATATATGTACATATCTCTAGGGTAAAGTATTCTTAGTACCTTTTAAAAAAATGCATACATTACTAAATGATGATGATTATATATAGTTGTCAAATAAAAGTCCATCATTAGATCAGTTGGATAAGTAGAGTATGTATAGTTTTCCATGTCAAATCGTCCTTTTGCGGTAGTATAACTCAAGTCTCAATACCATGGTGTAACTCTAAATTTCACAATTGTGACTTAACGTAGTTTACCCCTGATGTAAAGATAGTTTCAAAGGCCTCTTATCTAAGAAAACGCTAGATAGTCCAAGCTGTAAATTGGCTAATTATTAACTTCCCAGTACATGGGAAGTTCTTGTAATCGCCTCGAAAACCGAAATTGAAATTTTCAACTTTTCTTTACGTTTTGAGGTCTATAGAGTATATATAAAGTGTTTTAGAAAGGGAGACGTATGTGTGTGTGTGTGTGTACGTACGTACGTACGTCTGTACGTTCGTGGACAGTTTTTTTCTACGAGCATAACTCACGTAAACAAAGTCCGATCGACTTGGTTAAGATGTCAATCGAAGCGTCTTTGTAATTTTAAGAGCTGATTAGTTTTTGGAAAACTTCGGTCGGGGGGGGTTTGCTGTTTTGCCCGTTTGAAGGTCATTTCTGTCATGCGCTATATCTCGCAAACCAAACATACAATTTTTTTTAATAAGGTGTCAATCGACGCTTATTTACGTTTGTGTAATTCTATCAAATTTTAAAAAAAATTCTTCAAGCTGTTTTCAATTTTTTAAAAAAAAAATGCAAAAAATTAGGTTTTTTTTTCAAAAACAATAAATTTTTAACCTTATTGTCAAGTCGTAGTAATCAATGTGTATAAAATTTATATACTCCAAACAATGTTTGTAAAAACATCATCAAAACTTTTTCTCATGATTACGTAAAAAAATAAATTAAAAATAAAAAATCATTAAAAGTCATCATGATTTTCAAGGTCATTTATATCATTCACTATATCTCACGAACCAGATATAATATTTGCATCATTAAGGTGTTAGTTGACGTGTATTAACATCTTTGTTAAGTTTTTAACATTATAAAAACTCGTTTTAGCCGTTTTTTAATTTAATTGAAGAAAATGCGAAAAATTATGGTTTTTTTCATAGAAAATATTTTTTAACTTGATTTGCACAGCACAGTGATCCAGTTTATAAAATTTATACATTCTTATCAGTTTTTGGAGAGAAACCGGAAAAATTTTCTTCCATGATTATGAAAAAACTAAATTAAAAATAAGAAAATCATTCAAAGTTACCATGTAAAGAGGGTTCATACGAGTGCTATTACTTTATATCTTTTATTCTAAAAAAATTGTTGTAAATTCAATCAAAGTTTTAAGATATTTGCATAATTTGAGCAGATTTTCAATAGTTTTTATAGTCTTTTAATTAAAAAAAATGCTTACATTTTGAAAACCAAAAACAAAATTTTTCAAGACCAAAAAGGCCCCCACCGATTGATCCGTGTGAATATTCAATCTGTCCTCATCGACAAAAAACCTTACGTAATCAATGGACCCTCCCGTAGACGATATGATTCATATTAACTCATTCCTGTTACTGCTATGAATACCTCTCATTGTTGTAATGTTGTTGATGTTTATGTAGATATTACTGGGAAGTTGACCGTGTGGACCTCAAGGGTCGCACCTCGCGGCTTGTTTTGATTTAGTACTTCACTTTTTATGGTAACAAAGACCAGGCTTCAAAATTCTAAATATCAAAAAAAAGTTGACGCACATTAAAATTTCTATTCGCCCACATCTTAACACTTTGAGGTGCTATATACTCAACTCATTTTTTTTGCTTCATAGCAAAACAAATTGATCGTCGTTAAAAAATGAAAATCGGTTAAGTAGAACCTTCACGAGCCCATATTTTTGGTTCCCCAATTAGTGCGAAAAAATCAAATTTTGAAAATATCTGAGAAGATGATTTTGACAAAAGATTTCATGTACAATACACCATTATTAAAATATAAAAAGAAACTGATTTGAAAATAACTTCGTTAGCTTTCCTATCATAAAATCGCAACAAGTAAAGTTTCACCTCCCACATGACGAATTCCCATTTCTTTACCGAAATGTCACCAAATCAGTTTGAAAAGTCTTCTTTTATTTGTTTACCACGAAACTTTCTCATGTTTCCTACAACGTTTGTATGTGACAAGCTGAGCACTTTGAAAGTTGAACCCAAGGAACATACTTCTTCCAGCCTGAATCTCTGAAAAAAGTTTAACTTTATGCAAAAGTCTCACAATAGTCCTTGCTAATTCAAATAATTTCCAACGAGAAAATCACGCTTTTTGTCGACAGTTCACGACAAAATTTGTAGAATGATAGACTTTTCTCGTGAAAAAAAATTTAAAACGTGAAATAAGAAATTAACTTGGAGAACTTTTGAAGTTCGGTAGGCTGTAAATTTAATTTGCTTTTTATTTTTTTCGGAAAGAAATATTGAGCGTATGACGATTCCATACATAGTAAATTTTTCAATTTGCTAGATACAAAATTGGCTAGCAGAATGAAGTTATAAGATGAAAATTACTTGATAAAAATTTTGTTAACTTATTACCATCCCTTAATTATTGATAAACTTGATGATATATTACTTCAACAATTATTTTACAGCAAACGTGAAATTAGGTGCACATGTTTAAACGGAATTATCTTGAATTACCATATATTATAAATAAATTCGTGCTTGTATGATTGGCTTCAGTGTAGATGATATTTGATAAAAGAAATGCAGCAAGATAGGTGGCAGTAAGTTTTTTGTGTTTTAAATTCGATAAAAGGATCGTACGCGTTAAGGTCGAAGCATAGCTTGTCAGTGAAATACAGAAGAAAAACTACCAGAATCCGTTGCAGGAGAAAAGTGCCGACAACAACAACCGCCGGCATAGGTACGATTCGTCGCGCAAGGTAGAAGGTCTGGTGTTTACGGCTGTTGACGAGCTGAACGAAGGAATTTGAGGTCTAACTGTTGAACATAATGCATGTTAATGTGAAGTATTCAAAAAATCTATTCTAGTCTACATCGGAATATAAAAAATAGGTATTTTTGTAAAGCGTATTTTCTTGATTGGGATCAGGTTTGATATACGTTTCCAAATTTAAAGGATAATATTTCAAATCCATGAGAAGCCAATAAATTTACACCGTTACTGAAAGTGCAACAAAATTTCGTATGTAACAATTAAAAACAATAAATATAATGCAGACGAGATTAACGACCAAGATTACAAAGAATGCAATGAGATTGACGATTCACATGAAAATGCATTAAAATTGATGGTAAGAAAAGTCTTTACGTTAACTTCAACAAGTTGTAAGCAAAACAATTTTTTTTAACTTTTCGAACAAAGACGAGCATAATAAAAATATATTTCAATGAAACGTTTTTAGTTTTTATTATCAGAGAAATTCAAAGAATGAAAATGGTCGCTTGTATTGATGCTCGATTTTTTTTAAAATCAAACAAGCCTCGAGTTGCGACCCTTGAAGTACACGCGGACAACTTTCCAATAATATCTACGTGAATATTAAAATTAGTAACCAACATAATAAAAACGAATGCAATGAAACTTGAAATTACAAAAATTAGTGAGAACTCATTATAAAATGGAAACAGTCAATATTAATCGCATTTTCTAAGTGAACGGGTTGAATCTTCACGCTAATCAGTTGGAAGGGCATAGGTTACAAAGCCTTATTTGCGTTTATTATAATTTTCGAATCGACGCTTGAAAGAAAAAAGGGCGCCGACGAAAATGTTGATGAAATTGGAATTTCAAATAAATTAAATACAAATTTTCAATAAATTTAATATAGCCGTTTTTTCATTATATTTTTTGAAATTTTTCTAACCAAAGATGCATTTCTGGCAATCAACGCTTTGAAACATCAGATGCTTCATAGAGTTTATAGTAATTTAAAATTAATAGTTTCCTCACCATTGAAAATACTTTTCATATAAAAATCATAAACGATTATTAGTTCTACTGAATAAGATATACGAATAAAATAACCTTATTTCAGTTACCTGCTTTAGAAGATCAGATAGCTTAACGTTTACTTGCCAAACAAAAACAAATTAATTTTTAATGGTTGCAAAAACAGATTATATAAAATTGCACAAACTCACTCCACTTTCTGTTTTATTCCATAGTCATTATTATTATTTAACGTTTTATTATGTTTGTATTGTTTTTAAAAGTTATGTACATACTACAAGGAAGTTTTTTTTGTGAGCCTCAAGGGCCTGTTTAAATAGTTGGCTCCAAAAACTGTTAATATTCCTATGAATACAAGTTGTTATGAAATAAATATAAGTCACGAAGTCCCAACAATTAAATTCGACAGCTTTTCTACTCTTCACCTCTTGTTGAACGCCATTCTAATGGTTTGAGTAATGATGACGATGAAAGTCATGAGAAAGTTAAAAGTAAATGGGCAGCTTACCACAATGACGTCACGTACGTTCAGACCGAGAACGAGACAACAGGTTCTAGGAAAGTTCACAGACTGCAATTCTTTGACGAAAAGTTCACCGGATAGCAGTTCGTCGAAAAAATAGTTCATCGATTACATACTTTCACATTATCATAATTAATATAACACAAATCCAGAAATGCTTCACAAGATTTACTGTAAAAGTAAACATCACCTATGCCCGAAAAATGTAACCCGTATAACCCTTTTATAACTCGGTTTAAATATACTATACATTTTTACTATTATTTTTAAGTGACGTATCTGTGTTTCAAAAACAACTCATCAGTTAACAGATCCTGTAAAATATTTTCTGTAATAATAATAAATCATACTATCGTCAGCTTGAACTTTTCAGTCGGTGAATTGTTATTGGTGTACTTTCTGTTGGTAGGGTGCATTATCAGGATTCCGAGGCAACTTATTTTTTAAAGTCGTGCTGTAAAGTTCGACCTCAACAAAACCAATGACGGGGTCTAGTAGAGCTTGTCAGATGTAGATTCAGCTGCCTGGGCCCACCTTACCATGGCTCCGTGCTTTTAAAAGCACCGGTCTAGCGGGTTGGAGCTCATTGTTACTTTTGTAAGTCAAGGCCATTTTTATCTGCTGCAAATTGAGACGAAGGGACAATTTTTACGTTAATCGTTCTTTTTTGTTATAAATATTATTTTTTATAATTTTGGGACTGTGCACACGTGCCACAAGGTGCACAAGTTTACATGTGATTTAACTTTAAAATTCCTAAGAGCAACAAAGAAACAGCAAAATGGATTTCACCATAGTTTTGGTCATTACAAACAATTGATTCGAAATCCGACCAATCCAAGGTCATGTTATGCATCATATCTCGCGAAATAAATTTGTTTTGACGTTTTTGAGCTGGTAATCAAAGCGTCATAGCAATTACATGAAGTTATCAATAAATGAATAAATTCATAGATACCTTTTTTAATTTAATAAAAAAAATGGTAAACAAGCCGCAAGGTGCGACCCTTGAGGTCCACACGGTCAACTTCCCAGTAATATCTACATAAACATTAAAAATACTAAATACAATAATAATTATGAAAATAATACTACTTAAAACAATAATAAGTAGAGGTACTCATAAAAGTAATTGGAATGAGCTAATATTAATCGTATCATCTACAGGAGCGTCCATTGATTACGTAGGCAAGGGGAATGATCGTGAATTAATCGGGAGCGGGGGATGGGGGTAGGTTTCAAAGTCTTTTCTACGATATTATTTTCATATCGATGCTTAGAGGACAAAGAGCGCTAGCAAAAATGAATGGAGTTTTTGTTATTACACCCACTAAAGAGATTTTGTCGCGTGGTAGAGTTTTGAATAATTGTGTTCAAAATCTCCATGACTTCGGCGTAATCATTGACTTTGTATTTTTTCACGATTTTACAACAATCAGGCTAATTCTTATTTCTTATTTTCAGTTGGTCTTGAAAAACATTGAATGTGCAAACAATAATCGGTTTAATTGCATGTAAAAGCCAAAAAGCCTTACGAATGATGTTGAAGGAAGTAACTGAAATCTTACAAACACTAAGGAACAAAGCTACTAAAAACTGCAATTTTTTTATTTGATGAAAGCTTTTTAAAGCATATGATGCTGCAAAGTATCGACTCCAAAACGCTTTACCATTCAAGAGCGCTTATTACCACAAATGCAAATTTGATTAGATTTTTTTTGGTTTTAAAATGTAAGCAGTTTTTTTTATCAAAAGCAAAACACGGTACTGTACAAACTGTTAAACTCTGCTTCAATTGTGCGAAATATCAATAAATTTTGATTGATCCACGAACAATGTCATTAGAAAACAAGCCGTGAAGTGCGACCCTTGAGGTCCACACGGTCAACTTCCCAGTAATATCTAGATAAAAATTAAAAATATAAAACACCATAATAATTTTGAAAATACTACTACGTTAAATAATAATAATGAAAGGTATTCATAGCAGTAACAGGAATGAGTTAATATTAATCATATCATCTACGGGAGCATCCACTGATTAAGTAAGGCTTTTGGTGGATGGGTGATGATGATGACAAATGCAAATTTGATTGAAATTGTGATGGTTTTCAAAATTTAAGCCGCTTTTTTTTAATTAAAAGACTGCAAAAACTATTAAAAATCTGCTCAAATTATCCAAACATTTTAAAACTTTGATTGACTGTACAACAAAGTCTTTAGAATAAAAGATATAAGGTAATATCAATCGGAAGAACCTCTTTCATATGGTAACTTTGAATGATTTTTTAACTTCCCAGTATATGGGAAGTTCTTGTAATCGCCTCGAAAATCGAAATTGAAATTTTCAACTTTTCTTTACGTTTTGAGGTCTATAGCGTATATATAAAGTGTTTTTAGAAAGAAGTATGTATGTGTGTGTGTGTGTGTGTGTATACGTACGTACGTACGTGCGTTCGCAGGCAGTTTTTCTACGAGCATAACTCACGTAAACAAAGTCCGATCGACTTCGTTAAGGTGTCAATCGAAGCGTCTTTGCAATCTTAAGAGTTGATTAGTTTTTGGGACACTTCGGTCAGGGGGGGGTTTGCTGTTTTCACCCCTTGAAGGTCAACCATGTTATGCACTATATCTCACGAACCAAAAATGCGATTTTCATCATTAAGGTGTTAATCGACGGGTATTAACATTTTTATGAATCTATCAAATTTTTTAAAAAATCGTTGGATCCGTTTTTTAATTTTTTAAAAAAAAATGCAAAAAATTAGGCTTTTTTTCAAAAACACAAAAGTTTTAGCCTGATTTTCAAACCTAAGTAATCAATGTTTATATTATTTATATACTCCAAATAGTTTTTGTGAAAAAATCAGCAAAATGTTTTTTCATGTTTACAAAAAAAAATTAAATAAAAAATAAAAAATCATTAAACGTTCAAGGTCATTTACGTCATTCATTATATCTCGAGAACCAAATATAATCTTTCCATCATTAAGGTGTCAATCGACGCGTATCAACATCTATATGATGTTTTTATATTTTAAAAAAATTGTTAAAGCGTCTTTTACGATTTATTAAATTTTTTTTAGAAAAGTAGTGTTTTTTTCATAAAAAATTCCATTTTTAACCTGATTTGCACATCGTAATAATAAATGTTTATAGAACTTATAAACTTTTATCAATTTTTGTAAAGAAACCAGCAAAAACTTTTCTCATGATTACAACCAAATTAAATTAAAAATAAAAAATCATTCAAAGTCACCATGTAAAAACGGTTCATTCGAATCATTATACCTTAAATCTCTTATTCTAAAGAGAAGAGAAGAGAAATTGTTGTATAGTCAATCAAAGTTTATTAAAATTTGAGCAGATTTTTTATAGTCTTCACAGCACCATGTTTTAACTTCAATGAAAAAACTGCTTTGAAACCTGCCCCCCTTCGTTTGATCCGCGTGAATAATCAATCAAACCAATGCACCAAAATCCTTACGTAATCAATTGACGCTCCCGTAGATGTTACGATTAATATTAAATCATTTCAATAATTTTTATGAGAGGTACATTTTTATTATTTGAAGTAGTATTATTTCCATAACTTTTATTGTGTTTAGTATTTTTAATATCTATGTAGATATTACTGGGAAGTTGACCGTGTGGACCTCATGGGTCGCACCTCACGGCTTGTTTTATTTTTAATTGATTTTTTTTTCGGAATCATGAAAAAAGTTGTGCTGTTTTCTCTTCAAAAACTGATAGGAATGTTTAAATTTTATAAACATTTAGTACTGTGTTGTGCAGATCAGGCTTAAAAAATATTTTTTATGAAAAAACCCTAAGTTTTCTCATTTTTTTCTATTAAATTAAAAAAACGCTGGAACGGATCTTTATAATGTTAAAATAATCAAAGAGATTTTAAAACACGTTGATTGACACCTTAATATGCAAATATTATATCTGGTTCGTGAGATATAGTGAATGGAAAAAATGACCTTGAAGATCATGATGACTGTTAATAATTTTTTATTTTTTATTTAATGTTTCTTGTTATCATGAGGAAAAGTTTTGATGATGCTTTCACAAGCACTGCTTGGAATGTATACATTTTATAAAAATTGAATACTGTCTTTCGTAAATCAGGTTAAAAATTTATTGTTTATGAAAAAAAACCTAATTTTTTGCACTTTTTTTTCTTAAATTAAAAAACGGCTCGAAAGATTTTTTGCAAAATTTTATAGATTCACAAAAATGTTAATACGCGTCGATTGACATCTTAAACATGCAAATCGTATGTTTGATTCGCGAGATATAACGCATGACAGAAATGACCTTCAAACAGGCAAAACAACAAACCCCCCCGACCGAAGTATCCCAAAAACTAATCAGCTCTTAATATTGCAAAGACGCTTCGATTGGCACCTTTACAAAGTCGATGCGACTTTGTTTACGTGAGTTACGGTCGTAGAAAAACTGTCCGCGAACGCACGTACGTACCAGTGACGTGCACTCATAGTAAGCAATTCCAAACTGCTTGACTTGACCAAATTGTAAAATAAGCACAAAACAGTATAATTTTCTTTTAAGGAATGAATAATGTAGTTAAAATCGAAAAAACAATCATATATTCAGATGTAGGTTGAGTTCTTTGATATCCTATCATTTCACGTACATCAATTATGGGCTTTTATTTTTCAACGAAAGCACGATCAAGCTTTTCGGTATTTTTCCATATGCATATACAGTTTTTGTTGCGTCAACATTTGGATTCCATGCCACATGTGCCTTGGAATCGCTCCGTACATTCGTAAAATTTTTTGTTTTGTTTTTTAGATGCGATTTGTATGGGGCAAGTCAAGCAGAGCTTGGGCTGCTTGCTGATTGTTGCTTGGTCGCAAATATTATGTTGCTACACCCACCATACAGGAGCTTCCCTTTAGTGGCAATAATGAAGAATCTACAGCAAATAATCGGGGAAATTTTAATGAAACGGTGAATTTCTTAAGCTTATATGATCCATTAATTGAATCGCATATTGAATCTCTTAGTACCAATGCATCGTTTTCAGGTTTGTCGAATAGAATCCAAAATGATCTTATTTCCGCGGTAGCTTACGTAGTTAAAGATAAAATTGAAACAGAAATAAGGGAACATTTTCTCATTTTATTGCTGTCATGGTAGACGAAACACCTGACGTAAGTGGACGTGAGCAACTAACAATAATTTTCAGACATAAGACAGTAAACGGGATTGAGGAAAGATTTGTTGGTTTCGTAGATGTTAGTGCAAGTCGTACAGCTTTAGTGCTAACATCTTGTATTTTGGAAAATATTCAAAAATTTAATATCGGTAATAAATTAATTGCTCAATGTTACGATGGTGCTGCTGTAATGAGCTCTCATATTCGCGGGGTTCAAACCTTGTTTCGGGAGACACACAAATCAGCTATTTTCGTTCCATGCTATGCCCACACCCTAAATCTGGTATTGTCCAAAGCAGTTGAATTGATTCCGGAAATTAAAGTATTTTTTGTCCATATTAATAAAATCGCTACATTTTTCAATGCATCTACAAAACGATCTAATTTATTTGCAAATATAGTCAAACGCCGTTTGCCTTCAGTTTCTAAGACCCGGTGGCATTACCATTCGCGAATAATTAACGTTATTTATGAATATAAAGATGAAATAGCAACAGTTTTTGAAACAATTTTAAACGATTCAGACCATTGGGATGGCGATTCTTTGACTTTTTCTGATATCTACGCGGTAAAATTTACTGAATCAGATTTTCAATTATACCTTGTAATTTTCTCCAGATATTTTCAATAACAGACGTTTTATTTAATATTATTCAAAGCAAAGTAGTGAATATATCTTATGCTAGTCAAAAAATAATAGAATTTGAAAATTGGCTTGAAAATGACTTTTCTCTTAAATTTGAACACTTTAATGCAGCTGTTACAGTAGATTATCAGCCACCACGAAAAAAATTAGAAATACATTAGACACATTACAAAATCAACGAAGAATATTTCGTGCAATTTTAGATATTGTGCTTGGGCAATTTTTTTGATAACGTAATAAAAGAATTTTTACGCAAAGAGAGGCGCATAGACTTAGAATACAAATAAAAAAGCGAGAAAAGTTATTTTCATAAACGTATTTATTTATTTATTTAATGAAAGATTTTATTTATTTACATTTCTCAAAGAGTCCGCTGGCGTTTCTAGTTTATTTGTATTTTATTCTTCGTCTATGTTATACATAGTTATTATACTGGTTTCTTCTATAAGGCTTAAGGCCACTTGCAATGAATGTTTTTGAGGCTGTTATCACTTTACTATCCAGTCCATTAACGTGTATTTTAAATGGGCTTTAAGACAAAATTCTGCTTGACTATGAGGAATTTCCACTGCACGTCACTGGTACGTACGTACGTACATACACACACATATACATACTTCTTTCTAAAAACACTTAATATATACTCTATAGACCTCAAAACGTAAAGAAATGTGGAAAATTTCAATTTCGATTTTCGAGGCGACTACAAGAACTGCCCATATACTGGGAAGTTAAAAATAAGTATTTTCCGCTTGATTATCACTTTAAGCAAGTTCATTAGACTCGTAAGCTTTGTAAAGTTCTTTTCAAAAAATATTGGATGTTTTTCATGGCTGTAAACAAAAACTAACGTTTTCTATATGTGAATATAGGGTTGAGACGAATAATACTACCTAATTTCACTTACACTTATGACGTAGTTGTGGTATCGATCGTTTCGGTGTTTTTACCTATTTAAAACAAACGTTCAGATGTTTTACAAATTCGTAAAAAATAGTGTGGAAAAATACTATGATTTTTCCTAAAAAAAAAGCTTTATGTTTCTGATTTCAACATTCGGTTTTTGATGAAAATAAAATCAGATTCTTTAAGAAGGCCCCGCCAATTATGAAATTTTGGCTGATACTTAAACTTTAAAAATGTATTCAAGGAGAAACAAAAAATAATGAATATTTATAATAACTACGGGAGCGTGCATTAATTACGTATATAATCGTAGATAACGTTGTCCACAGTTGAGTAATAAAATATATATTTATATTCGAGATTAAAAAACATACGCGAAAACACACCAATTTTTTTTTTAAAAATCGATGTTACTGTATTGCAGTTCAGATATTTTGGCCAAATCACAAAAGTTTTTAATTTATTTTCGATATTGAAAATATTCGTATCATACATGAAGTTTTTTTGCACTTTTTCCACAACTTTGACATCGAACAATTTTGACCTATGACAATGTGAAGTATGCAACTTCAGGTTTTTATACAATAATAAAGTTAATATTTGATGTCGTTATATGAATTTTTACCCTGAAAATTCTAGCAAATGGTGTCTTTGCTATTTGAAGTTTTTTTTAAATCACTATTTTTATATCACTATTGTTTCATAATTCTTCTTCTTGTTTTGCTAAGCAAAAATATTCAGTATTTGGAAATTATTTAAAAAAATGTCAGCTATATAGCATGAAATAAGTTACATATTAATATGTCAAATGTTTTTTTGGCTGCAAAAATATAAAACTCACTACATTCGTTAAAATGAGTAAACGAAAAATACCATAATAACTTAAAATAAAGTACCGATCCATTTTTTTAAATACAACGGTTGTATAGTTTAATCGATAACTGCCATAGAATCCCATTTAATAAATTTTCCGGCAATTATTTGCTTATCCTCACCACTAACATGAAAACTTCAAGTCAATGCAAATGTTACTTATCTTACTTAATAAGAGAAACCAACCAAGTAACGCCATTTTTTCAACTATTATAAAAATTTCGATTTTAAAGTTTTTCCCATGCAATATTTAAATTCATGGAACCACATTTCCATCTAGAGCGTCAGTTCAGGAATGAAAGTCATTGTCCTGTTTGGATTATACACAGCCAACGCTTCGTTTGCCACTATATGAAGAGCATCTGCAACCATTGTACACTAATTAAAATTATAGTCTTAATTAAGACTAGCTTATATTTTATTCACCAGTGCTGTCAGAGACAAGTGCTCTAGGAGCAAAAACGAAATTTTCACGAGGTGAGCCACCACTTCAAAAATTTCTCTCAAGGGATGGTGTTGTCTTCTTTGTGCTGGTTATTCAAGCACTCTCCCAGGACTCATTTAGTGATGACTCCCAATAGGGTTACGATTATTTTCAATTCTAGATTTTAAGCATTAGTTCAGCTTGGGGTAGAAAGATGCAAATGAAAGGGATGATTTTTTACTTGTTAGGTATGTTGAGCTTTTTAAATAATATTTTGCTTAAACCAAAGACTCTTTTGATTGCAAATTCAAAGAAAGGTTACTAGACTACGAAAAAAGTGCTTCCATTCTTAATGTGTCTCATATGGACTTTGGGTACTAATCATTGGAGAAAATGCAACAGTTTAGTTGAAAAACCAATTTCACCAATTTTCAACAAGATACTAATTTGTTAAACGTGTCTGTGAAGTTAAGAAATGTCCTACGCAGTAAACTGTAAATGAAAGTTCTCATGGCGTTTTGTTGATGCTTTTCAATTAATGCCTACGTTTGGGACGATTATACAATGAAGGTAGAAGATTTCTTACACAGCTGAATTGTTCTTACATCGCAGCACAACGGGAAGTCCATTGGGATAACGAGAACCAGTCAGACAAATCATACCCATTTTTATAGACATGTCTGTATGTCTTCAAGGACAGCAATGCAGAAGAATAACGAATCGCTAATAAAAGCATGAAAGTTGGATGGTAAAAAATTTACCAACGGAGACATATTCAAATTAAGGTGAAACCTTGCCTTCTCGTTATTAACATTGATTTGCTGGGAGAATTTTTCTGATTAGAAAGGTAGCAAAAAATTAAAAACGGCAGAAAAAGATAGGGTCGGGCTTTGTTGAGATAGACTTGCCTACAAAGTGACATTCGTTTTCGTCTGATTAATCCCAAATCGAAACGGCAAGATAAAGAAAATTGAAATGTAGTAATTTATGATTTGGTTTTGTTTTGCTATTCGTACTTGGTTGGTTGGTTGGTTTTAGTGGCAGCCCTCTATAGCAAAAAGATGGCTCACTTAGGCCAAGATAGGCCCATTGTGATACCACAAAAAGACGAGGGAGGCAGTAGAACCTGTGAGATGACGAGAACCATTTCGATTCTCGTATGAAGCCAGCTATGCAGCCGATATTTAAATCAGCTACTTCCGTGAGGCTGTCCAGGAATGGTGAGCCTAAGGTTTTCATGCGTTTCCTGGACAGTGCCGGGCATTCATACAGAAAGTGTTGGACCGTCTCTTCCTCTTCTTCCGATCTGCAACTCCGGAAGAAATCGTTGAAGGAAATGCCCAACATTTCTGCGTGCCTGCCAATTAGACAGTGCCCCGTCAGTATGGACACGATAGAACTCAAGGTTTCTCGACTCGTGTTCAGGAGCTGCTTGGTGCGTCTGGAACTCAGTGTACGCCAAGTTCGCTTGGTTGTCCTGTAGGTTTCCTCCAACAACCAGGCTCTATTTGCAGCCTTGGTGTAGTGCTGCTTAAATCCTAGCTTTATAGAAGCTAGAGGTTGACCGACTTGGTGTGTGAGTGTATACTCCTGGAGCACAGTGTCAGCTATCGCTAAGGCATCCGCTTCGCAATTTCCCGGTATATCACTATGTCCCGGTACCCAGTGTAGAGTCATTTCACAGTGAAGTGACATCACGTTCAGCTGTGTACAGCATTCCATCACCATCATGGATGAGTTGTACCCGTTGGACAGTGCTTGGATAGCAGCTTGACTGTCAGAGAAAATATTCAGGTTTCTTATGGAAATTTTCTGATTACTCAGCCAGTCTACTGCCTTGTATATTGCAATGACCTCTGCCTGAAAAACACTGCAGTGGTCTGGAAGCCGGAAGGATAGTATCAGGGCTAGCTGTTCTGAGCTGTTCTCTTGCCAGAGATGTAGTGCTTTTATTCGAATAGCAGAACACTTGGCCTGCTGTCTCGTAAGGAGCTCCGTCGGGAGCCAATTCAATAGCATAAACAGTGCTTTTGTCGGGGTAGTGCGTGATTGCAATAGCTGCAATCCTTCTGACCCTGTTTAGCAGGTTTGCATTGGATGTTTTTGCAATAGCTGGCCACCAAAAAACTGCGCCATACAGAAAAACTTATTGGTAAATAGCAATTAATCTATTCTAGCGTTTTCTACAAACATTTCAAAATCAAACAAAATATTGAGATAGGTGAGTTGTTTTGATAAAATGTTGCCAAAGATTTTATTTTATAGACGTGAAATTTTCAGTAATAATTGGTACAATTCAAAAAAATTAGAAACATCATTCAATGATATGATTCGTACGAAGGAAACCAGCAAAGAATTGAAGCAATGTTCTATTAAATATTTGCCAAGGGGTTGTCAAGATTTGATTTGACAGTAAATTCTAAAAGATGTTTCTGCTCACCACAGTTTTGTCACTAGAAAACTTCGGGAAAGCAGAATAAACTTTTACTTGATCAAAATGATTAAAAACTATATTGAATTTAGTTAAGATGATTGAGCTTGAAAATATAATACACTATATCTTTTCTTAGCACACGAAAGTTTAGTAAAATATTTTGATTGTTAATATGTTTTGATCTGTTGTCTATCTAACTATTTGGGACAAGAAAGTCAATCATATGGCTAAAAATGAGAAATATTTATTTCATTTTAATTTTCTTTTTAAATTTTAAATTTTCAAAGCCTTTTTAGTGAAATTTTATAGATTTTGGCAAAAAGTAAATTTGGCCAGTTGTTTGTCCATCTACTATCAAATCTTTTTTTCTACGATTATTCTAGATACTTAATGGCTGTTGTTTAGTGTTTCATAATGTTGTGCTGTTCAAGAGTTTGTGTAAGTGTGCTACTTCAACAACTCTGTTACTCTGTTAAAAAAAATCCAATTTATTTTATTAGTGATATTTTGTTAGAAAAGTACTTTCAAAATACTTGTATAAAATTTTATAGCGATATCTAAATTGTTTTTCATTCTATAGCGCTCGTAGTCCTCGTCCGTTTCACCATACTTTTCGGAGCGCAAGCGGCCTTCAAGTGCCCGAACATATGCCGCTATGGAACTATTCGACTGTTATACTCTCTAATACAATACACACAAGTTAAATTACATGGTCTAAGTTAATGTTTATTCGAATTTCACAGTGTAAACATCAAAACTTTCAATTGAAAATGTTTTGAAGTCAAAAAAGACGAGATATTTCTCATAAACCAAAGAACCTTTAAAGGCGTTTTTCTCGAAACATACTTTTTGTATGTGCGTCGTAAATTTGTGAAAAAACTACTCATCCGATTTATTTGAAACTTCTGAATATACTATTTAACTATTTAGCTACTACATGGATCTAAGGTTAGAGCAAAAAAAAAACGATTCGAGGTCTTCAATCGAAAAAAGTCAAAAATCGTTACACGTATATTCAAACGTGCACAAAATCGCGAAAAACTTACTTATTGGCTTAAATTTATGACTAATAGATCTTTTTTAGTATATGGTCACTTATGGATATTTTTCTCAGGATTTTGCGAGGCGATGTCCGCTTTTCTTTTGTTTGGCACTGCTGAAGCGCTTGGTCGAAACTGCCACCATTTTTTTTTACTTTTTTTTATAATGTGAATCTGAACTTTTAATCTCAATATGTATACATTACAAATTTCAAGTCGATATCTTTAATAGCTTGTTACAATATACATTTTACAAAAATCCATTTTCGCTATCTTAACAGAGTACTGTCTTCTTAAGTTGCCTACCAATATGCTCCATGAATTTTGCAATGGAGGGTTTGACATCGGTAAATGATCATTTTGGTTAGAAATGGGCTTTTTATGTGATTTCTTACCCTTCGAAACACAATAACACAATAAGCAAGTATAAAGCGATTCAAACAAATAGTACCATTAACGATTCATAACAAAATTTTGCATAAAAGAAGCCTCAAAATGTGACCCTTCAGGTCCTCACGGTCACTTTCCCAGTAATATTTGCGTAAATATTGAAAATATTACACACAATAATAATGACGAAAATAGTCATGCAATAAGTAATAACCATGATAAGAATACATAACAGTAATTGGTGTCAGTTAATATTAATCGCATCATCTTAGGGAACGTCCATTCATTACATAAACCTTTTGGTGGGTGGAGAGTCAAGGACTGTTTGATTGAATCTTCACGTGGATCAGCTGTTTTGACCCCTTGGATGGCATTTCTGTCATGCACTATATCTTACGAACATAGAATTTAGATAATTAAGGTGCCAATTAGCTCGTATTAATATTTGTGTGATTATTTTGGAATTTTTAAAAAAATGGAGCCACTTTTTGATTTAATAAACAAATGAAAAAAATAGGGTTTTTTTCTTAAAAAATAAATTTTTAACCTGATTTGCACAACACCTTAAACGATATTAATAAGATAAATATACTCTAAACAGTTGTTGTAAAAACATGGTCAACTTTCCAGTAATATTCACATATATTTCAAAAATATTAATCACAAAAATAATAATGAAAGTAATGCCATTTTAAATAAGAATAATGAGAAGTGCTTATCGCAGTAATTGGAATGAGCAAATATCAATTGTATCATCTACGGGAGCGTCCATTTATTACGAAAGAATTTTGGTGGAGGATGGATTGGTTTGATTGAACATTCACCCGGGTCAATAGGTGGGTGGTGGGGGTAGGTTACAAAGCCTTTTCTACGTTATTTGTTATTTTCATACCGATGCTTGGTTGGTTGGTTGGTTGTAGTAGCAGCCCTCTTTGTCCAAAAGATGGCTCACTTAGGCCAAGATAGGCCCATTGTGATACCACAAAAAGACGAGGGCGGCACGAGAACCTGTGAGATGACGAGAACCATTTCGATTCTCGTATGAAGCCGGCTATGCAGCCGATATTTAAATCAGCTACTTCCGTGAGGCTGTCCAGGAATGGTGAGCCTAAGGTTTTCATGCGTTTCCTGGACAGTGCCAGTACCGATGCTTAAAGACAAAAAAGCGCTAGCAAAAATGAATGCAGTTTTTGTTATTACGCCCCCCGATTTTGTTGCATGGTGGCCATTTTCAATTAAAAAAACTGCTGAAATGTTGAAAAAACAAACATTCAATCACATTTGCATTTGTGGTAATCAACGCTTTGAATGGCATAATGGCTTGTAGTCAATATTTTGCAAGATCTTATGCTATAATAGGCTTTTATAAAATCAATAATGTAGTTTTTTGTAGCTTTGTTCTATAGTGTTCGTACGATATCAATTATTTTTTCCATCAAATATGTAATACATTTTACTTTTAACATGCGTTTAAACCGATTATTAGCTGCATATTCAATGTTGCTCAAGATCAACTGAAAATAGAAAATGATTATATTGAAGTCAAATCGTGAAAAAATACAAATTCGGTAAACATGCCCAGGCCATGGAAATTTTGAACGAAACTATTTAAAATGGCCACCACGCGAGAAAATCTCTTCAGTGGGCGTAATAACAAAGACTGCATTCATTTTCGCTAGCTACCTTTTATCTTTCCAGCGTTGATATGAAAATAACAAATAACGTAGAAAAGGCTCCCCCTTCTACGATTGATCTGAGTGAATATTGAATCATTTCAATCTCTAGAAGGGAAACCCTAATATTTTGAAACTGTTTTTATTAAAATTAAAAACGGTTCCAACAATCTTTTTCCAAATTTACCAGAATCACAAAAATGCTACTACAAGTCGATCGACATGGTAATGACGTTTGCAAGATATAGTGCATGAAACAAGTGACCTCAAAACAAAAAGTTTTCCAAATCCAATCAGCTCTTGAAATTTCAAATACCCTTCGTTGGCAGAGACTCCGGTAAAGCTAGCATTAAATGTCAACAGATATTATTGTCCTCCGATTAAATACACCAGCACATTTTGTAGTGAACCGCAACGAAAACATTTTCGATCAATCAGATGTAATCTTCATAAACCCTAGCAAATTGAAATAATTGAAAAATGATTAAATCTTCTGAATCTCATTACCGGTTTCAATTAAAACCAGTGGACAGTGAAAATTGTGGATATTATCGTATACACTACCTCTGTGTAGAAGCTCAGTTTGTTGCACGCAAATATATTTTTTATTGACTTGTGGGTGGATTATTTTTTTCGTGCATTTCATCTATAGGTTCTATGAATTTTCAACTATATCTGAATGTTACTTACCCTTTATGGGTCAAGTTCAACATACATCATCCACTTTACAGTCTTAGGTATGATTTCAATTTCTTAATTATCATAATCATTACTGGTAAAAGTACCTCGGTATGTCATAAAGCGGTTACTTCCATTCTCTGAAAGTGTCTGTCTATAAAAATCATCCTATACCGAGTTCAGCGTATTTCTCAAAACGGAATTTAAATGAATAATTAAGGAGCAGTAAAGTTTCTTTATTGTTCCATTGTCATGGCTTGTATGACATCCTGGACAAATCGCATACACAAAGATAGATACATGCACGTTCTGCCACAAATGCGAGCTCTGTATGAATCCCCGTAGAAGCATTCGCAAAAAGAAAATTGTATCTTTCAAGTGGCGAATTGCAGATGTCCTTCATACGTGATCGGCTTGCTAAAGTGGCCTAAGTACCGCCGCCCATTGAGTGAATGGAAAGGAAATGGAAGCCGCAATTATTCCAAACTTCCAACAAGTTCTCTCTACCTTGCTTGAAAGTTCAGTGAAGGAATTGTCCAGAGAGACGTATGGAGACAGGATAACCTCTAGCCGAATTGTTTTAATATAGGATAGAAGATAGAGAATTTATGAGATGTCTCCTTGCCGGTCAAAGTTGAGACAGTGAATTTCTTTGATGAAGTTTATGACCATATCTTGGTAACTGGGAACAATAAAAATAACTTTCTAGTTAGATGTAGGTGAAGTTTTGAAATTTGTTTGAATGAGGTGATATTTGGACATTTTGCAAGATAAAAGATTAAGATAAAAGTAACAGAAGCATTTCAGTGTTGGTATTGAATGTAAAATTAGTACTACTGAAGAATTTGAAACAGCTCAATACTTATGAAAAATTCGATATTGTTATGGCTTATAGTTCAATCAATGGCCTGAGATTCCAAGACAAATGATATGCAAAAAGTAACGTGTTTATTTACTCCCAAGTCCCAGAGTTACGAACGAAGCATAAAATAGTAACCATGTTGTCTAGCTAATTCCGAAAGATTGTAGCCAAAATAATCGGCAATAATCAACAAATTTCCTTGAATTTGTCAACATGAAGCCTTCAAATTAAAACTCCTAACTCCTCCATTTTTATGACCCTAAAAAACAATTTAAGCCAATAAAAAAATCGATTTTTTTGGAAATCCTAGAGTAGTGCTGCCCCAATATTTGAGACAATATAAAGTGTATCTTTTAAAAAGTAAAAAAGCCGAATTAACGGAATATTTAGAAAAATCAATCTTTATTATGCATGATTCACTTTTTAGAAAAAATGAAGCAACAAACTATTATGCACATGTAACTGTTTCAATTACTATGTTTCAACACTTTTCCATTATATATTTTATAGCAAATGTTAGAAATTGTAGAATGAATGTTCGCAGTTCCACGTTTGACAAAATTGTAAGAGTATATAAAATACACAAAAATATGAAGCTGACTTAAACCTAATGTTTAATGCCTTTATAAAGTTTTAATTGATCATCATCACAACATTGTTTTGAATAAAGTTATGTTCTTTAATAAATATAAAAAAATGGTAGTTTACTGTATCATGGAAATATTGATAGCGTAAATAAATTGTTACGCGCACTTTTACCCCCGAAGCCTCTAATGGCTGCGGGGCGGACGGTTGTGCCCGGCGTCTTTGCCCGCGAAGAGGGGCGGGGTAATTTTAATATTTTGGGCGCCACCCAGTCGTGCGCCGACAACCGTCCAGCGACCGAAACCCTGACTGGGGTTTGGTTTGGGTCGCGACACTGAAACCCGCGCAAGGAACCCGAAACTAACCCAACACCGTGATCAATCTATAGAACAAAAAAAAAAGGAAACGCACTCCACTTAGGCTTACAACTCTGTCTATTAGGTTCTAGTAAGAACACGTATAACTTAAAGTTAAAGCTTACTCTACTTACTATTTACGCCGTTGATTGATTATCGCCCTCATTCACGCCTTCCGCTCGAATCCTGCCAAGATTTCCAAGGAATTTACCGCGCGATGAAGTGTGCCTTCCTCGACGACCGCTCTCGACGTTCCCTCGCTCGCTCGTTCGATCGTCGTGCCTCGATTGATTATCGCACTGCAGAACTAGTTAACGTACTCGCTAATTCACGCCTTCCGCTCGAGTCCTGATAGAATCTCCAAAGAATTTTCCGCGCGATCAAATGTGCCGCCTTTGACGACCGCTCTCGACGTCGACTTCTCAAATTTTTCTCCTAGCCGACCACTCTTCCCATTCACCATCCAAAAGACAAGCCCCTTCCTTTGTTCCCAGCTATATTTATCATCTCGGCCTAACGGCTCAGCTCCTTGCGGCACCATTCCAGTCCCCACTCTGGTTTTGGAACCACTGGTGTGGGACTCACTGGGCTGGAATCAGCTGTCTGCGCAACGGCCATCTTGGCTTTTTCGCCATCAATGATGTCACTCCGACATTTCCCAGTGACAGCTCGCGTCTGTTGTTATTGTTTACAGCGGTTCTGTCGTGAGTCTTCAGATTTGGGGCGGCCGTATTTAAATCAATCTCGGGTACGTTTGGTGCTTGGACGACTGAACGATTCAGCATCGAAGTGACGTCCGGTAACTAGAATCGTTTCATCCGCGTTTACGTATAGTTGCTGATTGGTCGGTCATCGATATAATTAAGAGAAAAGGAGGAAAACATATGACGATGAGTTTGTGTAGTGGTTTTTCTTCGCGACTTCTTGCGATGCTTGACGTCGATGATTTCCTCAGGGATGGCTCGGTGAAGTTCTCCTTAAACTAGTAACTACTTATCCTTTACTTACCACTATTGAACTAGTTCCTAATCTCTACTTGATTCTACCATTCTTGCCTTCAATGATGAGTTTATATAATCCAATTCTTAAATTAAAATTTCTATTCACTTCAAGTTCTTAAATTACTCTACGAGCCTCAGTGGAGTGGTGTTTGCGCTATTTACGTTTGGCGTTTTGCAGGCTTTTTGACCAGAGTCCTGATTGGCTTTTTGACTCAAGTCAAAGTCAATCAGGACTTTTTTTTTTTTTTAAATTGATAAACTATTCGGTCGCAACGAAATGCGACCGTAACATTACCCCCCCTTCTTCAAGTGGATTTTCCCAAAATCCACTCAAAAAAAAATAAAAAGAAAGAACGGTTAAAAAAAAAACGAGCGAGGAACAAAACGGAAACGAGTAATATTTGGGCAGCAGCATTCGACGCGCGCGGTTACGTCACACGACCAAGAGTGGTTTTGCGTGCCATGGCCATTGCCGAGTGCTCGCAGAGCATTGTTGCTTCGGCGAATTCGCGCGGCCAAACAAAACAATGGTTCCGTACGAAACCCACACGATCACTTGTTTCAGTCACTTAGGTAGATACCCCTAACTCCCCGAACTAAACTCTCTACTCGCTAACCTAACTAACCTAGCTAACTGCTATCCCTTCACCAATTTTCCCCTGTCCCTACTCTGCTTCTACTAATACCTAACTAAGTTCTCTAATCTATGATATAAACTACGTTTCCCCATTCTCCCTATCTGACCTGCCCAAACAAACCCCGACTTAATTTTCCCTGTCTACACCACCGTCCCTTATTTAACCTAAACAACCCATTTACTCCTTGCCCTTTTCTATTCTATCCACCTACCAAACTTGTTCTATGGATATCCTCCACTGAGCTCCGTAGTTAATTCCCATGCTCTTAGCTTCCCCGAACTGATTCCCTCACTACTCTTACTGTACTAACTAATTGATAACTCTCCGCCCCAACTACTACTGCCTACTCTCTATCCTATCTATCCTCCCCCCCTGATTATTATTTCTACTACTATTATTATTATTTCTACTACTAATGAACTAATTCCCTCACTACTCCGACTGTACTAAACAATTGATAACTTTCTGCCCCAACTACTACTGCCTACTCTCCATCCTATCTATCCTCCCCCTGATTATTATTTCTACTACTAATGACTTTTCTTAACGTTTTATTTTAGCCCCAAACTTCAACCCCCAAAAGAAAGATAATGTGACACGAAAAGGACAGGAGTACCGGAAGGAAAAAATAATAATGGAAAATAAAGATTTGCGGGAAGGGCAGCGGGAAGGGTCTCAAACGAGGAAAAGCCCTTGGAACCAGCCAATGATTGGTATTAAGTTCAATATTTTACTTATCGTGTCTGTCCCAGTTAGATGTAAAATTTTATGCATGTTCATGTTTGTTTGGTAGCTCTAATTCGTTGTTTACGCGGCGTAGGGTTTTAGGTCTTTGGCGTGCCACACCCCAGCGTCTCTGCCCTTGTTGTCCGTTAAGCGGTATGTAGACGAGGACAATTTCTCTTTGACCACGAACGGTCCCACATATTCCGTCCCTAATCCGTGTCCTAAGCCAGTCGTCATCTGATGCATGTGCCTATTCTAGCAAGTCCTGCCAGCATGCTAATGACGTTTGGGTTACAGAGCTTTGGCAAGCCCCACCCCTCTACTTTTTGCCCCTCTCATCTTCAACTTCTTTTAACTCCCTTTCCGGTCTCTCACACGTCCGGTCCCTCTGCTCCGTAACGGCCACTCGATCGTTAGCGTTGATATCCTCTCCGTCCCCGCTTGGTGAACCAGACCTCTCCTGCAACACCACAGTTGCCCTTACCAACTGAATCCTATTGAATGAGATTGATCCCTCATCTACAATCTCTTCTAAAGCCCCTACAAGTTTATCCTCCCTTACAACAGATGGCTGTAAGGAGTTTTGTTCATTCTTTGATTCCACTCCGTTTTTAGTGGTACTGTCGAATGCCTCAACTTCCTTCTCAGGATTCTCTCTCTTTTCGCTATCGAGTTCGTTATTCTGCCTTGATCTGGGTCCTTCCCTGTCAGCACTTCCTCCCTGTGATCTACCACCCATATGATGTCTCCTTTGCTGCTTCCTCCCTGTCCTCCCCTGTCCACTCTTCTGAGACTCCCTGCCCCCAGACCCAGCCCATTGAGACTTCTTGCGCTCAGGCCCAGTCTCACCTCCTTGAGACTGCCTGCTACCAAGCCTACTCAATCGCGACTGCCTGCTACTAGGCATAGCCTCAGCCCGTGTGGACTTCTCCTCCGTCACCCTCAAAGCTCTCCCATCAGCATCGGTGTCCTCATCTTCCTCCAACTCTGTCACAGTTGGGTTTGCTTCACAGACTTCCCCTTTCCCTTCGACCCCAGCTTCATGAACATCTTCTTCCGCCTCGATGCATGAGCACTTCTGATTCTGTAGAAGCTTCTCCTCTATGACCCGTATGCGGTCATGCAAGGCCGCATTTTGGGTCTCCAACTCCTCAACACGCGAGAACAATCTATCGACTTTCGTGGACCCCTTTAACTCCTCCGATACGCTCGAAGCCGCGGTGCTGTTCCGTTGCGCTGCGCTTTCCAGAATCTTAAATTTGTTCTCATAGAACACTTCGATCTCCTCCAGCTCCTCTTCATATTGTTCGCGAAGCTCTTGGACGGATTGTTGCAGCTTCGCGTCGTATTGCTCATTGATTTCCTTAATTTCTAACTTATATATAGTACGCGCTTTGGTCAATTCTAGCGAATGGTTACGGTCCTTGACCTCCAGCTCTTCGTGCAGCGATCTTAGTGTGTCCTCCAGGTTTTCACGTGCCAGTGTTTCGTCCATGATGTGTTTGCGTGCCTCTTCCCGTTGCGTGCGTAAAAGATCGTTCTCCCTCTCCAGATCTTTGGTGTCATCCAACGCTTGCTGGTAATCAGCACAGACTGACTGGTACTTGCCGGTCAGCTCTGTGATCGTCAACTCGGTATCCTCTTTTTCCGTCGGTACGATTTCTGTTGTTGCCGTCGCATCTTCATCTCGTCCCAACTCCCTGGCTCCAGAGCCCTCATACTCTTCTGCTTGCACCAACATATGACCTAAGGCGAGCATAAGCTGCCGTCGCAACTTCTCGATTGCGGGATCCTCAGCTTTCTTCGCCCGTAGCAAGTTAGCGATTCTCCGCAGGCCATATTCTGTCTTAGCTTGGGCTACCAAAAGCGCAGTGGACTGTTCATCCCCCCAAAAATCCGCTGATAGCGTCCTTACCTCGTCCGTCACCATCTCTACCGCCTCGAGGTCCTGCTGGTAACGGAAGGGGTAAGGTGAGGACGCGTTCATCATGGTCCCAAGCCGTAGTGCCTTCCGAAGCTCCATCCGCATCGCCGACACAGTTCCAGTGGCGATCCCACGCACCGCCAGCTCATAGCTCAGCTCGTTCTCGCTGAGGCGATCGATTAGAGCCTCCGTAAATTTTGCCATGTTGCACCTATCAAAATAACAACAGCACAAGGAAAGAGAAACGTACTAGACGAGGAAATTACTTTCTACTTTATTTTATTATTTTTATATAAACATCTGTGTCTATAATTTCATTTTCACTCTTCACACCCGCAAACTCACACACCCGCAAATTCACACACCCGCAATCAACACACTCCCGCGATCTCACACTCCCGCAATTACACGCACGTGTCAGCACTTTGAACTCAGCCACTTTTATTCACAGACACACTCACTGATCTTGTCGAACGTTCCGGCGTTCGAACACTGCTTTACCCAAGTTCTGTTTTTTTTTTATAAAGGGCCCCACGTTGGGCGCCAAAACTGTTACGCGCACTTTTACCCCCGAAGCCTCTAATGGCTGCGGGGCGGACGGTTGTGCCCGGCGTCTTTGCCCGCGAAGAGGGGCGGGGTAATTTTAATATTTTGGGCGCCACCCAGTCGTGCGCCGACAACCGTCCAGCGACCGAAACCCTGACTGGGGTTTGGTTTGGGTCGCGACACTGAAACCCGCGCAAGGAACCCGAAACTAACCCAACACCGTGATCAATCTATAGAACAAAAAAAAAGGAAACGCACTCCACTTAGGCTTACAACTCTGTCTATTAGGTTCTAGTAAGAACACGTATAACTTAAAGTTAAAGCTTACTCTACTTACTATTTACGCCGTTGATTGATTATCGCCCTCATTCACGCCTTCCGCTCGAATCCTGCCAAGATTTCCAAGGAATTTACCGCGCGATGAAGTGTGCCGTCCTCGACGACCGCTCTCGACGTTCCCTCGCTCGCTCGTTCGATCGTCGTGCCTCGATTGATTATCGCACTGCAGAACTCGTTAACGTACTCGCTAATTCACGCCTTCCGCTCGAGTCCTGATAGAATCTCCAAAGAATTTTCCGCGCGATCAAATGTGCCGCCTTTGACGACCGCTCTCGACGTCGACTTCTCAAATTTTTCTCCTAGCCGACCACTCTTCCCATTCACCATCCAAAAGACAAGCCCCTTCCTTTGTTCCCAGCTATATTTATCATCTCGGCCTAACGGCTCAGCTCCTTGCGGCACCATTCCAGTCCCCACTCTGGTTTTGGAACCACTGGTGTGGGACTCACTGGGCTGGAATCAGCTGTCTGCGCAACGGCCATCTTGGCTTTTTCGCCATCAATGATGTCACTCCGACATTTCCCAGTGACAGCTCGCGTCTGTTGTTATTGTTTACAGCGGTTCTGTCGTGAGTCTTCAGATTCGGGGCGGCCGTATTTAAATCAATCTCGGGTACGTTTGGTGCTTGGACGACTGAACGATTCAGCATCGAAGTGACGTCCGGTAACTAGAATCGTTTCATCCGCGTTTACGTATAGTTGCTGATTGGTCGGTCATCGATATAATTAAGAGAAAAGGAGGAAAACATATGACGATGAGTTTGTGTAGTGGTTTTTCTTCGCGACTTCTTGCGATGCTTGACGTCGATGATTTCCTCAGGGATGGCTCGGTGAAGTTCTCCTTAAACTAGTAACTACTTATCCTTTACTTACCACTATTGAACTAGTTCCTAATCTCTACTTGATTCTACCATTCTTGCCTTCAATGATGAGTTTATATAATCCAATTCTTAAATTAAAATTTCTATTCACTTCAAGTTCTTAAATTACTCTACGAGCCTCAGTGGAGTGGTGTTTGCGCTATTTACGTTTGGCGTTTTGCAGGCTTTTTGACCAGAGTCCTGATTGGCTTTTTGACTCAAGTCAAAGTCAATCAGGACTTCTTTTTTTTTTAAATTGATAAACTATTCGGTCGCAACGAAATGCGACCGTAACAAAATATAAGGTTGAATCGAATAATAAACGGGGAATTATTACCATAAAAATTGTAAATACCTTGGTGGCATTATAACTTTCCAATTTATTCCGGAAACGAGTAATGCATACTAACTTGTCGATCTGTTTTCAAATTGATAAAAATTATACTGCAAATGTTAAAAAAAATTTTGAGTTCTGTATTCATCCATCATGTATAAACAACGTACGTAAATGTTGGTAAGCAACCAAATTCTATAACTCAAATTTTACAGTAGAAAAAAACATCTTTAATTGCCTTAAAACATAACCGTTTCTTCAATGACATTAACTTTCTTCAGTTGTAACTATTAACATCGGAAACATAAAACACACATATTTTGAAGCATTAAATCATAAAAATAAGGAAATTGATTAACTATTTCACTAAAATTACATTATTGAAAACTCGGTAGTCAAACATTATAATAAATGTTTAGCTCATTTTTCATGGCAGATTTCTAAGCCTATTTTGAATTTGTGCGTAAATTTTTTAAATTTTAAATTAAATTTTTCATAGGCTGTCAAAACTGTCAGATTCTGTTTTTGTCTTTCAAATGAATGGAACCATGAAGAAAATTACTAATAATAATCTCAAACCGCAAAGAGTAAAAAAATGTCAGCCTAAATAATTATTTTGGCACCAGATTTGAAAAAGTGACCTGGCAATCGTTTTGTATACTCGCGAATGGATTAAAGACGGATGACTTAATTGTTTCTGCTGAAGCAAGACTTTCTTTAGGTTCTCAAATTAGAGCTTATATCTCACAGGTTGGGAGATATTTTTTTGCTCGGTAATATGTTGCTTGACAAACACTCAAAACTTTATTAAGCTCAAGAACATAGCTGAGAAAACTTATAGAGTGCTTTTTAGATATTAAATTTTTCGAAGGTTTATTACATGCCAGCTTACAGCAATACAGGTAGTCTATGGCAACGTTAATAGTTCTGTTTTCATACTTTTTTGCATGCCGAAGGAATGGAGTACACCGTGATTTGTGCATCCTGAATAAGAAAAATGATCTTTTTAGATGCCGTCATCTCACATTTTCAGTTGGTATACTTAGCAAAAATCTACCTAAAAAAGTTAATTATATAAAAAATAAAAAATTATTAAAAGTCTGCATGACCTTCAACGTCATTTGTCATTCACTATATTTAGCGAACTAAATATAATATTTGCATTGTCAAAGTGTCAATGGACGCTTATTTCCTTTTTTGTGTTGTTTTGGTATTAATAAAAAAAACATTGGAGCCGCTTTTTGATTTACTAAAGCAAATTGCAAAAAGTTAGGATTTTTCCATAAAAAATAAAGTTTCAACCTGCATTTGCACAACACAGTCAGAAATTAATTAAGTTTATAAACTCTTATTTGTTTATATAGAGAAACCAGCAAAACTTTCTTCCATGATAACAAAAAATAATTTAATTAAAAATGAAACATCATTTAAAGTCACCATGTAAAAGGGGTTCATACGAATGATATTACCTTATAATATATCGTTTATTTGAAAGACATTGTTGTTAAGTCAATCAAAGTGTATTAATATTTGCATAATTTGAGCGTGTTTTAATTTTAATGAAAAAATGCTTAAATATGATAAAAAAATCAATCAAATTTGCATTTGTGGTAATCAACGCTTTGAAATCAATACTATGCAAGATTATAAGCTTTAAAAAGCTTTCATCATATAACAAAATGAAGTTTTCAGTAGTTTTGTTCTATTGTGTTCGTACAATTTCAAATACTTCCTCCATCATCAGTTGTAAAATATTTTACTTTTTCTATGCAATTAAACCGATATTTGACTGCATATTCAATGCCCACTGAAAATAAGAAATATTTATTAGTCTCATTGATTTAAAATCGTAAAAAATTACAAATTCAGTGATTTTGCCAAAGTCATGGCAATTTTGAAGAAAACTATTCAAAATGGCCACCACGCGACGAAATCTCTTCAGTCGGCGTAATAACAAAAACTGCTTCCATTTGCGCTAGCAGCTTTCTGTCTTTCAAGCGTCCATATGAAAATAACAAAAAATGTATAAAAGGCTTGGTAACCTGCCCCCTACCCCCACCACGATTCATCCTCGTGAATTATCAATGAATCCGCCTCCCTTCACTAATAACCTTACGTAATCAATCGAAGTTCCTGCAGATGATATGATTCATATTAACCCATTCCAATTACTCTTATGAGTACCCCTCATTATTATTATTTTAAGGCGGATTATTTCAATTATTCTTTTTGTATTTAATATTTATAATATCTTTGTAAATATTATTGTGGGGCTCAAGTGTCGCACCTCGCAGCATGTTTAAACAACTATTGACCCCATTATCTGATTTGAGAGTAATTATTTATCTTTTTGATGCATTGATCAGGATGAAAAGCCCATAAATTCATTCGATAAGCTCCTTTAACCCCAAACAGTTCGTTATAATTCAGTCAACGAATTTTGCCAGGCAATCCGACAATATTTTAAATCCAGTTCCATCGAGAAAACATAAATATATGGAAAACTTCATCCTCACCTCTCGTACTATTACGCTCTGCAAATAAGGATAAACAATTACGTTGGAATAAATAGAGCCAAAATTTCAAACGAAAAACTAAAAAAAATTGGTTGGAAATCTCTTTGTCGGCAGGTTACCAGGAGAGTATCTGAACAATATTTGGTACTTATCGTAAAATATAGTGAAAATTCTGTGAGTTACTATTATTGTTTCAGCATCAGTGACAAAACGATACCATAAATTTGTGACCCGAATACATTCAAGTCTTTCAAAGAACAAAAAGAAAGCTTAAGTCAAATGTGCCCAACACTGCCTGAAGGTCATCATCTCCCAGAATTATTTCGAAATACGTTGAGAATTTCGGAAGCTTAACCTTGAACTAAGAAATTATATAACAATTATAAGTAAACATACGCTTCAAAATGGAACATATCTGAATGTTTTGTCACTTCAGTTAGATTTATCTTAATTTTAAAGATTTTCAAATAAAAATTATACACATTTACACAGATACAATTTTCAACCCAGATGAAATATACTTTACGTATTTGGATAAGTGGTTACATCCATATTGTACACAAAATTTGTGGTCCACAAATTGTTTATTAAAGTTAACTAGCAGTTAAATAATTCATTGAGGATAAACACATAGTGTATTCCAAATTTGCATCTGAGATAACGCACCAAAATTTGGTTTAATTTGTATATCTTATTCAACAAACATCAACGAACACCCTCCGTAAAATATTATCTCACCAACAAAGAACACACAGTTTCCTTTCAGTCCTGAAAATACCCTCAAAGAAATATAAAAATCCATTATTCTAGCATCTGACATGACAGACAATTAGTGTCACTCAAGAATGGGAGCCTTGCGTAGGAGGAACAAGACTAGCATCCAATCGACCTGCATTCAAAGCTAAAAAGAAGTTAAAACAAGCGATGCTAAAAAATTAAAACTGTTATAGAATGAATTTTGAAAGGTGGTCACAGTTTGTGGATTCTTAATTTACAAAAATTTTCATAAGACGCTTCAAATCTGACCTAAAACAAAGCAACTCACATCAGAGTATACTGAAAATGGGGGCAAAATGAAATTTTTACTGAAACCTCCACTTTCTAAAGCACTAAACATCCTGTCACATCCTTAATTTGTCATCAAGACAGAACAACAGGAGGCAAGCAAAATGCGAGCTGCTTGATCATTTTGCACAGGCTTGGGAGAGCTACACGGCATCACCAAATGAAGAACGCCACAACTTCTAAGAAAAGAAAACATTATTGAAGAGTTCATTGTGCACAATATGTCAGCAATAAAAAAATTAGGCCATCATTTTCTTTAGTTTTGCATTCAAAAGGAACTCACCCGCACACACCATCTGGCTTTAGGCCTTGCCATGTCCTAAAAACGAATAAACGAAAGCGGCAGAATAAAATTTCCCCTGTAGTCCTGACTGTGAGCAGGCAGCTTTTTTCAGGCTGTTGGTTCAAAACATAAACAACAAGCGAAAGACCTATGTTTTTTTCCATCCTGTTCGTAAAAAAAGGTTTTGGTTTGATTTATTATGACAGTTTAACAGCATCTCTTGGCTCTCTGGTCGAAAAACTTTCGTTTCTTCTCTCATTTGCATGTGAATCCTGAAACATTGCAAAGTGTTGCTGTTTGTCTTTTGTGTTCCAGTGTTGTGAGGAGAATTTTATTTTTGTGTGCATATGCGTATATGTTTGTTTCTACTGTATATTATGTACGAAATATAATAAATTATTCAAAGTAACTTGTGAAGTTTCTTGTTCATTTTTACAGGGTCAATAGGAATTGCTTTCATGAATATATTGAAGAACCATTTCAACCACGGATATTTTCGATAAGTCGTTCTCCTGATATTTGGCATGTGATAAGGATTCAATATTTATTTTTTTGCTATATTATTATGATGATATACAAAAAAAATAGGTCGCACTAAGTATGAAACATTGAAATCAAAGAAGTTTCATTTCAAATTTATGAAACAACCTTACAGGTAGCATCAATCGATCAATTATTCACAGTCACTTTTGATACCGTCCCCTTGAACAGATTTGTCGAGTCGCGTAATAACAGTTATGATACGGTCTTTTATCTCATCGACGCCGACTTTTAACACCCTCCATGTGAATTGGAGCACCTGACACGACATTTCAATGCATTATGAATGACAGCCACTCCCTTGTTCAATGTTGTTCACTTTACAGGCTCACATTCTCCCTGATCGAATGTTTTGATTCAAAATCCATGAACATGTTAACATCCCAACATCAGGCAAAAGAGAAGCCTATCTATCTACCAACTCTTGTATCTATCTGTCTATCGAATAGCTGTCCATCATGCATTCACCTGAATTTGAGACAAATCTACACATAAGGACATATGATGTCCTGTTGGATGTTGTATACTGTCCTGTACTGTGTGTTGCAAGTAGGCACCGTGTCCATTAAGTAGCTCAGTTTACACCGGGGGTTGAAAGTCGTACTATCATGTTTCATATATGATTAAGTCGGGGCTTAACTAAATAGAGTACTAAGTGGTTGTGAACGAACACCCATTTACGTCGGTAGGACGTTAGGGGAAACTTCAGCGAATCTATTGTCCACTTGACGTTTCCACCGAACACAAGATTTTATCCGACATTCAAGGCTTGAATGGAGTTAAAAGCAATAATTCCATTCGGAGAAATACATTTATTTAAGATTTTATGGTTAATATAAAAACGGAGAATGCATCCAAGAAAACAATTTACGAGGAAATGAAATATTAATTAGATTCTTGTGTTCTAGATCCACCTACGGTCTATGGATATTTACTCTTTAAATTTTTTCACCGTGCAATGTTATTTCACAATATTAACGTTCGTCCATTTTTATTTTTTATATACTATCAACAATAAGATAAGCAGTTTGAAAAATGAGTCTCAAATTAATTTTTTCCTACTTATTAATCAACGAGTTCCACCTCTGAACGTGCAACATTTAAGTTCAAGATCTATTCCACCTTTAGTGTTGCATTTTTTACACTAATATTTTATTTATTTTTCGTTTCAAAAGTCTTGAACGAAGCTCGTATCAACTCAGGAAAATTTGTCCATTCTTTTACTTTTAGATTGTAGTTTCCTGAGTGTTGATTTGCTTCCCCAAGAAGTTTTTCTAATGAACTCATTCAAACTTTTCTAATAAACACAAGTCGTGATGATTGTTTGATCTCGTGCTGGTTTTGATGATTGTTTGGCTCTGTTTTAGCTTAATCATTTGCGAAGAAGGAAACAAACTTAACATGAGTTTTCTCTACAACTCGAATAAAAACACTGTCTATCGTCTGTCAACTTGTCGTCACTGTCGCTAGACAAGTTGTTTAAGTGTTTTTGACAGCTTATTCGATAGATTTTCCGAATTAGAAATTTTCAATATGAATTCAACTATAATTGTGTTCAATTAAAGCTTCTCGACATACATATTCACTAGCTCAAATTTGGGATAGAAAATCAATATAAGAAAATTATTATGAATCATTGGAAGTATAAATTTTTAGCAAACAATATAAAATGAACAAGCCGTGAGATGCTACTCTTGGAATCCATACAAACAACTACTCAGTGATATAAATACATCTATTAATAACCATGATTTAATTAGCTTCCAAAAAAGAAACTAAAACACTTGGAACAGTCCTAGATACGAACCTGCAACTCCCGCATGCAAGGGAGAATTGCCTCCGCATGCACCACATAACCCATAGGTAATCAGGGTTTCTATCTTGGTACTCAAGGCTAGTATACCATTCGTATGTATCGCTGTGTGAACGTTCAACGTTGTGTATGTATTGGTAAGAAAATCTATTTTTCTATATTTTCCGAACAGATTTTCACAAAAAATATAATTTTGCACATCTACAGGATATTATCTTTCCATTGATGTATTTTTTATGACAATCGGTCCAGAAACAACGGCTAAAATGGTACCACAAAATTCATGTTTGCCGTTTAGTAATATAGATATTAAAAAATACTTCAGCTGTAAATAATTGTACTTATTTAAACTAGTAAGTTTAATGAATTAGTATCAATCGTATTTTTCAGTTGTTCAAAGCATCCAATATTCCAAAGCATTGATTGTTAACAATATTTTCTTAGAAAATAAACTTTTTTCAGAAAAATAGTGATTTTTTAACATTTGTTGTATTAAATTACAGTTCTACCAAGGAACAAGTTGTTTGAAAAGTTAACTAAATTACACAAATGATAAACCAGCTAACACTACAACTAAATTATTTGAATAAGTGAAATTGGAGAATATTGCTCGTACGAATCACTTATGCTGGATAACAATTATTGGTTTATTATTTTTGAACGATTTCTTTCCTAAATTATGAAAATTTATGATTATTTTATTGGCAAACATAATGAGGGACCTGATTTTTGAAAGCATTATCAGGAATAGGGTTTATTTTTAATTTCCCAGTATATGGGAAGCCTCGAAAATCGAAATTGAAATTTTCGACTTTTCGTTACGTTTCGAGGTCTTTAGAGTATATTTAAATAGCTTTTAGAAAAAGAGATGTATGTATGTATGTTCCTGGACAGTTTTTTCTACCAGCATCGACTTTGTTAAGGTGTCAATAAGAAGCGTCTTTGCAATCTTAAGAGCTGATTAGTTTTTGTGGCACCTCCGGCGGGGGGGAGGGGGCTTGTTGTTTTGACCCTTCATTTATTCTCTCATTTATTCATGTGCTATATCTCATGACCTAAACGTACGATTTGCATCTTTAAGATGTCAATCGACGCATATTGATATTTTTGTGATTCTTTTGGAAAAAAATTGTTGAAGCCGTTTTATAATTTATTTGAAAAAGTGCAAAAAATTAGTGTTTTTTCACAAACAAGAAGTTTTTAACTCGATGTGCCAAAGATTGTAATCAATGTTTATAAAATTTATATACTCCAAACAGTTTTTGTTGAAAAACCAGCAAAAATTTTCTTCGTGATTATGAAAAAAAATAAATTAAAAATAAAAAATCATTAAGAGTCATCATGACCTCCAAGGTCATTTATGTCATTCACTATATCTTGCGAAACAAATATAACATTTGCATCAGTAAGGTGTCAATCGACGCGTATTAACATTTTGGTGATGTTTCTATATTTTTTAAAAAAATCCTTGAAACCGATTTTTTAATTTGATAAAAACAATGTGGAAAATTAGGGTTCTTTCATAAAAAATAAATTTTTAACGTGGTTTGCACATCGAAATAATATTTGTTTATAAAACTTATAAACTTTCATTAATTTTTGTAGACACCGGCAAAACTTTTCCTCATAATTACAAAAAAAATTAAAAATTAAAATTCATTCAAAGTCATCATATAAAAAGCGTTCGTATGTATAACCTTATAACTTTTGTTTTAAAGACATTGTTGTAAAGTCAATAATAAACTTTATTAATATTTGCATAATTTGATCATATTTTAATAGTCTTCACAGCACCGTGTTTTAACTTTAATGGAAAAACTGCTTAAATTTTGAAAACCAATAAAAATTGAATAAAATTTGCACTTGTGGTAAAGAACGCTTTGAATGGTTAAATGTTTTGTAGTCAATACTTTCCAAGATCATATGCTTTACAAAGCATGAAAATAAAAAATGTGGTGTTTAGTAGTTTTGGTCTTTAGTGTTCGTAAGGTTTCAATTACTTCCACAATCATCATGTGTAAAACATTTTATTTTTTACATGCAATTGAACCTATTTTTGGCTACATATTCAATATTTTTCAACACCAACAGATATTAAAAATTAATTATTAATCTCATTGATGTAAAATTGTGAAAAAATAAAAATTCAGTGATAGCGCCGAAGTGTAGGCAATTTTGGCCGCAACTATTCAAAATGCCCATCACGCGACAGAATCTGTTCAGTGCGCATGATAAAAAACTGCATTCATTTTTGCTAGCGCTCCTTTGTCCTTCAAGCATCGATATGAAAATAACAACTAACGTAGAAAATGCTTTGTAACTTTTCCCCCTCCGATTGATCTTCTTGAATATGCAATCAAACCAATCCACCAAAATTCTTACGTAGTCGATGGAAGCTCCCGTAGATGTTACGATTAGTATTAAGTCATTCCAATAACTTTTATGAGAGGTACATTATTATTATTTAAACGAGTATTATTTTCATATTTATGATTGTGTTTAGTATTTTTAATATTTATGTAAATGTTACTGGGACGTTGGTGACGTTTGAAGTTTATGGTATAACCGAAGAGTGCGCAATCGAGCTGACTCATGTGTGAGTGGAAGAGAAGAGACCCTAGATCTTTGCTTTGCTTTTGGTGTGGTAAATCCTTTGTAGCGAAAAGGATCGAAAGATTCATCAAATTAAGCACTTCCTTTGAGGGCAATTAAAAATGCTCTGCATTTTCGAGCTGATGCGAAGCAAGGTCTGGGTGCTTTTGAATGAAGTCAACTGCTTTATTTTGCTTAATCGTATGGATCAGAAGTAGTAACGCAGCCCGATAAACCTTGAAGAAATGAATCATTTATTTGGCTCTAAAATGCATTTTCGCGTGATTTATTCTGCTTCATGATATAATACCTTTCGCCAATGTAAAGTGATTGAAACAAACAATAAAGCATATGGTTTGTGACGAAATTGTTCCAGAAATAGTTGCGAAACACATTTCGTTAACAAGGAAAACGGACGCTGGACGCTGGAAAGATGATCCGTCCTCTTCTGGTGCAGTTTTTGGCGTGTAACTTTTTCATTATTGACATCTCGTGAAAGCAGCGTATGTACAAGTTGCAGCAAAATCAATACTACACAAGTTTCCTATAGAGTACTTTTTAGTGGGATTCAAGGTTTCTGAAATATCTAGTTGTCTTCAAATCTATGACCCAAGGAAGTTGAACTTAAGTTCACCCTTGAACTGGCCACGCATTGCAACAAAAATCTGCCTACCAGCCTAAAATGCACGGTCGAACAACCGTTCGACTGGACTTTCTATATTTTTGTCGTTTAGTTTATGTACTTACAAGTATGTATGTATGTATGTAAAAGCCAGACGCGTCTGTCATGCATCAAATAGACGATTTCAACTCGCTGTTTTGATACTCTTCGACTTCGTTAAGATGTCAATCGAAGCGTTTTTGAAGTCTTAAGAGCTGATTAGTTTTTGAAACACTTCGGCCGGGGGGTTTGTTGTTTTGCCTCTTTGAAGGTTATTTCTGTTATGCCTTAAATCTCGCGAATTAACTATAAGATTTGCATCATTAAGGTGTCAATAGACGTGTATTAACAGTTTTGCGATGTTTTAAATATTATCGAAAAATTGTTTCAGCCGCTTTTTAATAAAAGAAAATGCAAAAAATTCGGATTTTAGGGTTACAGGGTTTTTTCATAAAAAATAATGTTTTAACCTGATTTGCACAGCTTAGTAATAAATGTTTATAAAATTTATATATTCTTACCAGTTTTTGAAGAGAAACCAGCAAAACCATATTCCATGATTATAAAAAAACGAAATTAAACATAAAAAATTATTCAAAGTTATCATGTATAGAGGGTTCATACGAATGATATTACTTTATATCTTTTATTCTAAGGAAATTGTTGTAAATTCAATCGAAGTTTTTTAATATTTGCATAAGTTGAGGGAATTTTTAATAGTGTTTACAGTGTTTTAGTGTTAATAAAAAAACTGCTTAAATGTTGGAAATTCAAAAAAAAATCCGTAGATGTTATGATTAATATTAACGCATTCCTGTTACTGCCATGAATACCTCTCATTGCTATTACTTAAAGTAGTATTATTTTCAAAATTATTATTGTGTTTAATGTTTTTTATGTTTATGTAGATATTACTGGGAAGTTGACTGTGTGGACCTGAAGGGTCGCACCTCGCGGCTTGTTTCATTTACATACGCAAATAATAATAACAAATATTACAGAACATATACATGAATTGGGGAGGGGGGGGGGTGGAGCGGACGCCAAAGTTATGCAGAATTTTAACGAATAGAACTAAGATGATATTTGCACTCAGGACAAAATCACTATATAAATTTGAAGACTCACTGATTCCACACATTCAAAGCGTTTGCGCTTTTCTGCGAATTTCCCTCGCATTCAAACTTTCAACCGCGCGAACAAATATGACACGCGAACGCCACACGTCAGACAATGAACTTTGAACCTACGCCACGCACCCCTTCGGAAAACTCAAGTCGCGTCGAATTTCCCGGGATCACTTTCGTCGATCTAATACTACCGTCGTGTCCTCGTCATTCGCCGCGTAAACCAATCATTGATTTTCCGATTGCGCAACTTCCACACACGACGCCTCAAAAGAAAACGCTGACGAATCAATTAAACTTGCGCGAACTTAACTGTTCTTTCTAGAAGAATCGGTGGATCTCGTCCGCCCCTTGCCAAGCTTTCGGAGATCGTCCTTTGTCAGCTGTCAGGTTGCGCCGCTTCCGGCCGCTAGAGAGCGTGTGCCAAACTAAGTTTAGACCAGGGCGGATCTGTTTTCAGTTGGACGTTGAGAGGGGACACGCTGATTTTTGCAGGAAAAGTTGGGGAATAGCTCGTATACCAATACTTGATTTATGCTCCCTCTCAAAAAAGTCGGAAACATTAAAATCAAGCCGTGAGGTGCGACCCATGAGGTCCACACGCTCAACTTCCCAGTAATATCTAAAAAGATATTAAAAATATTAAACACAATAATAATTATGGAAATAATAATACTTCAAATAATAAAAATGTACTTCTCGTAAAAGTTATTGGAATGACTTTCATAATTCACCTTAACGAAGTTGAGACAACTTTGTTTACGTCAGTTATGCTCGTAGAAAGAAGTGTCCACGAACGTACAGACGTACGTACGTACGTACGTACACACACACACATACATCTCCCTTTCTAAAATCACTTTATATATACTCTATAGACCTCAAAACGTAAAGAAATGTTGAAAATTTCAGTTTCGATTTTCGAGGCGATTACAAGAACTTCCCATATACTGGGAAGTGAAAAACATTAACGGAAATCTTTTTCAAAAAAATAAAAATAAGACAACGCGCGAGGTGCGACTGTCGCCCTTACATTTCCCAGTAATATCCACATAAATACTAAAAGTATTGAACACAATAATAATTATGAAAATAATAATACTTTAAATAATAATGTATCTCTCATAACAGTAATTCAAATGAGTTAATATTAATCATATCATCTACGGGAGCGTCCATTTATTACGTAAGGCTTTTGGTTTGGATTGGTTTAAATGAATGTTCACGGGGATCAATCGGAGGGGGAAAGGTTACAAAACCTTTTCTACGCTATTTGTAATTTTCATATCGATGCTTTTAAGACAAAAGAGCCATAACGAAAATGAATGCAGTTTTTGTTATTACGCACACTGAAGAGATTTTGTCACATGGTGGCCATTTTGAACAGTTGTGTTCAAAATTGCCATGACTTCGGCATAATCACCAAATTTTTATTTTTCCACGATTTTTAATCACTGAGACTAATAACTATTTCAAATATAATTGAAATCTCACGAACACTAAAAAGCAAGACTACTAAAAACTACAATTCTTGATTTGATGAAAGCTTTTTGAAGCATATGATATTGCAAAGTATCGACTACAAAATATTGTACCATTCAAAACGGTGATTATCACAATTGCAAATTTGATTTGATTTTTATTGGTTTTCAAAATTTAAGCTGTTTTTTTATTAAAATTAAAACACGGTACTGTGAAAACTATTCAAAATCTGCTCAAATTATGCAAATATTATAAAACTTTGATTGATTTTACTACAAAGTCTTTAGAATAAAGGATATAAGGTAATATCATTCGTCTGAAACCTTTTTAAAAGGTAACTTTGAATGGTTTTTTTATTTTTAACTTAATTTTTTTTTCAGAAGCATGGAATAAATTGCTGTGCAAATCAGGTTTAATATTTATTTTTTATGAAAAAAATTCCAATTTTTTGCATTTTCTTCTATTAAATTAAAAAAAAGACTGAAATGTTTTTTTATAAAATTAAAAACATCACAAAAATTTTAATACACGTCGATTGACATCTAAATGACGCAAATATCATATTTGGGACGTGAAATATAGTGAATGATAAAAAAGACCTTGGAAATCGTGATGACTTTTAATGATTTATTATTTTTAATTTAATTTTTTACGTATTCATGAGAAAAAGATTTGCTGGTTTTTCTACAAAAACTGTTTGCTCTGCAAACCAGTTTATAAATTAATTGTATATGCAAAAAAACCTAATATTTTCCATTTTCTTCTTCACAAACTACAAAACGGCTCTAATTTTTTTTTAGTGTCAATACGCGTCAATTAACACCTTAACGATGCAAATCTTATTTTTGGTTCGCAATTCAGTAATGATGGCATTTATCATTTCTGAAACACCATATCTTGCAGCAGCTTCCATTAACTGATTTTGAATGTATATTTCCGTATGACGCCCAGAAAATTGAAAACAGTCAAGCTAATGAGAGTTATATTCCATATTTTGTCGATGTAGTGTGCAATGATAGCCAATCAGCTTTCTGTTGCAAACGAAGTGTAAGTCAAAGTAATATCATGCGTTTCTTATATCAAATTTTGAACGCAATCTTTTGCTTCATTATATCGTTGCTTCAACATATTTCCGCTGAATGCTGTTCGAGAAGGTATTTTATATAATGGCTCAATTTCATCCATTAATTGAAAATATCGATTTCGATTTTCGGACCAATTACAATGACGTGTTCATATACTGGGAAGCAAATATCATTAAAACGCTATTGATGGGATCACAATAAAAAAAACTTTGGTTTGAAAAGCCGAGGAAAATCATGTGTGAAAATCGTGAATTGTTCTATTGATCACTTTCAAAGTAGTTTGAGTGGTTTTGTGGTCACTCAAATGAAGGAATATTTAACAATCTTCAATTTCAATACAGTTCAAAATTAAGTTGGACTCATCTTCGGGTATAGATAATAGTTGTCCTACCTTAGCTGAATAGTGGCTCATTTATGTCGTAGTCTGCGTACACTACTTTCCGATGCAGATTGCAGTACATATTCAACTTTTATTTCCACGTTGAGATACTCAATACTTTGTATATTGAAAAAATGCAGTACTAGCAGCCATTTACCATGTATAGTTCTTACCAATTACAACTTACGAAGTTTATGAATGACTTTTCAAATTCCAATTAAAAAGAAAAAACTTATTCAATCATTTGATGAAAACTTTTTTCAAGTTAATCATCATTCAATAGCTTTGAATTGGAACTTAATTATTTGGAGCTGCTCAATTAGCACCAAGTTAATAATGTCCTTCAGTTTTCACTACTGTCTTTTCCATCCGGAAAAATGTGCGATAAAAACTTCGCAGTGAGAAACTCTGAAATAACTAGAAGTTCATTCAACAAACTTCTATTGAAAATGAAAGGATCACAGGATATTTTTGATGTCCGAATTACACTTAATGTGGTTGCAGATAAAAGACAAAGTTGACATCAACCATTAAAGTTAATAGACGTCTTTCTTCTAGTGAACTTCATATTTAACTGACCAAGAAAAATGGATTAGAAATTTCCAGTGAATTCGTTTATTGAGATTTTCCACAGAAGTTTCAATAGATTCAATCAGAACTAAAACGCTATTGAGCAAAACCAAAAAGAAATTCTCTGAGATCTTTAGTTGATTTTCCATTAAGACAGCTTTAATTGATGTGTCATTGATACGACTGGCACATTGGAGCTCATAATGAACTAGTAACTCATTATGAAATACGGTCTAATGCAATGGTTACACACTATGTTCAGCTCATTGTGGCCGTCAGGTGAATTGACATTTGACTACATAGCTGTGGTTAACTTTCATGAAACGTATTAAGAATTCAAAACAAGTGCAGATATAATTATTTGAATACTGTGAGCACCGGGTACACCGGCACCAATTTCCTTACAACTGTTCGGATTTTACTATCAAATGTCAAATTGACAAGTAAGATTGCAACTTGTATACTAGCTATACTCATATATTTAACTTGAAACAATATTTTTTTACATTATTATATTTCTAATGATGTAGCTTTTATTTCATTGCGGCCAGCTCATTATGAAACTCTAGTGTGTCAACATTATTAAGTTTTGATGACGAGTATGCAACCATTTATTATTCATTTGTTTAGCTTTTTATGCTGTTCCTTCAAATTTATATATTAAATTAGTTTTTATCGATCTAAAAAAGGCGTTTGATACGGTAGTGCACGATATATTGATAAGTAAACTTGAGAACTTGGAAATTGTTGGTATGCCAAGAGAACTTATGCGTACGTACCTGGCAGAAAGACTTCGAAGGACTGAAATTGGAAATGGTAACAGTCAAATAGCGCAGATTACTATTGGCGTACCACAGGGATCAATACTAGGACCGATTCTTTTCCTGTTATATACAAACAACTTGGTGACTTCAGGAATCGACGGGAAAGTTGTGACGTACGCTGACGATACGATACTGATTTCCTCAGGTAAAAATGAAGCTAACTTAGAACAAAAGATAAACAATGACTTAGACAAATATTCCCAATGGCTCATACGGAACAAATTGACATTAAACACGAACAAAACCAAATACATTATCTTTAAACAAAAAAATAAAACTGATATTGAGCCACCAATAAAAATAGAAAATAAAACTCTTCAGAGAGTTGAACATATGAAGTACCTTGGACTTACAATCGATGAAAAACTAACGTGGACACCGCATATAAATGATATGAGGAAAAAAATAGCAGCTATCGTTGGTTTGCTCCATCGTTTCAGCTATTTCTCAATTAAAAATAAAATACAAATTCAAAATGCATACATAATTTCAAGAATTACATACGGGATTATAATTTGGAGCCAGACTACCAAAAATAACCTCATGAGCATGTCACGACTACTAACTAAAGCATACAAAACCATATAGAACTTGCAAAGGATGACCGCTATATCTGAAGTATATAAAACAGCACAAGAACTTAGCGTAGACGGACTGATTCACATGGAAAAAGGAAAATTCATTTTTAAAAATTTACACATTGAACAAATGAAAACAACGAAACTAGATATAAATGAGAGAAAAAACGACTACAATATGAGAAACGCAAATAATATTTTAATAAAATTTGCTAGGACAGAGCTCCTGAGGATGGATCCGATTAACGCCGCATCAAATTCTTACAATAAGCTACCTCAAACAATAAAAGAAGCGCGTAACATAATGACATTTAAAATCATGCTACGTAAACATTTGCTGAAAATTCAATTTGAATAATTAAGAACGGAAATAATTTTTTTTATTATCTCTTTTTTTTGTTTTTTTTTTTATTTTTTTTTATATATATATATATCTTTTTTTAAGAACGCTAATATATTTTTCCTTCTACAAATGTGAAACAAAATGAGTTATATTGAACTCTGAAAAAAACTTTTGAGATACTGGTACTATCCCTTATACCGATATACATCGTCTGGGAAGTACTATTTAAATGAACAAGCTTTCAGCAAATAAATTGCACACGGACAGTGCAAGCAATGAGTAATGGAATAAAGATTTTTTGGAGGAAACGGAGGTGGTTTTAGTCGGTAGAAATCCGACATGCCGAGAAGCAGGAGCAACTCGGTATCTTTTGAAGATTTCCACCTCCCAACGACGAAAAAAAAATATGCCTTGACAATATTAATAAAAATACATGTTTGTAAATTTAACTTTTATTTTATTTTATATAAGTTGAAATTGCCATGTGCCACTGAATTAAGAATTTCTATCATAGTCTATATATTCGTCAACATAAAACCCAATTTTTCCAATCTGATTAAATGATATATAAATTAAATCTACCGAAAATTTGCGGAAAATTGCATTTGTAGATCTAGAATAACTTTTCACATTGGTAAATGAGAAAATCAAATGTAGCTTTTTCAAAGCAATGTATAGCAAAGACAAGCCGCGAGGTGCGAACCGTGAGGTCCACACGATCAACTTCCAGGTAACATTTACATAATTACTAAAAATATTAAACACAATAATAGTTATGGAAATAATACTACTTCAAATAATAAAAATGTACCTCTCATAAAAGTTATTGGAATGACTTAATATTAATCGTAACACCTACGGGAGCTTCCATTGATTACGTAAGGATTTTGGTGTATGAGGTGTTGATTGAATATTGACGTGGATCCATCGGAGAGGAGACAGGTCACCAAGAACTTTCTACGTTATTTGTTATTTTCATATCGATGCTTGGAGGACAAACGAGCACTAGCAAAAATGAATGCAATTTTTGTTATTACGCCGAACTGAAGAAATTTTGTCGCGTGATGGCCATTTTGAATAAATTGCATGTAAAAAGTAAAATGCATTACAAATGATGAAGGAAGTAATTGAAATCGTACGACCACTGAAAAACAAAACTACTAAAAACTACAATTTTTTACTTGATGAAAACATTTTAGGCATTTGATCTTGGAAAGTATTGACTACAACAACAAAACATTTTACCATTCAAAACGTTAATGACCACAAATGCAAATTTGATTTGAATTTTAATGGTTTTCAAAATTTAAGCAGTTTTTTCATTAAAGTTAAAACATGGTTGTGTGACGACTATCCAGAATCTGCTCAAATTATGCAAATATTAATAAACTTTGATTGACTTCACACCAATGTCTTTGGAATAATGAATATAAGGTATAAATATTCGCATGAACACTTTCTACATGATGATTTTGAATGACTTTTTATTTTTAATTTAATTCTTTTTTGTTACCACGAGAAAAACTTTCGCTTGTTTCTCCTCAAAAATTAATAAAAGTTTATAAATTTTATGAACATTTATTATTGCGATGTGCAAATCAGCTTAAAAATTATTTTTTTTTATGAAAAAACCCCAATTTATTGCAATTTTTTTATTGAATAAAAACAAGGCTCCATCGGTTTTTCCATTAGCATTCAAACATCACAAAAATGTTAATACGCATCCATTGACACCATCATCATGCAAATCGTATGCTTCGTTTGCAAGATACAGCACATGGCAGAAATGACCTTCAAAGGGTCAAAACAACAAACCCCCCCCCCCCCCGAAACGAAGTTTTCTAAAAAATAATCAGCTCTTAAGATTGCAAAGATACTTCGATTGACACCTCAACGAAGTCGATGCGACTTTGTTTACATGAGTTATGCTCATATTTAAAAATTTCCACGAACGTACGTACGTACATACACTATTTAAATATACTCTTAGGCCCTCAAAACGTAAAGAAAAGTCGAAAATTTCAATTTCGATTTTCGAGGCGATTATAAGAACTTCCCAAATACTGGGAAGTTAATAAATTGTGTGCCACCAAATAGACAACAAATAATACTAAAATTTGGAAGAAAATGGAAATCATTTCCCTCCCAAATAAATTGATACATTTTTTAATGCTTATAATAAATTGAGACTATTTCAATTTTAATCTTGATAAGACTCTTGAGATTTTGTAAAAGTTTATTTTCGAAAGTATTCCTAGGAAGTCTGAACAGTTGATTGTGTTTGAACATTCTACGTCAATTTATAATTTAGATTAAAATTTCACTGTTAATAGTATACCATTCTGGAAATAAAATTAAATGTCAATCGTTTACTATAAAGTTACTTTAGGTAGCCTTCTAGCAACATTTATTATTAAACAAGAACAACAAAAACATCATAGGCTGTTGTTCTTTAAGACTTGCTACAGCTGGAGTGTCTACGCAACTAAGAAGGAAAGAATCTTAGTAGTTTCGAATCTGTTAACATCAACTTCAATATGCTCTAAGATATTGATATCTTTAAAACACGTTGATTAGTTTCGTACAAATCACCATGTTCATTTAAATACTTTGTTTTCGCTCAAAACTTTGTAGAGATGATCGCATTCTTTAAGACATTGACTATGCATGTTTATTTGCTGATGTACCAAAATATAGATCACAAAAGCATCATCGTTCCAAAGATCGTAAATTATTCGGAAAATCATAGTGTTTTTTCACAAATTTTCGCAGAATACTTGCAAATTAGAGCATGTTGTAAGTTACTAATTCCAAAGCTTTTAAATGTTTTAGGTAAATGCTTTTAAATGTCGATTTCGTGATCTGACGCGAACAAAATTATTTAAAATGATAAAACGGATGATAATAAGCTTCTTTTGGTTCTTTGGAAAAATGACGAATCGGTAGTTTCCTTTATATATTCAATCGGTTTCGATGTATCGGAATATCAACTAATAGATAACAATTAATCCACTTGTGTATGGAAGTCTGTGTGGCTTAGTGGTTAGAGCGCTTTTTACGTATGAACCAAATACCAGGTTCTAGACTGCCGTGCAGCAATGAGTTTTTGAGAAACTGAATTTGGTGCAGGAATTTCAGTTCACACACCTGTACATGAGTACTTGAGTTACATCTCAATAATAATCACAAACGTTCAGGTTGCTGGTCACTCACTTCCTAGTACTCTGTTAGTCAGCTAATGAGGTAACGCTAATATCACCTCACGGCTCTGACCCGATTTGGCTTCCGCACTGACGGTTCCCGGGTCAAACTTCTAATTTTTAGGCAGAATGCATGCATCAAGTTGTTACCGTACGTCCGCATTATGCTTATTTACATTTAGTTTGCATTGTAAACAAACACGCTTGCACAACGTTCGCACGGGGCCAGCAGCAGACCTGCACGTTTCCATAGCTCGTTCGCACGGAACCTGCAGCATGTTTGAGCGGTTCTTAACACACTAGGTGAACCTGAAGTTTAATTCTCGTTTATGGCATCTTCTCAAGCTAAACAAAGTCTGGCCGACATAAAAATTCCTTTCCAATCACTTCCAAAAAGACTATGAAAGATGGTTTCGTGTGTCTGTGAAAATTATAGCAGAATAAATTTTGTGATGTCCAGTTACAAGAGACTACTAGTTAAAAGACATCTATACATATTCTTGCGGGAACAATTTGTCGTGTGAAAGTGTCGTCAACTGAAATTGAACCATAGGTTGAAATGCTTCAGTTGAGAACTGATCGCTCTATGGAGACACTTTAAAAATGATAGGTCGAACAACACACTTGAGCGCTTTATAATTGTTCGTGAATATCAACACAACTGTTATAGGTACTGCATTTTTCGAATATTTGTCTGCACGACTCCCGCAGCCAGTTCGTAACATCTGGATAAAAGTCATATTCTTGCAGACATGTTGCAAATGTCGTATGGAAATTTTTTTTTCGATATTATAGTAAAAGCCTGCTCAAAATGACTGTGGCCAATCCTCTTGTCGTGGCTGTGCTGCGGACGTGTTGTAGCCTTGAAAATATTGACTCGTGTTATTTGAATTGATCACAGCATTGCGGCATGTTGGTAGTCATCGTCACCACAAATTGACAAAAAAAATTGGTTAAGACTTTCGCTGAAACATGTTTGTCACTGGCTATAACGGTGGTTTTGTAACAAATACTTTAGTCCATGAGATGAACTTGAAACTAAAGGTATCGAGGTATTCATTGGATTTATTTTATAAAGGTAACTAAGCAAAACAATCAAATTGAAAGGTTACGAGGTCCTGCATTGACGATGACGATATACATATATAGTTGGAAAACATTTTCATAGCTAACGATCAAACTCAAAGTAATTTTCATGGTCAGAATTTATTTACGTATCAAGTATGTTAAGTGAATTTTAGTAGCTTTTAGCCTTATGGAAACATTTTCAAGTAATTATCGTTTCAGATTTTATTATACCAACTTTTCAGTCTAAAAAATATTCATTGTTGTGCTAACTGAAGTTTTTAATTAATTATATCCAATTAAACAATTTAATTAATTATATCCAATTTGAATGAAAATTAGTTTTTTTGTTTGGTAATCTTTATATTTTATTACAATCTGCAGCTATTTGAAAATAATTGTCGAAGATCATTTTATTTTTTTATAGTGTCTGATTGCTTGAAGCATCAGCAATATCCTAGGCTGAAAAAATATTCACTAGTAAAATTAAAGACAATTAGTTATGAGTGATTTAGTTTA